>JBAMHW010000018.1:9018503-9034351 GCA_037177495.1 Rhadinocentrus ornatus
GGGTTGGGCGGGGTTTTTTTCGGTTTTTTGGGAAGGGTTTTTTTTCCGTTGAAAAACTTTTTTTTTTTTTTTTGTTTTTTTTTTTTTGTTTTTTTTTTCCCCCCCCCCCCCCCCCCCCCACCCCTTGAGAGGCTAAACAGACTAGACAAGGTTAATATCTGTGTGTAGAAGCTTAATGCCAAGAATAATCTCATGATACACTAAAATGTTTAGAAGCGTGTTGTACATTAAAATGTAGTCTTGATAAGTTTTTAGTTATTAAATAAAGACTAATTTGCCCTCTTTTCTTACTACAAGACTGAGGTAAAGTAAAAATTATCCTAAACAAAAAAAAAAAAAGAAAAAGAAAAATCACCACAATGACGGCTCTGTCTGTAATGGTTTAATGCGATGTAGGAGATCATCACTGTAGCTGTTGTCACTGTCCTAATCATCAGCACCATCATCATCTCTGAACCGAATATTGTTGCTGTTGTTGTCAGATAGTTCTCAGCATGATTCTGCATGCGATGGAAAGGCAATCATGCATATCAAATGAGGCAGTGCTGCTCTGTGGTGGGAAATAAGGACACCACTGGGCTACTTTAGAGATGTCAATTATGTTTAGACTGCTCCCCTCTCCCCTCGCTCTCTGCCTCTCTTTGGGGCTAATTGTATGAGTGTCGATGAAACCAAAAAGAACAAGGGGCTGAGGGGGTAAACAAGGCAGAGCCTACAGAAGCACTACATTCAGAGCCTGCCTGGGAACCTACAGCTTCTGCCAAGACACCAGCACAGGAAAAAGAGTAAAGCCAAAAGAAGAGGAAAAAGAGCAAATTAAGAGAAAAGAATGAGAAATGTGGGCTAATCGCACACTGATGCTTGCTTACGTACTCCACTCCTTAATATAGCTCATCTCTCGACATGTGGTATTCATGTGGAGGACTTACATTGGTCGTCTTTTTATAGTAGTCGATGTTGTGGACGTCCCTGGCCAGCCCAAAGTCAGCAATCTTCATGACATTGCTCTCTGTGACCAAAACGTTCCTGGCTGCCAGATCTCTGTGTATACACTGGGATGCAGAGAGAGGGAAACAAGAAGGTTAGGGGTGAAAATTGGGAGTCAGTAAAGAAGTAGTAAAGAGAGGAAAATATTAACACAGCTCCTTAAATTTACTCCAAAACAGGTGTACATCTAATTTAGAAAGGTGTTAAAACATTTGTGATGCATGTAATCATCCAGTAATCTCCTGCATCGAGGTAGCACTTGACTGGATACTGTGACTTCACACTGACAACACCAGCATGAACATGCCTGGATAAGAGAGGATTCCGTGCATAGTTTGCCACATATATGGTTGGTTGGTTGTGTACATGTGCAAGCAAAAACATATGTATGCACTCCAGCATGTGTGTGCGTGTGAGACAGTGTCGCATTCCAAAAGTGAGAGGGAGCGTGAGGCTGCATTTAGCCAACATGGAAGTACCCCCCATTGTGAAAACTTCACAATTCTTCCACACAGAGGGGCTTTTGTCATGGAATCAGAGACAATGCAGGGATTGGGTGGGGGTTCTGAGTAGTGTTTTCAGGAGACAATATTCCCACAGTGATGCACAAATAAGCTTCCTACGTAAAACCTTTCTGAACACAGCCATCAGCCCCTCTGAGTACTGGCACAGAGAACTGCATAGGAAGACAACCGATGGGAGGTTGGTATGTGATTTTCTGTGAGTCTGTGTGTCTTACCTTCTGTGATGCTAGGTACTCCATGCCTCGTGCCACCTGATAAGTGCAGGAGACCAGATCTTTAAAAGTGAGCTGTTCGTCGGAAACACGGGTGATGTCGTAGGAGTATTCCATGCCTGGTGGCCGGCGGGCTCTGAGGTACTCCCTTAGGTTACCTTTGGAGGCGTACTCGACTATTACATAGAGAGGGCCTGCACAGATGACAAGCCTTGCATTAGTCATTTCAACTTGGTCAAGAATAGACAGAAAGTAAAGAAATCTACATTTAAAATCATCTGCTTCTTACCCTTCTCAGAAGTCAAATACAGGTTAATATAAACAAGAAAACATGACATGTTATCTTGTTATTGTGATTATTTATTTAGCAAACACTAAGTGAAAAGCAGCGTGTTTCTCAGTTTCTTGCATCTTTGTGGAGGAATTTTAGCCTACTGTTCTTTAAAGCATTGCTTCAGTTCATTAAGGTTTGGAGGACTTTTTTATGCACATTCCACCACATCATTTTAATTAGGTGAAGGCCTGGACTTTGACCGGGATATTTCAACCTTTTTATTTATTTATTTATTTATTTATATATTTATTTATTTTTTATCTATTTATTTTTTTCATGACTAAGGGTGCATTAAATCAGGACAGTCTGGGGGGGGGACTGTGTTCCATTGGGCAGGGAATTCTGAAAAATTTTGTTTGGTGTGGTTTGCTTTTACAATGCACTTTACTCAAGAGGAACATACCACCTGGTCAATTTCATGCAGTTACAAGAACTGCTCATTGATTGGCCAGGGCTGAAAAAAACCTCATTCACTGCAAGTATATAAAGGTGCAAACCTAAAGCGGTCTTCACCAGAGTCTGTCCAGTATGTGCAGCAGGAGAAACAGCGAGTTGTTTAACAAGTTGGGCTGTGACTTGTCCTACATTGCTTCCGCTCTTTCTGGACGGTCCATTTGTATTCACACTGAAAATGAATTGCACCAGGAATTCACTTGCAAGTGAACCGAGAATTTGACCAGAATTCGCTTCTTAGGTTCACATCAGAGTTTGCATGTATGTTCATTCTGCTCCAAACCAAACATACTAATGCTGGGCTTACATCAGATGACTTTGAAAAGATTTGCAAAAGACTCTAGAAAATTACCAGCTCACACCTGCTCACATAAATAGACAAATGTTTAGAGTTTCCAGTCTCAAGACTGAGATTTGACAAAGACTACAGCTAGATTCTTTCAGCATTTTTTGTGATATGTTGGACAGTTGATATGGAACAGGACTGATCTGCCCATAGCAAAGCAAACAAGGGAAGAGTTTCCCTCCAGGATAATTAGAGAATTACACATCATTATTAAGTGCGACTGCATCTCCACCAGGTGTTACACCGACTCATCAGAATCTGGAGGGATGAATGAGTTTTCTATTCTTCTCTCAGCTTTTAGATCATTAAACTGTAACAAAATGATCCACAGTAGACATTTACTTTTTCGCTCCTCTTTCTGGATGGTCCACCTACGACATTTCATTCACTGGTTCTTGGTCGCCTATTTTCTTTTCTCTTTTTTTTTTTTTCATCTGTTTTTGCCGGTGTTCTGAGGGTCAGGATTCCTGTTTCTGCTTTTGTCAGACCTCATCTATTGGTTGTTGATTGTGTTTCGTCACTGCGACTTGTGATAAAATCAAACACATTTGATATTGTCGCAGACCCAAGACTAGGGAAGATTGACATGAAACAGCGCATATTATCACCCTAAACCTAACGATCGAGATGATGGGAACGCGCTGTGAGTCAAGTAAAACTCCTAAGATTTCCTAACGACTTCTGTTTTTAGTCTGCGACAGTGAAGATCCACAGCATAACTGTGGAAGAAGACCAAACATCACCAGTAGGAATGGTCTCTAAAATATGAGCCAAGCTTCAGATGTCAGGCTGATGATGTTATATGTGACTCTAAAATACTTTGGTATACATCAGAGTTCATGATTTACTCAATGACTGTAAGGTGTCCAGAGGCCTGTATGACAAGCGTGAATAACATAATATCTCTCTGTTGCCTGGGTTGACTTCTGCAGAATCTGTTGATGAGTTCATTCTTGAGATTATACAATTATACATTCATGGGACAATATAAACGGATAGCACTCTGATCGCTCAATTTCACGTTTTTACGGCCCGGAAGTTTCGGACAGAGCGCTTCCTCGGTGCCCTTCTCTTGTACTTCCTATTCAGTTTTTTGAGGCTCAGCATCCTGTTTTGGGTTACAATATTAATTCTGCACTTTGACGGCAGTAGTTGTGCATTCCATAAATTCATGGTTCTGTAGTTATGCCATGTACGATTATTATTATTATTAACCTCCTTATTTCAGATGCAACCTTAGTGGAGATAAACAGACATACTTTAAACCAGTCAGACAAGGCTTTATTTCTTCATCAAAAGGATGCATTTATCCCTAAAAACTCATTCTCTCTTAAGCACGCCTCTCATAATCTGTGCACCAACGTGAACAGGATCATCTAAGAATGGGCAGGACATTTTCCAAAAGAACTGATTGGTCAGGAGGTGGTGCTTTTAAACTCAATCTCTTATCCAAAACATAACCTGCTCCGTTTTTAACTGCTAAAACTTCTACTTTTACAGACGTCGCACAGTTGCTATGATCAATTAATTCAAGTAAGTTTTCTTAGCAGTAGCTAGCTGCTACTTAGTTTCATAATTCATAATAATAATAATATAAAATTTTATTTGCATTGTACTTTACATTTTGGCAATTTCATAGTGCTACAGAGTAGAAAAATAACACATACAATTTTAAGATTAAGATTAAAAGGAGAACTTATAAAAGACATTTAGCAGAATGCTTTGGTAAAAAGATCTTTGGAAACAGCCGTTAGTTTTTCAGTGTGCGTGTTTCTGGTATTTTGTTTTTTGCATGTTTTTGGAGCTTGCTCGTCTCTTATGGGACCTCTTGATTATTTCAGTTTTTTTCCTGTAAAAGCTGTAGAAAATTCTCTGTTGTGTTACTGTACAGGTGTAGCAGTTGGTTGTCTGGTGTTTCTGTTTCAAGAGGAGCCTTATACTCATAAAGCTCCTCTTGGAAAGCAAATTTGTTCGACACAACACAGAAGCCCCGGACCATCATTCAAAAAAAAAAAGACCTGAGAAAAAGTGCAGTTTTCTTTTGTTTTGTTTTTTTGTTGTTTGTTTTTTCCACATGGCTATAAATGAAGAACAATTCTGCAGGGGCGTTACTTTAAAAAAAAAAATTCCAATCCTCTCTGGAATTGAACTCTGTAAATCTCCAATGAACTCACCATCCTGTGTGCAGGCTCCCAAAAGGTTAATGATGTTCTTATGTTTGCCGATCATCTTCATCATTTCCATTTCTGACACCAGGTCAGACAGGTCTTTCTCAGTGGCGTCATCTGACATGAAAAGAAGTTACATTGAAGGTTGTTCAGAAAAGTTCAGCAAAACAAGCAGATCTCCAGTCCTGTCTCACTTTTTGACTGCAGAGCCGTCCAGTCACACAACACCTTGTTTTGTAAGTTCCTCTGATTAAGTGAGGCTCACAGACAATGCAGGCTTAAGTTACAGCAATCCTCACACTAACTACAGAGGCAACCTTTCAGTGTCAGGGGGAGGGGAGGAGCAGGAATTAAAGATGTTCAATCTTCAGTATCTTGCGCACAGACTCCTTTTGTCGTGGAACTGATTGAGATTGTAGAAGTTCAGTAATTTACCTAGACGGTCAGGATGGCATTTCTTGCATTCCTCTTAACTATTACCGTATCTGGAGTCATCCTAAAGAGCAGATTGCTTTTGTCATGAAGCCTGTAGGCCTGCTGCTGTACCTGCAACCCCAAACCAAACCCCCCTTTTCTTTCATTAATCACAGCAGCACTGATAAGGTGACTTGCCTCTTTGTGTTGGTCCTGACTGAGCTTTAGCCAGCTGCTGCTCTGGGGTCAGCTATGTGACCGCCCCTAACCCGTATCTACCCAACCCACCTTCCTCAAGTTGTCACTCAGCAACCACCAATAACGAATAATAACTACAGCCCCAGGCTCCACCTTGCACCTCTGCTGAACCCTCGCCACAGAATAAATCACCTATGAAACGTTCTCAGCTTGCTCACAGGACATAATGAAGCAGTGTTCATCTTATCCACGTGGTTGGATTTTAAGCTCTAGTCAGATGTTTAACAACACAACCTCACTGTGATTGTGCAGCAGCAGGAGACTCGCTCACCTTTCAGCATCTTGACTGCAACTGTAACGGCCTCCTTGGGTTTGTCCTTATCGATGCCCAGGGCCTCTGCCATTACAACTTGGCCGAAGCAGCCTTCACCTAGAGGTTTGCCCAGGGTCAACCTGCAGCCACCAGACAGCAAACACAAAGGGAGAGACACGGAAAGAAAAAAACAGTCAGTAAGGTGATTAGTGGCTGAAACGCAAACTGAAACCCACCCACCTGATCTCACTGTTGCATCGACTCACCCACTGTGCCAGAAAGAAACAGGCTAGATGGAGTGTGAGAGCAAGAGACTTCATGAAACCAGGCGCTGAGCCAGTTTCTTAGCCACGCCACATTTATTTTTTTTTTTACTACATCCCCCTCTCTTTTCAGTGGGGTTGCATCACTGTGAGTGCTTTATTGGCTCGTTGACTAAATCAGCGCCAAGGCAGTAGGTAAGACGGCAGACAAGGCAATGATAATCACTTGATAAAGCTGGGGAGAGCGCCTCACTTCTAAACTGTTTACCCTGTCTTGGCATGTTCGAATATACACTCCTTACAAGTCATTACACAAAGCTTAGCTTAGCCTGACACATTAGACTGTGACAGATGAAATCCTGGCTCTGTTTGCCATAAACGTGGGCCTGACTGTAATACCAGTTGGAAATTTAAGTATGATTGAATCGTAAAGGATGTCACAATAACTGATGTTTAATTTGTTGCAGCACCCTCTGATTCCCACTGTGTTTTTTCATCTGATTGACATGTGTTGGTTTCACCCTTAAGGCCGAGTGTCCGGGCTATGTAAACACTCAAGCTGCGGTACGCAAAGCCAAGGGTCTGAGGCCGGCGCCCTGCTGTAGTAACACAATCCCCTATCTGTCCACACACACTCAATGGCAACCATTCTGTCCATCCAGCCACACTTAATCAATGTTATTTTTCCTCCACACAAACCGCAAACGTTAGCATTCCTCAACATTTTACAATCCCAACATGATCCCTCAGGCGCTGGGATGACAAGTGGGAAAAAAAGAGCCAAACAAAGAGGGCACACAGACATTTATGTAGCCTAGACAAAACACCCCCCTTGGTTAGTTCATCAATTAAAATCAGATGTTTTCACCTGAATGCCATCCTGCATACACACACAGAAATGTTTTTTCACTCATGAGCGATGGTAAGATTTATGATACCAGCTCTTTTATATAGCCTCTCTAAAAAGACAAGACTTTGTGTTTGGGATTTTCCCCATTTCTTTTAAAACTCGAGGCCTCACTTGAGCATTAAACTATTCTAACCTTTGCCGTCCTGTTAAATCTACCCTAAAGCTTATCACTGTAACTGTGACTAACCGAAACCTCCGCTCGGCTAATACCTCTGGTATGATGCAAAGCAAACACTCCCAGCCCAAACATGCAGATGAAAGCTGTGAGTGCTACTTGCTAATTAGCGCAGCTTTACTCCTTACCAACAGAAGCATGTGTGAGGGATTGGGGAGGTGAGAGAGTGTGAAGTATAGCAGGAGCTGTAATGATGAGGCAGAATGCCAAGTTCAGGTCATTTTACAGCAGCACCAATCAGTAGCCTTTATCTCAGCCACCACAACCATTACTCACCAGTTAGTCATCACTGACCACTCTCTTTAAATAGAACAATAGTTATCTAAGTTATTTAGCAGCTGAGACACAATCAAACAGATATTCTTTATGTTGTAGTGGGGCTGTTATCAGCTACTAAAATGCACCGTTAGCCACAGATAGTTGTGTTTGCATTGTGGGTTTCATGCATACCATCAAACGGGTACTATATACAGGCTCTGACAGCGTTATTATGAGTACCCACAGATCGGCATTTTTTTTTGTTGTTTTGTTTTATGCAGGAGCTGAATCAAATTTACATAATTCATTATTTTGCATCTTAAAAATGGTAAGATTACTACTTAGAAACATTGCACTTGGAAGCATAAAATGAGTATGCAACAACAGTAAATAGATGAAAAGAGGGTGGTGGATGCCACAGGGATCACACAAACAGACATCACACCTGTCTCTGGAAAACTCCCACCGAGGATCCTCAGGAAGGTCATACTCAGGGATTGGCTCATCGTGTGCAGAGCACCGCCGTGTTGTGATACGCACCAGAGGGGTGCTAGAGTTCATTGAAGAGCTTGAATCTGCCGACACCTATAGGAGAAAGGAGATTGGCTGATCACCACAGTCTGGGTTCATAGGCCAGTTAAAGCTCCAAGGCATCGCTAGAGGAGTCAGGAGTGTATGCATGTGATTAACTCAGCTCAGTCTTTTTTTAAATGAACACTGCTGCTTAGTCTGGCACATGAATCTGACTAGAATATGCTTAATTAACGCAGTCAATAGTTTAGCATTAGCACATACTGTATCTTGAGGCCTGAGAATATTTAATCTATGATTAATATGTGAGCAACAGCAGTAATTTTGATGAATCTGCAATAATCACTTGGTATCCCTACTGGCCTCAGGACTCATCTCTACTTTCTTCACCCTAACCAAACCTTACCTTGAGATGGGAATCAGTCTCTCCAATAAGTGCAATCCAACACTTACTGTACCTTTTTGTTTCCATTGAGGGAAAAGCATGTCCCACATATGGGATAAAAAAAAAAGTGCTGGCTGCATCTCAGGCAGCAGTGCTAACTTGTGCAAGAATGCATATTCTCTAAATGGAGGTAGATGTGCATCCTTAAAAATACCACAAGAGTATTTATTGGCGTATGTGGATTTATCTTGCATTCAAACTCAAATAAATCTTTTTCTTTAAAAAAGGATCAACCTTGTGACATTTCTGAATATGAGATGCAAAGGGCATATATTTCTTTTTATTTTTATGTAGCCTGAATTTTTGCCACATTTGGTTACCTGGCTCAAGTGTTTATTTGATTAAATAACATCCTATAGGCATCCAATAACTGGGGAAAACTGCAGTAAGTACCTAACTAAAATGTTTTGCTTTGTTGTCAGTCACTGAATTACTGCAGCATGTGTGTGTGTTTGCTCCTCTAGAGGTGTTAGATGCCATTAGAACTCTTTATCTACTTTCTGTTACCTGGCGGCGCAGAGGAATCTGCTTGGTTAGTTTGTGGACTGCTGGCTGGCCACCAAAGTCAGGCTTCTTTGCAGTATTCCTCATGCGGCACACCACCACAATGCCCACCATGCAGGCGATAATGAAGACGCCCGCGCAGTATATTGCGATCTCCGCATAGTCTGGGGAAAGTGTGTCTGGGGATTTCTCAATGGCTGAGGAAAAATAATAAACAGTGAGACACAGGTCAGGAAAAGAAGAGAAAGACTCTCTAACACACATTTTCCATCTGTACTGACACACATGACATGGGTGACTCATGCATAAATGTAATTGCAGTGAGCAGGCAAATTAAAAAGAAATCCTTTTTTCAAGAGTAGAGGCACGCCTGTTTTTTTTAAAGAATCTAAATTTCTTTAACTGAGCTTAACAATTAAAACAGACTTTAAATTATGACTCAGTCAATACAGTAAAGCCTGCATATGTTTGCATTATGTGCTAATGTTGGAAACATGCGAGTGCAAGTACAAACACACCCACAAACATATTGTAGAAAAGGAAGATGGGTGTCCTTTATGGTTGAATATGGTCTGAACTTCCTGTGTGTGTGTGTGTGTGTGTGTTAAAGGGAGCATTACATAATGTATAGCACTCCAGACCACAAACAAAACTATTATGCAGCACAGTCATGCATATGATCCAACAGGCAGCTGGAGCTGAAGCTGCATGTAGAGACCTTTCTCCTGCCTGGCTCACAGCCACAAAAGAATTCATTGTGTTGTTCTTGTATTTATTTATTTATTTTTGTTTGTTTGTTTTGTTTTCTTAATGGAAAAAAACTACTTGCTGTCAACTTACAGCTGTCAAGTGTCAACTACTCACATATACCTTATTAAATGCCCACCTTAATTTTAGCTTAAAGCTACAGAGAAACATCTGTTAAACCTGGAGTCAATTTGTACACACTCTGATAATTAGTGTTATATACTTGATCCATTGGTGTGTGTAATCCCTTACAAAAGAACAACATGAATTTCACGTTATCATGTGCGATCACATGTGGAAGCCCACAAATGATTATGTTTTGCAAGTGTCTTAACATGTTTTATTTGTGTTCTACATGTAATTACATACCATGTGGAATTCCTGGATATTAAATCTTGGACTATTAGTAGTAACTTAGTAGTAACTTACAAATATAGCTATATGCTGAATGTTCTGTACATTGCGATTGTACAAACTTTTGAAAGTTTATTATTATTATTATTATTATTATTATTATTATTATTATTATTATTATTATTATTATTATTATTATTATTATTATTAAATATTATTATTATCTGAAGCGATTAAGCAGTTTATATTATTTTATGTGAGCATCATGTTTTTCTCCCAGCATTATCTCCTGGACTGAAGAAAAATTGTCATCAGCTAGTTCTACAGTTTATCATCCTTGAGTTGAACGTTTGACCATGCAAGTGAACCACCTCTGCTGATGCTTGTGACAAAAAAAAGGCATTTTTGATAGTGGCACATGATACATTACAATGCCCAACAGCATGTATGCATTCATCCCTACTAAGGGGTACAGCACACTAAAATGTAGGCTGTCATGGAGACTACATACTAATAAAGTTAAGAGTTGATGTTGCTTCATCACTGGTATAATTTTCTTCCTCCAGTATGAAGTTTGATGTGTTATGAGACATTTTTGTTGTTTTTAAGAGGGATGTGTGAAATACTTTTTAGAAAGCAGCATTAAACATTCTGCAGAATTTGTTTCTGTCTTCATTTGTTATTAAGGTGCATTTTGTTCCATTTCATAGACACTTGTATATATGCTTTATGTGTTTAACATTTTTCAGCCAGTTTGTTGCTTATCCTTGGCGATCATGCATCCAAATAAAAAAAAAAAAAGAGAGAGATTCACTGCCTGAGCCTTTTTTCTTTTACCACAAAATTTGATGTAATTTAAATATTTTCTCCTGTACTTCTTAATTTATTTAAATTTTAAGGTTCACAAAAGGTATGACTTTTTTTACGCATGTTGTCTATCCAACAAGTTGAACATTTTTAAATGAATTGTACATAAATACTTGCTTGTGTTTTACTTGAAAATTTATGAGGATTTCAATTGTAATCCTATGAGTTTCTCATTGGTATTTCATTGTGTTTCATATGGAATAGTCCATGGGTTTGACAGGTAATTACATAAGTTCCACATGAGAATATGGATGGAATTGGCATGCTATCGCCATGAAAATGTTCTAAAACCATGTTTCCCATGAGCAAAATCTGAGTTTCAAATGCTAAACTAAATGTGACAACATGAGTTTCACATTGAAATCAGCATGGGTTTCACATGATCTCAGAGGTTTCACATGAGTGTGTTTCACATGTTGTTACCATGAAAATGTTCTAAAACCAGGACTCTCCCAAGTGCAAAATATAAGTTTCACATGTTAGACATATTTCACGTATTTTAATGTGTAAAAAATAACATGAGCTCCTGTGTTGTTGTTTTGTTGTTTTTTTCAGTAAGGGATCAAAAACCAGACACACATCAACAAACAAAAACAGGCTTAAACCAGTCAATAAATTTCACATTTGAGTGCATGAGTCATTCGCTGTGCAGAGGGGGTAAAGTTTGGCCCTGATAATTGAGAAAGTAAAGCCAACATAAAGCGAGTGTTGAGCTCTGCCTTTCGACCTTTATTTCAATAAGAAGAAATAAGGATCTTAAAAAGAAGCCAATTATCAGAGCCAGAAAAGAGGGTGGAGATGTCTGGAGGCGTGTGTGGAAAAACAAATACTTTGTGGCATGCAGACTCAGAGCCAAAGTGTGGCACTGAAAAAAGGAGTAGGAGAGAGAAGAAAGACAGAAAAGAAAAAGCGGAAGTCAAATCCTCAACATGTTTTAGTCTAGAGACATTCGAGCTGTTCTTGGAGCTCTGTTTCCCTCTTGGAGTTATGACAAGTCATCTATAAACTACCTTGTTATCTTCTCTGAGCTTTCGACAGCTTGCTAATATTAGATAATACAATAAATGCTCTTCGCTCTTGTATTACTCTGTCTAGGATATTAAGAGTGCTGGTTTATTGCTGTAATCTAATATATGAGCTGTGTGAATGGTACTCCAAGGTGAGGACTTGCCTTCCGCAAGAGGTTATTGAAATTATATAATCCAACCATTTTAAACAAGGATCAGGGAGAAAAAAAGAAATAGAAAAGAGAGGACAGTATATGATTTATATACCTGGTAGCACCGTCAAAGTAGCAGTTTGATAGGAGATCCCAATAGAATTACCCACCAAGCACGTATACTCCCCAGCATCCTCAAATGTTACATTGGACAAGTAGAGAACTTCTATCTCCTTATCTGTGATGTTAACACCTGCGGTCTGGGAGAGGGGGAAGAAGAGGAAGAAGAGGGAGGAAAAGAAGGAGGTACAAATGTACAAAAATGAAAAAGAAAATGAGGTTTAAAGATAAGAGTAGAAACAGAGGAGGGCAAGTCGCATTGAAAGATGGGGAGAGAGAGAAAGAGAAAAAAATGAGACCCATAACACAAGAGAGTAGAATTAGAGGAGCTGGCTAGTATCCATCGCTGAGGTCCTATCTGGGAATGAAGACGGGGAGAAGGACAAAGACAAAGCCCATTATGCCACCAACAAAAACCAGTGTACCAAAAAATAAAAACTGAAAAGTGCCCATCACCCAGAGAACCTGCAAACAATCTAATCCAGTTGCTCAACTGAATACATGCACACAGGGGATGGAGAGCACTGCATCACCAAACACCATTAATCTCAGAAAGAGATGTACGAATGTAAGGTAAAGTAAACAAAAAAGATGCTAAATGAGATTCATCATGAAGTTAATGTAGACCCAAAGAGTCCCAAGCAGTGCTTCCATGGCGACATCAATCCAAGAGGTCGGGAGGAAGGGAGAGTAGCTGAAAGACATGGGTGTAACATTGGTGAGAGAAAACATCTACGAGCCCCAGGACCACCAAGAGACCACCAGCAGAACCACCACAGAACAGCAGGAAAGCCACACCGGTATGTGGGGGAAGGGTAGGTGGGTCGGGTCTCAATGGTTACCTGAGATGACAGTCAGCCAGCCTGACTGGCTGGCCTCGCCTATATAATTGGAGGCTTTACAGATATACTCTCCAGCATCTTCCGCTGTCACGTTGGTGAGGGTGAGTATCTCCACATCTGAGCTGTTAATGCCTGAACGCTGCAATTCACACACATACACACACAAGCATCAAATAACTGAGCAAAGATAACCAGGCAGACGTGTGTTGTCTGCAGCTCGGCGGGGACGAAGAATCACCACCCAGAGCCAGCAAATTGTCATAAGGGAGGGAATGTAGCTGATCCATTATGTAACCTTTAAAATTCACCTGAAAACCTGCAATCACAGCCAAACAACACAGAGTGAAAAGATAAAAGGCTGTGCCTTTAATCAAGAGAGGATGCAAAGTAACGTACCTTTAACACCCGGACATAGGGGTGCCCATCAGGGCCAAGCCGACTGCCATTTTGCATGATGTGTTTCAGCCACTGGATGTGGGGTTGGGCATCACTGTAGACTTTGCAGACAAAGCGGGCGTCCTCGCCAACATGTACCGTGGTGTTGGCTGGGAGACCAGCCTGAAGAATAGGCCGGTGAGGGGACCGCTCTGTTGAAACAGAGAATATTTCAGGGTGCAAGTATATTTTTCTGCACTAGCTAAACTTCATACACTGCGGAGAAAAAGTGGAGGAAAATCTGTATAACTCGAGGTGTATGCAGTATTTTTGCTAAAAATGTTTCCCTAACTGGAAAAAAGTGAAACATCTTTATTGCATCATCAGATCTTTAGCTATCTGCGTTCCTTTAAAAGCAAACATGTGGCCTGCGTATACAAACAGAGGAAGATCTGTGGAACAATGCCCCCTTTCAAAGACAACCCAGCCTTTACAACTACACTGAGGAGCACACCACCCACCCCACACTGCACCCACCAGGCCCAACAAAAACAAAAATGGACATCACTGAGATGCTGCAGCATCTTTTCAGAATGACACTTAAAAGTAGGTTTAGTGAATTCATCTGAGCATGTGTGTGAGGTTGAGGGTTGTTTCAGAGGGTGAAGATGTGTGATGAAGAGGACATGCTGGGTTTAGGAAGGAGGGCTAAAAAAAGGGGGGGGGGAATTATAGAGGGGAAGAAAGGGAGGGGAAAAAGCAAAGAGGTGGCAGATTCCCTGCCTGTCCCATCAGAAACCTAACCTTTTACCCACATGGCTTTATTTATTTATTTATTTATTTTTCTGTATTTGAGGCCCCTTTATTCCACATGCCTTCTCCACCCTTTAAGCTTTTCCAAACAGATAAAAGTAAAGGACTTAATTCTAACATCCATCTAGAGCTCAACTTTGAAGTATCAGAAACTGAAACACTTATTCAGAGCCATACTGGATCGTCAAAAGACTTTATAACCTTGCCAATAGTTGATGTTACCTAGACAGTTAGAGCTGATCAATTACACTGAATAAAACAGTGTGTAAGGTGTGAAAAAACTAGTCACACAGAATAACCTTGGAACATCAATAGTTAATAGTGAGAAAATACTAAACAACATTAAATAGCTAAACAAAATGTGAAAGTATCTGTAACTCTCATGTCTGATGGATCTTTTTCACACATGAACCTCAAAGAAAAACTTTTTTAGAATTTCTTTCTTTAAAACTCTTTTAAATTTTATTTAGGTTCTGCAGCACTTTTGTGACCAAGTCTTCTTTTTTTGAAGTTCCCATAATGCAAATTAAACATTACATTTAAGCATGGACTTAGTTTAAGGTGGTTAGCCCAGTAGTAGTTTCAGTCAAGGTTAAGTCTACATGTGTGTAAATGTTTGTGGCCTTGTTTTGCTACAGCTATGGGGTCCAAACCTTATGAGCTTTTGTGGGAATTAGCTTAGGGTTTGGGGTATAATTTAGGTCAGGGTTACAGTTACTGTTAACAAGAACTTAGGGAGTGTTGAGAAAAGAAATATAAGGTCCATGTTGTAGTTTCTATTAATTAAAGAAGACCATGCAGCACTAGAATATACAGTCTTACTTATATGTAAACTCTGATTGCAAAACTGAATATATTTAAGAATTAGACAGGTATTAGGATAACAGGATTAATTTAATGGCAGCAGTGCTGGGAAAGTTGCTGACAGAGGTGTGACGCAACAGACCAGAGGCATTCCACTGTGCCCCATACAAGACTGGTGAACCTTGAGTAACCTGGTGCCGTGGCAAAAAGGGACCTACAGTTCAGGGAAGGATAAAAGTGCAGGATGAGTGCAGCATGTATGTCATGTATGTCTCTATGTGCTACATTGCCACTGGATGCCACCGCACTGATTTAAAAACGCTAGAAACTATTCTAGTTCCTTATTTGTCTCTTTGCGTGAGTGTCAGCATGTAGATGTCCAACTTTGGCCATTTCTTCAGGTGCCAGTTTAAACCAGTAAAGTCTGGATTCTTTTAGTTTCAAGAGCTGATCCTGGAAGTCATTTAGTAAAAAAACATAAGTTAAAAAAACGATCTCTGTCCACCCCACTATAATGGAGCAAAGTGAGGGGGCAGTGGCTAGAGAGCCAGACATAGAGGGGGTTTACTGCTCTGCAATAAAACCGAACAAAAACAGAAACATGCGATCTGAAGGAGAGCTTTAGCAAACTCCAAAGCAAGGCAGAGAAGGGGGCCTAGTTCGGGGACATGAGCATATATAAACTTCATGAATTTCTGCACAGATATATATATATATATATGTATATGCATA
>JBAMHW010000018.1:9050717-9062107 GCA_037177495.1 Rhadinocentrus ornatus
CCCCCCCCCCCCCCCCCCCCCCCCCCCCCCCCCCCCCCCCCCCCCCCCCCCCCCCCCCCCCCCAAAAAACAAACACATAAACCATTATTTCTGTTAAGGAAAGAAATGCCCGAAGATCCAAATAAGCGACATAACACAGAACCTACACGTATTCGACTTATCAAAAGTCTCTTATGTGCAAAACTCGTAAAAAATATAAGGTTGATCAGAAAAGTAATTTGTTTTTATAGAAGCTGTAAGACAACAGATACCACAATGGTCACAGGAAAAACTGTCAGGTAAGTTGCTAGAGAAGCTTCTCACAGCCGCGTTTTTAATCGTAAACAGACAAATTCTTACCAGGGAGGAATAAAATCGTGGAGATCTCTGTTTTGGCATGCACAGATAAGGGAGGAGAAAGCATGAGCTGAATCCAGAGGGAGGAATGTCTCCAACACCACAATGCAGAAAAAAAGAAAAGAAAAAAATCTAAGGAGCTGCCTTTTTTCTGTTTACTATTCCACAATAAGCCGGCATCGACTCTGATCCGAAGATATATCCCAAACCCGAACAGCAGCGTAGTCCAGTGCCATGCAAAGAAATCCGAGTTTACACCTCTTATCCTTCGAAAACAGTACGGAAAACCATATCGCTGTCACCCCAAAAACTTCCCTCCCCGTCACCAAGTTTCTTCCAGGGCGCAAACCATGCCCAGAGCTCCGGAGCAGCGCACTTGTCAACTAAATAGAAAGTTTGCAGCCACTAAGGACGTGGGACGAGGCTGAAACTATTAAAGAGGATAGCTGTCCGAGGCAGAATGTCATAAAATCCATCAACGTGCGTTCCTCCGGTGCGAAGAGCGTCTTTCACTTTTCCTCCTCTTTCGCCGACAGTCTTCGCACTGTTTCTCAGACGCTTTGTCAGGTTTAGTATTTTTTTTCTTCTTCTTTGGCTTTTTCTCCTCCTTACGTCTCCACACACAGCCCTCCTCCTTCCCTCTGGAGGGTGTCATCCCCCCCTCAGCCTCCACCCTACACACAAGCAGCCGGAGTGTAATTTGAGCCGTTTCCTGGCCGCAGTGCTTTTGAGCCCTGCCTTCCTCCGCCCATCACACTGCAGAGCTGCCTGCCAGCCCTGCGCTCCACTACGAGGGCCTCCGCTCCGCTCTTGAGCTGTCAGTCCTCAGAAACAACGCCGCTCAGTGGACAAAGTAACGCACAGAGGCTACTGTCCGTGCGCACAAAGTCTCCATTCATCCATTCAGGACAAAAATCCTTAACATAAATCTAAGGTTCAGACTACAGCAAAATAGAGCAACAGACCTTTTTCTTTTCTTCATGAAGAAACCTAAGTTATTATTTTTGTACTCAAGTGAAGTACATTCATTCAGCCTACAGTAAGGGTTGGGTGAGGGCAATGACACCTGCAAATACAGCCAGCAAGCTGGATAAATATCCCTGTGACAAGTTCATCAAAAACTGTCCTGGAGATTAGATGAAGGTGGTGGAGGAACATATACGTGTGTACACCTGCAACACTTTTAACTGGGCAGACCCTACTTCTGAAGGAAGTTCTGGTCCTGTATTTTCAGAAAGATGTTGAATATTTTCAATAAGGCTGTGATGGAGACTGCTCTGCATATCCTTAAACTGACAACACTTCACTACACACCCTCTGCGCAACATACTGACAATACAAAAAAATGGTTACTTCAGACAGAGGCTTCATCCCTGCTGCAACAAGGACCAGAACAATGGGTCTGTCCTGTCCATTTATAGCCTCATGACTTATAGTAAATTCTGATTCTTACTTAAAAAAATCCCTTAATCAATGATAACAAAATGATTTCCTATCCATCCATTGACTATTCCTGCTTATTCCAGTGCAGGGCCATGGGGTAGTGACGTCTATCACCAGGTGCATAGGCAAGAGGCAGGATACACTCTGGACAGGTCATCAGTAATCTTATTTCCCCTTGGAAAAATATAAAATATCACTAGCTTCTCCAGTTAACTAGTATATTGCTCAAGGACGAAGCTTAGAGTTGCATCTAGTAGATGTTTTACATAAACTACAGTAATGTCTGGGGTTGACCATAAAGAGCAAATAGCAATTTAGCCTGTTTATATGCATTTATGTCTTAAAATTATATGAAATAAATATTAGTACTGAAATGTTTCTAATTAGGCTGTTCATACATTTTCAAGATCTTTTCTCCATTATATATACTTTCCTAAGATATCTTATACAAAGCACAAATAATCTGCTTGTGATTAAACATCAACAAGAAAAGTGAGTTGTGAAAATAACCTTTTGATCACTTATACCATGAAGATGTTTTTTTATAATAAGTAAATGATGTCACCAAGAATTACAACAGTAAAACTGGTTCCTCTGCATGACAAGATTTTTATGCTGAAAATTATTTTTAATACAAATTTTATACAGGTTACTGAAGGAGAGACTTTTCCAAAAGTTCAGAAGCTTCCTGGATATCTTTGTACAACACCTGTGATCTCAGAGAAGTCACAGCAGGACAGAAAGCAAAGAAAAGAAATGAATGAAAATGCAGATATTTTACTGATTTAGTGCACATTATTACAGAGGTTTGAATAACTTTGGTTCATAACTGTCCTGTAAATGAACAGATATGTCTGCAGCTACCCAAAGAGAGACTGAAGGCTGGCCCCCTGCGGCTGGTCCCCCACTGCCTCAAGCTGTCTCCTGCATTGGTTCAGGCGTTCAAGTACTCTGAAAAGAGACACAAGGGAGGGTGAAAGACTCTAATCTCCACAGACTTGAAAATGTTTTTTGTCTCCCTTTCACAGTTGAAGCTCTCTTTTTTTCTAAACAAGGGAGGGAAAAGGCTTCTAGTTAAGCTGAAAACAGGCACTAACAAGGCTTTTTTTCAGACAGAAGTTTGGATTGTGAATGGAGAGTTCTACGTGTGTTTTTCTGTCCTCTTCCATCTCTGCCTCCACCAGTGAACCTATCAGATAACAGCAAAGCTGACAGTTTGGCTTGTAATGGAGAGGGAGCCAGAGGTGTTGGACTCATTTTTCAAGAGTGGCACAAATACCCCCTGCGGTTTCTCCCACTCTGTGTGACTCTTTCCTCCCACTGCAATACGTCTATTAACAATCACTCAATTTATCCTTCAGGGCTCTGGCATCCCACATTTGAAAGAAAAACTCATCTAACAGAGTCTCACGATCCTTTGACTTAGGACTGGATGGACTCAGTGCCCCTGCACTGTGGCATCTGTCAACCTGTTTGTACCTCATCACTTTCAGTCTTTTCCCCTGTCCTCTTTCGTCCTTAATCCCTTTGCACCAGCAGCCTCAATGTTTTAAATTGACAGACCACAGTGAAAGGAAAAGAAAGTGACAAGTTAGTAGATCAGAATTTGAGATTAACATTGATTTTTTTGTAGATAGAACTCATGAGGATGGTCGCTAATTGGAAAGCTCGTCTTGTAATGTGTTAATGAGAGCGTATTTCTTACAGCTGTGACAGCTGAAGCTGTCATTGCTATTTGAGGCTGAGCTGCTCACCAGTCATTACATATGCCTCCTGCTGATATGCAAATTTAAAAGAAGGTGTAGGTGAACTAATCAACAACTAGCCTTTATTTGTTCACATTAGCATCCCTATGTAGTCCTGGAGGTGTTGTTGAGTGTTGTGTCATTATAGTTTGACACTTCATTTCTTGGGGCTTTAATTTGAGTTTTTAAGAAAAGTATGTTTCTGTGTATAATTTCTATTTGTGTGTTTTATCAACATAAGAAATTATCTGAGAATGAACTTTAAGTGAAGGAAGTATACTGAAGCAATCAGCTGTAAAGGAAAAGCATTTATGTATTTTTAAAATCAGGATATTTCAGGGAGAATTAGACACCTTAAAAATATAAGATCAAGAGATGCAAGATGCAAAGATCTGTTAGAATTCAGTTTATGCAAATGCCACCTTCACAGGGTTTCAACAAAGCAATGTGCTGATGTGCCCACCATTTTGTTGTGACCATGGTTACAAGTCTACTAACTGTTCATGCACTGGATAACCAAAAATAACTATGATTTATATTTTAAAAATAAAATAAAAAATATAGTGTTATAGATGTCAACTAAATGTACATATCTAATATGAATAAGCAAGTTGAATTAGATAACGTATCATTTCAAAAAAACTTTATTGTCTCAACACCACAAGAACAATAACACACGCTTGAAAACCATAATGCATTGAATCAGAAAAAATGGTTCTATAAAGAGGTGCATTGTCATCCATGTCTGTTCAAATCATGTTTAGGAGCATAGTAACTGTAGTGACTATCTGGTCCTATCGTTTTAGTCACTCTGGGTGCGGGGAATCCAGGTCATAACGTGCTTCATTAAACCAATGTCCGGACTGAAAGGTGAGTTTGTGGTGTGTTCCCATTTATTGAATGAATAAGAAAATGGATGAATGATGATCTGAGGTCTGGGATGGTGGTCTACAGCAACAGGATGGATAGATGGCCCCGAGGCTATGACAGTTATGGAGGTATAGTGGAGGCTGCGTGGAAAAGCGCTAAGCGAAAAAGGGGAAAGCCATTTAGAAGCGGTAAAAACCGTGTGACCTCCCGTCACCTTCATGCCTACATGCACTTTTACCTCGACACCGCCACCAATGGTCGAGGAATATATAGGTCACCTGTGCCATCCCAAACATAGACAAATACCATCAACACAATAATCATCACCTACAATCTGAGCCAAACAATAAAGAGAAATAATGGCTACAGTAACAATAAAGTGTGCAGTAATCTAATTATACATTACTTGGTGAAAGTGTAAGTGGAGAGATGTCAATCAGCAACACAAAGCCAATGTCTTTGTGTTTATGTTCACTAAGGACATTGAGGTTTATCATGTTATAGTAAAGACTTTATGAGGTAGCAGTAAATTAGGATTTTTTGCAGAAGAGAACAAAAGATTTTAGATGATCCATTATTGTGTACTGTTGAACCAACAGTTTTTAGACAATACGTTGTTGTTCTCCTGATTTGTCTTAATTACAATCAGGGCAAACGTATAACAAACTGGGTCGCCCCCACGACGCCAGATTGCAGTTAAACCGCAAAAGTATTTCAGCAAACCACCCTTTCATCCCCACGAAGCCAGGGATTAGCTTCCATGACACAGATCATGCATGAAACCAGGTACCAAGGTGGATAGGTTTGAGACCTCTACCGTCTGTGGTACTGTGCGGACAGTGTGACCGCACCACTGGAGGATATGACGTCAATGTGACGAAAACACGCAGATTCCCAATCCACCCTTCTTTAAGTTTTTTTTGCTTTGTAGTCCAGCGTTACTTGAAGAAGAAGCTCTGCTTCTTCATTAGTCCAAACAAATGTTTCTCTTTTGCCTCGCAGTGAATCGTCAGCCATCTTCTTTTCTCTGCTTCCAATGTATACTTCCTACAACATGCAGTGAGCCTTTATCTGCATATGCTTGTTTTGCTTTAGCTTTAGAGTGTTACTCTTTAGCACCACAGCCTTGTAGTATGTACTACAGCAGTATCCTGGGGATTTCAAAGCCTTTCTCCTAGTTTTCGCCACCATTTTCACACCGTTTTCACACCTGAACCAGCTTCGGTGCCATGTGGCCATGGCCCCAGTAGGCTTACTTTAGCTGATGACTAGCTAATTGACAACCATCTTGATACTTCAAGCTAGTTTTGCATTTAGTGCTAATTAGCTAAACTTGCAATAATTTAAACCAGTGTTTTACCGTTTCAGTCCTCAAGTACCACTGCCCTTCCTTTGAAGGGAAGGACAGTGGTACCTCATCCATGTTTTTAAAAAAGGTAGAACCCTGGTTTCCAAGGGCCACAGTCCTGCAGGTTTTAGATGTTTCCCTGCTTTAACACACCACAATCAAATTAAATTGATGCAAGAGCCTATCAAGTTTTGCACAGTGACTTATTAATTGGAATCAGGGGTGTTAAAACAAGAGAACATCTAAAACTTGCAGGACAGTGGCCCTCGAGGGTCAGGGTTCTCCACCCCTGTTTTATTTGCTTTCACAATTTAACAGACCTGGCTAAAAGGAATGGCTCGTTAACATGCTTGCAAGGAACTTGATGAGGAGGTTTACTGGTCTGAATCAGGTGTGTTGGAGTAGAAAAACATCTAAAACAGTGCTACTCTATACTCTAGTATGCGGTCCTACGAGGGCCCAAGTTCTGCAGGTTTTCAATGTTTCTCTGCTGAAACACACCTGACTCAAATTAAATGGATCCAACAGTCTATGAAATTCTGCACAATGATTTATTCATTTGAGTCAGGTATGTTGGAGGGAAACACATTGAAAATCTACAAGATTGTGGACCTCGTAGGACTGAAGTGAATAGCCCTGTTCTAAATCATGCTGGAGGACTCGAATTGAGTAACGATGTGTTAAACTAAGATAGTGAATACATAAGATTTAATTTTCCTAAAAGTAGCATTAGTTACCATTGTCACATGGACACAGACGTGTTAGCATGGCTGCCCGTGTCTTGTCCTAGCATCAACATGCTGGTGCTGTATTTTCTGTAAGTAAAAATTGTAATTAAACTAAGATAGTGAAGACATGAAAAAACAGACTTTTCTAATAATAGTATTAGTTAGCAGTGTCACATGAACATATTAACAGTGCTAGCATAGCTACCCATGTCTTGTCCCTTATTCTAGCATTAAGACATTGGTTCTGTTTTTTCTGTTGCTGTTCACAAGCCACCCTATCAAAAGCATCGGCAGCCATTACAACATATCTTCTGAAATCCTAATACTGCTTTATTTGTGATAACAAAAGCAACTCTTGTAGTGTTGGCCTGTATTGGAGTCAATCAACCATTATACAGCACTTATTTGCAATTGCACGTAGTCTACGCACTCACACTGGACAGCGCCAGAACACCAAACCCCTCCCTCTGTTCTTATGAATGCTACTGTATAGAAGTTTAACAGAGATGTTCACTGTTGAAAATCACTGAGCACAAAACACACTTGTTCTTCTTTAGGGGATAATTTTTTCTTCTTCCTCAAGGGTGCTGCAGTTAATCATGAATGGCAGGGATATATTATTGTAACTCTGCTATGCCAAATCTAAGAGACCCTTCAGTTTTTTTCTCGTCCAATGTATCATTGACACTACATAATTAAAACATCAAATGTGGGTGAGTCATTTCCTGTGCAAAATATGAAACAAATGTGTAGTGCTTAGCATGATAGGGGATAGGGGGATGGTAAAGAGAAGGAAGAAGTAAAGGCTAGCCTGAGGGTCTAATTTGAACCATGTATGCAATGTAAGGGGATCCTAACAGAAGGTCTGGATGGAAACTTTGGATGTTTGGTTAGAGAAAGCAAAAGAAATTAGTAGCAGGAGTGCAAAAAATGTGACTGAAAATGGAGTGTTCTTAGAGAAGTCTTTTATTTTCCTCATGTGTGCACTGCAGGACATTTTTTTCCATGTTGGAGGTGAGCTTCTATTGCTTAACTCTCCCACTCTGACATGAGCCTTCACATAGAACCCCTCTTAAGTCAGCATGTCCTCCTCCCCATTGTCACTGATACTGTAATAACCTCGTCTGGACACCCAGGCCTCTGCTGTCCTCTCCTCCCCCTCAGCAGGTAACAGAAAGCAGGGATAGAGGGTGTGGATGGAGGGGGAGTGGAGAGTCAATCATCCAGATTCCTCTCATGTTTCCACCTCAGTGCTCCAGAGTGCTTTAAATAGCTGGGATGCCTGCAGATTGTGCTTGCAGTGTAGCTCAGCTGAAAGAAGAACATATGGAGAGGAGATGGTGTTTCCAGCTTGAAACTGGGAGTTTAGTAGTAGTTTTATCTTCCTCCAACTGCAATGAGACAGAAACATGGAGGGCTCAACCTTATCTAGCAGTTTTGCTTCTGATCAGATTGTGTGCTTTCCCTCCCACCTGACTGGCACCATTACTTCTAATAAAAATAACACAGCTCTTTTTCCAGGGAGAAGCACAAAATAATAGTGAGTGAAACTGACAACTTTATGCCTCTATATAAAATAAGGAATGAATAGAAGTTGTTCCCTGCTTTTCAGTCATAATAAGAATTTAATTATTCACACTATCTTTGTCTTCAAGTCTGTTTTATTTCACCCTCCCTCTCTCACTTATACCCACACCTCAATTGTCACACACCACGTGAACATTCGCATTGTGCTCACACACACATAAATACAAACACATTACACAGCTCGTTTACTTCACAGAACTAGTCACTTTTGTTATTCTGGGTACGACTCATGCATTATGAGTGAGGACTCAAATCTGTGCGAACATTGTAGAAGCATAGTTTGTTGTTCACCCCAAGCTGACAGTTCTGTAAGAAAAAGCTGCCATTTATATCTACAAATAGGTAAGTACTCCACCACGTTGCATTGCCATGTTTCCACAGTAGCTAAGATCAGACAACCCAAACATGGACTTTAGCAATCAACCCTAAGCTAGGTTTTCCAACATGCTTGTACGAGAAGAGTTAGGCGGGTAGTTTTCATTGGAATGAGTAACAATATGTCTTTAACCATTTATCGGATACTCATTGAAATACTTGGAAATTTTAATTTTCAATCAAAATATGTTATAATATTGGAAGATATTGCAAGACTATGTTTTTTATGCTGACCGCTGATCTCAGTAAAGTTGCTGGGATGCAGCCTGATCTTTGACGACTGGTGTGGAGAACTTACTGAGGTTCTATGATTTCATGGACTATTGTGCAGAGGCATTTTGTATGCCCAATGAAGTGTACAAAAACGGTCATTTGCTCAATTAAGTGTTAAACTAGTGTTTTAAAACAATTCATTTATTTGCAGCATTAATTTAAATACAATTCAACCTGATAAATTGGCAAGTTGTAATTGTTGCACCGTCAGTAAACTTTGAATGAGCATGATCATTAGAACTGGACAGACACACAGACGAGCTGTTTGCGTGCAGCCTTTCTGTTAACTGAGGGATTTCTGGACGTCTGGTATTAGTGCTGACTGCAGTGCTCGCTGCAGTTCTGCTGTCCAGCACAGCAGGAAGTCAGGTTAAACATTACACAGTTGACAGGGCCAAGCTATTTCCCCGAACCAGGAGCAGCTCTGAGTGACAACTCACAGGATATGAGCTTTGTAGGGCCTATAATCTGCTCTTACCAGCATCTGTAGCCACTTCTATGCAGGGAGCTGATGCTATCTTTGAAGATGTCCTAAAGGACTCTCTTCTGAGGCAGAACAACTTCTGAAAGACTTTCACTGCATGTTGGATGCAGGTGTTTTCTATTGTGAGTCTTAACACCATTCACAGATGAGCACAGCCCCTCTGATTGATTTTTAGTAAACTTAATTGTCACACACAGTGATAAGGTAAGCACTAAAGTGGGCTGAAGAAACAAACTAAAACAATTTAGGGTCTCTCTGGACTGCCTACCTCAGAGAGAGTTGTGCATTCCCAGCATAGACATAGCTTCCATTGTGTTTATAGATTGAGAGAGGCCCAGGGAATAAATCATGGGGTCATTGAATGGGTTGTCTGACCTTTAACCCTAAGGCTGAGAAAAGACTCTGCATTATGTCCTGATGTCATCAGTAAGTCATTACCACCAAGGCTCTCAACACCTCTACCATCCCACCCTTATGCACGCTGCTGAGTTGCTATTGGCCTCTCCCCCTGGCCGTGGCACCTAAATCACTCTGTAGGGTGGCAGTTATAGACTTGACCTTGCTTAGTGCTGTTTTCCATCCCCCTGCTCCCACATTTAACCATGTTTATTGTTTCTCCGTGTTGCCTCTAGCTGCTCTGTTCGATGACAGGGACATGAGATATTCTCAGTTAAGAGAGCAGTAAACCATATTGCTCCAATGTGTTTTATGTGGACTGGATGTTCAGTTACTGCAGTGTTAGAGGACTTCCTGATGATTCTCAATATATGTTTACTGGCAGTTTTGGCTCTGATCTGTGAGACAACATGAGCATTTAGAAGTAACAGATTATTAACAGTAACAGTAGATGTTTGATGAAGCATGATGAAGCATGTTTACCCTTGTGTGGGTAACGGAGTTTTTTAGAGCAAGACCAAGGCATTGAGGCCAAGCTTATGTTTTCTTAAGGGATGATGAGGTGAGCTAAGGTTAACTATTTTGTCCATGAACACCAATCCAAGACCTAATTTGAGCTTGAGAGGTCTCCTGAGAAGTAACCTCCTCATCAGGACTCTGACCCTTAACCCTTTGAAGTTGCCTCTGCTTTGCATCCAGAGAATCAGATAGAGGAAGAGAGGGTAAATGACAAAGATTTATTTATTATTAAATATTTCTACACCCTGTACCCTTACAAGTAACCTAAGTGCATATGACAATCCTACAATTCTCAAGATACGAGAATTACATACTGCTTCAAGTACCTACCACCTTCCATAGGTTCCCGTCCTTAGTAACAGAAAAGTAACTGTGAGCAAGCTGAATTGACTCGAGGCTTCAGGTTGTAGCATGTCCACCGCCGGAGCACAGACTGACAGATTTATGCTGTTGTCTACCACATCATTCCACACTTCCAAGTCCTAATCATACTGTTGAGCAATAGTATTCCCTGAAAAACCCATCTCTCAGCATCTACAAGGTTCATTTTCATCCACCCTCTTGCCCACAGCGATGGCAGCAAACCTGAGCTGTGCAAAGCAGGGCAGATTATAAACTCCTACTACTTCTGTAAAATAACCAAGTAATCATGAGGGCACCTGGATAGACTCCTCAACAGAAGTGAACGCACCTCAACACAAAGGAGCTTTTAACTAATTTATTTACATTAAAGATTATGCCTACGCGCACCTCTGAGACTTGCCAGGAAAAGCCTTTACAATTACTGCTTCATGTAAACAGTCATGTGTGCCCGAACATGTGGCAGTTAATGTGCATTTCATTCAGTCTCATTCCTTTCAAAACGTTTTTCGGTGCCCAGTTGTGCATATTCCATCAATCATGATCAAACCATGGTGGAAAAATGGGACAAGGCCAACGGGGGGAACTTTTCCAGCAGTGTAGCATTTTAGCAAAGAATGGTGGAAATGTGGTTTGTGCTGGAAAGTAAGCAGCCTATAGTTACAAAGAGCAAAGAAATGCATCTTTGAGTTGAGATCAAATTCAGTAGCTTTAGCTATTTTAGTTTAGTTATCTAGCTAAGTTAAGTTAGGTTTAGTTCAATTTAGCTTAATTTCATTTAGTTTATTTTTTGTTTAGTTTAAGCTTGTTTAGCTTAGATTAGCTTTGCATAACTTTAGCTTGGCTTATTTTATCCATCCATCCATTTTCTGTACCGCTTGTTCCCATTAGGGGTCGCGGGGTGAGCTGGAGCCTATCCCAGCAGT
>JBAMHW010000018.1:9062190-9088415 GCA_037177495.1 Rhadinocentrus ornatus
GAGCTGGAGCCTATCCCAGCAGTGTTTCAGGTGAAGGCAGGGTACACCCTGGACAGGTCACCAGTCCATCGCAGTGGCTTATTTTAATTTAGCTTAATTTAGTTTAGTTTAGCCATGTTTAACTTAGCTTGGTTCTGCATATTTTAGTTTAGTTATATTCATTGAGATGCTTGCAGGAGTTGTTTTTTTTTAAGCTTTTAAAGAAAACATTACTATTTTATGCCCTCCTTCACCGTTGTTTATCTTTTTTAGCTAAATGTTTTATTAATCACTCATCCTATTAGCCTTTAACAATGCAATGAAACTTGTTAGTATGCAGAATTTGAGTGTTCATCACGACACGTTGCATGCTTGGGATAGAAGCACTATGTTGTAAGGATTGTTCTCACATGACTTTAGTTTAAAATGACTTTTTGGCTAAACTAATCAAATCTAGTGGAATCAGGAAGAGAGTAAGAAAGAAAAGAGGAGAAATAAGACGCTTTACTATTGAAATGCAACCATGAATGCAAGATCTACTAATTAACAAATTAACAAGCTAATACTGAAATCTGATCCTAAGCTGAACCTAAACTTTAAGCAACAAAACAGCATCCCAAAGTTAGATGTCAGGTCTGTGCACACAGAAGTCAAGCGAGAAAATTAAATGAAGTCTAGATAAGTGATATCAACCTCACATTCTTCATTGACTTAAAACTTAGGTTATGATTTATAATTTTTTACTGCAGACTGCCAAAATAGCTTGCCAGAGCAGTTTTAGTCTTATGTATACTTTGACAATGTCTACTAATGAAAATGCTTAAATAAAGTCAGTACTATGAAGACATAATTTTCTGCAAAAATAAGCTAATATACTAGTTCATTCTTTATTATCTACTGTACTACATATACAGCAGTTACAAAGGGACACTGTTTATATGAACAGCCTGTGAAAATCTGAGTACATTTTTTTAATAATGTAAAGCTGACAAATAAATCAATCATCCTGTGGAGTGTTTGCTATAATTGAATGTGCAGTCACTGCAAAGCAGGAGTGTGGGAAAACCTGATCCTGTAATTACTGTAACAGCGAAAGTCAAGAAGGCACACCTTTGTAAACTGATCCCTGAGAACCCCAATGTTCACACTGAAGGCTCCTCCCCTGCTTCTTCCCTCGACTGCATGATTAAGCTTGGGTAAAGGACAACCCCCCACCACACACACACACACACACACACACACACACACACACAATATGACATGCATACACCAACGTTAACTCTACCCTAGCCGCAGTCTTCCATGCAAGTGCTGCCCAGCACGAGCTGTCACTCCTTTAGCATGTCATTATAATTCACAGTGACAACAAACAACTGACCATGCTACTCTTTACCCATGATCCCTCACAGAACAGAAGAGAGGGGAGTTAGAGGGCATGGGGTTGAGAGGGGAGGCTATTGTTATGTATATAGACCCACTATCTGTCATATCTGCTCAAAAAGTACTTTAATATTACTTCCACTGATATGAAGTCTTGCTGTGACGCCCCAGCAGAGGAAAATTTCCAATTAATATTTTTACTGTAAGACTGTTGTTTTTTTTTAATGACACAATGAGGCTGACAGTTAATACAGTCCTGTCAGAGGGGTTGATATGTTGAGGAATGGTAGGCTGGTAACCTCTGACCTAAAGTCAAAAGGGGGAGAAAAAACAGAGGTGGAGTTAGGGGGGCAGTTTTACTTTCACACCCCTTCTCAAATGCAGCCCTCAGTTTGAGGTTTTGTTCTAGCATACAGAGTATTTTCT
Organism: Rhadinocentrus ornatus; assembly: GCA_037177495.1. Classification (NCBI taxonomy): domain Eukaryota; kingdom Metazoa; phylum Chordata; class Actinopteri; order Atheriniformes; family Melanotaeniidae; genus Rhadinocentrus; species Rhadinocentrus ornatus. The sequence goes on from JBAMHW010000018.1 coordinate 9,063,976, forward strand.
TCCCCCTCTGAGGGTTTGACAGTAGACAAAAAGACCAGGGAGCGCCAGTGGACTGACTGGAAGATTACAAATATGCTGAGAAATAGAGATAAAATGGAAATTAGTGAAAAGAGTAAAGGCATGGGGAGAAGACACATGTGAAAGGAAAAAGGAGCATGAACCAACACAGTCAAAGTTAATGCATAAATCAAAGATGGCATTAAACACAGCACCTTTGTGCATTTTGCTCTCCAACCGAGGAACTGAATTGTTCTCTGAACAGTCACTTCTGGAAAGTGATGTGCTAATAGTTTGTGATCAGTTGTTGTTTATCTAGTATTGCTTAGAAGAGCCAAATCAGTCACGGTGTAAACATTAACCAGGGTTCAGAGAGTTGCAGGGTGAGAAACTGTTTTCAGGGAAAATCAAGGAATTTGCTCTCACACAGCATGACAAACAGGATAACTTCTCCACAAAACAGACATTATTATTATTGTATTTAAAGGAAATAAAGTGATGAGATTTTTAGACATTTTAATTGATTCGACAAAGATTTATGGTTTTCAGAAATTACAATAAATGTTAACATGTATTTCACTGGATTCAGAGAATAAAATTATTTACTCGATTGCAACATCATTGAGGTGAACTCTTCCACATGTAACATGTTCCTGTGGTTTGTTTCAGTTGCTCCAGCTGTGACTGAACAGAAGGGATGTTTAGCTTAATTATTATTTTGTGGAACCACTGATGTTTTTTCATTTAAAAGCAGTAATTTTCAGTACGCATCTGTGGGTTTGGACACAGAGTGGAGTGGACAGAGAGCACACTGATGACAGACGAGTTGATTTAATTTCTTCTGCCTTGTTCTAAGACCAACAGTGAGCAAGGAGCCACCATCTGGGCATCAGGCTGCTTGACTGGTGGGAGAACTGTCTGCCTGTGGTGTGGGGAGCTGGGGGTGGGAGGGTAAGCCATGTGTCCCCTCTGAGGGGGGTGTAGGGGTCCTGGTGGGACTTGTAGCCTGTGACCATGATGCCTGTTTCCCTGACCCGGAGCACCACCCCTCACCCCAAACAAGAGAAATGCATCTAAACACACATATTCACAATACCAGGTCAATGGCCACTTGCTCAATCCATTAACACTCTGTTAGCTTTTATATGAGCTTATAATGTTATGAAAGCACATGTCCAAAGGTTAAAAAACAATGGAAAAGCTGGTGTCAGGATTCCAGGATTCACAACAAGAGGAAATTCTCTTTTTCTTGGAGGTTTTGATCTTTACTGGAAATCTTAGAAAAATGGAAGTGAATGTTAAGGAGTACAAAACTTTCCATTCTGAGCTGATCAAATAAATATATAAAGCAAGTCAAATGCACTTAGCAAGAAGCTTATACATAAAAGGCATACACACTTTCTTGTAATTGGACTTTGAGAGTGTAAGAGTGAGTGTGGACCCATCTGCCCATGGTATCTGGGTTCTGTGTTTGGGAGGCCAGAGCCAGACTGCAGCTAGTGTGTTGCCTGAATAGGGTGGTGGCCGAGCTCAGAGAGCTGTGTGCACATGGCGTCCATGGCTAATCTGCTAATGTATTCCAGAGGTCAGAAGGGCTTCGCACCAAATCAATGGAGGGATTTACACAGCTTTCCCCTGGAATGTGCTCCATCCGCACTTTGCTTCGAAGAAAACATCCACCTCTGCTTGGCCGGGCTGTCCAATTTTCCACGGGATTTAACCACAAAAAAAAGAAAGTCAAAAATAAAAAAGGGAAGAGTGAAGCTAAAAAAAAATATATGTTGCTGCAGCAAAACATTCTAAAACCATCCAATTATTATTTGGATGCCCAACAGAGAAAGTTAATGCTGAAGGATCCAGTTTTGCTGCTAAGATGTTGTGGTGGCTGTGAGAGCCATGACGCAGGACAGTGCTGCCCATTTAAATATAAAACAAAAAGACACGAGAAAAAATGCATAAAGGCAGCAACCTTCATGTGGATCTGCAGTTTGAAGAGTTACCTGTCTAATTCAAAGGTGTTATAGAGAGCCACCATCAGTACCTAAAGGCTCTTAATCTCAGACTTTAATGCTCCTCCTGAATACCTTGAAGCTCAACTGAAGTTGGGCAGAAAATATCAGCAATGCGAGACGTCATGCTATTCAAACTTTGAAAGTTTTACACCAGCCAGACTGCATAAGAGAGTCTCCCTGCAGCCAGAACTGCTGAAGTAGCTCGATCAAGACTTTTGCTTGAGTCAAAATATACAAGGGTGCACGACTAAAGCAGTCTGTTGAAATATTATGAGACCCAACAGCCAACCCAGCACACTCCCTCTTTTCCACTGGACTGTAAAATGTGTGTGAAAACAAATAGCAGGGAGGAAAAGTGGCTCACTCTGCAGCTTAGCACTCAATTTCTGATATGAGATCATTGGGGATATTTCCATCTCCTTATCTGAAATGTGTCTGTCTCGTTTTATGCCAGTGTATGTCAGCAAGGTCTTGCATGCATAGGAATGCGTTGGGGTATGCAGACCTCCACACCTCCTCTTGTCATTGTCTTTAGCTGTTGGATGGGGGCAGAGTCAGGTCATAAATAAGCCTGGAGAGAGGAGGACACTGAATCCCAGACAACCAGACATAGTACTGAGGGCCTGGTCTTAAATCCAGACGGGCTTGGATCAAAGCAACCACACACACACAGACAAACAACACCGGTTCACTTTCAGTGTGGAGGTCACAAGTCAAATTCATATAAGTGTTTTCAGCTTCATGTAATGCGAAATGGGGGTAAAAACTGAGCTCCACAGGGACGTCTAATGTTAATTCTTTCACATACATATCTCAGGATGAGATAAGATTTTTTCAGCACCCACCTGGTAAGCTGATTTAAGGATAAAAGGAGTTTTATATAAATTGTGGATATCTTTAAAGGGTGAAGCAAAAAGGCAGATGTGGATTAAGGTCTTACATTTGGCATTACAACAAATTTCATTTGACAAGGTTGAGATTTTGCACATGCTATGTATAAAAGCTTTATTTCTCCCACATCAGTAAGTATTAAGCTGTTCTCTAAAATTAAAAAAAAAACTTCATTCTTAAACCTCTTCTCTTGTCAGCCTCCTCCTCCCTCTAAATAACTCTTGCCTTCCTTCTCTCATCAGTTTGATCTGATTGTGTGCTCTCTTCACTGCTGCAATGCTACATGGTCTGTTTACCAATTGTATTCTTTGCTGCCAGGTAGGAGAGAAATTACTGAAGACACAGTTAACCTCAAGATCCTTATCTGATTGCAACAAAATGGTGATGCAATGGTCTCAGGAAAAGTAATATTTGAGCACTGCAGTATGTTTATTGGTCTCATTTATCACATATATGAGACTACAAGATTTGGTCATGATGACTCTCATGTTTGCACAGAAAACTTGATCTTTTCACTATACTCAATATTAAACATAAAACATGATATACATGCAACATCCAGACCAAAGCATCAAGTTCACCCCCTCCTCCCCTCTCAATGAGGTCCCTTTCAGTGACATGATCTCTCCATTCATCTGTCACACTATTTCCTGTGCACATGGTGATGGGGGGGTCAGCTGTTTGATAAACCAACAAAAGGCCCCAATATTTGTCCATGAAGGGCTCGAATGGAATCTGTCACCGGTTCCCATAGTCTGCTTGTCACCCCCCTCACACAATCTAGTCAGATGTTCTTTGGAGTACAAAAAGTTGAATAAATTTGTGTATTTAAGTTAAATCAATGCAAATAAGATAAATAAATAAAAAATATGGATTTAGTTGTTTTAATAATAATATTGGATTTTTAACTAAATAATAGTTTAATTTAGGTATTAGGTTATTCTAAAATTCATATTACAAAAAAAGTTGGTTAGGTTTCAGTAAGAGCTAAAGATTTTGAAGTAAACTAAAAGTGTAAATCCTTGGTGCCACATCGGGGGACTGGTGAGACCCCTAGGAGGAGGTGTGGAGAGGGTCAGGTCTGGGCCCGCCTTCCCTTGGCCTGTCTGGGCTGCCCCTGGTGGAGGGGGGTAGAGGTGGCAGGGAGAGGGCAATGGGAGGGTTTTGGGTGAGAGACTGGGTTAGAGTTGGGGCACAGAGGGGTTTTGGGGGCAGTAAGGGGGGAGAGACCCTGCGGACATGTCCTTGTCCCTGGGGTACCTAGCCTTGGTGTTGGGTTGGCGTGGCCCGCGGTGGTTTTGCCTGGGGCGGTCGGTCTCTGTCGGGTTCCTTGCGGGGCTCTGCTGGGGGGGAAGGGTGGCCCTTCGATCTGTGGGGTGCCTGCTCTCCGTGCGGCCCAAGCCCGGTGCCCACTGGGCCTGCTCTCTGTCACCCTGGGCTGCTTGGTGCCCCTGCCCCGTCGTGCCGGGGGGCCCCTCTGCTCTTGGTTGAGTGGGGCCGCTGCTCTTCCTGCTTTGGCTGTCCTGGACTCTGTGCTCTGTGGACCGACCGGGGCTTTGGGGCCTCAGGCTTCCTCCGTCTCCCCCTGATGCTTCGGGCTGCGGCGTGATCACAGCCCCCTTGCAAGCACACATTTCATGCTTGTTGCATAGTCACACATGCACGTTCACATGTGCACGCTCACAAATGTGCTCATCTCTCCATCCACTTCCAACTAGATGTTATTGATGTTTGTGTGTTGGTACGTCTCTCTATAGGTACTGTACTGTTGTACTATTTCATATATTCATCATCCTATTTTCCTTATTTATCATGTAGTACTATGGTAAATTATTTGTTTTTGTGAATACTGATGTGATCTAGGCAACCTAAACAACTTATTTCCACATTTCAATTCCTTTTCTCTTTTTCTCTCGTCCTCTATCTCCCTGTCAGGTTCGGCACCGACATATCAAGACTAAAGAAAAAGAAAATAAGATTATAATAAAAATATTCCAAACATCATTTATATAACATGTCCCTCTTGGAATAGCAAATCTGTACGGCAAAATATGGCACACAGACCACCGTTCTGTATGTTAGCACGCTGGACAGGACAGGGTAAAAGAAGTAAACTAAAAGTAATTCACTTCTTTTTTTTCTTATTTTTTATTTATTAATCATAAAAACTAACATTTCTCTGAAAGCATTTCTTCTTTGCTTTTGTTCTCATCATTGTGTGACTTTAGTTTAGCAAAGACAACGTCCACATTTAAGTTCATCATTGGCCATTTTTAAATCATTGTGCGTTAAAAATGAAAACAAAACTTATTGAAGCATTATCTCTAATTCACACTGATGTGATCAAGTTTCCTGCACAACCTAATTTAATTATACCATATTCAGATTTATGGATTTAATTCAAGTTCTACAAAATTTGCAAATTAGATCTTACATTGTTCAGTTTGATATAATGCTTGGTTGGTATAAAAATAAATAAAATAAATAAATAATTGTTAAGTCTTACAAAAATATCGGAATTAAATGAAATGGGGTTTTGGATAAAAAATACACAATTTGGAATAGAATATTTGTGTTTAATGTTTGATAACTTAAAACAGATTACTTCTTGAGTTGTAAATTCCATTTGAGAAACATCCCCAGATTTATTAGACAATAGTTGCAAAACCATAAGTCAACAAGAGCAATCTGTATTTCTGCCAAATTCAAAGGTAACAACCTTACAATAATGCATCACCTAATCTAAAAGGTCTTAAATTCAACTCAGATTAGATGCATAAGAAGAAACACAACAAATGTTACATCCACTTTGGGCACAGCCTCTTCACAGAAAGTATAACAACTGGCAAACACTGAACCGGCTATAAAACTGATATTACCGAGTCCCAGCACAAAGACACCCAGGGTGGAGAGGGATTAGAAGACTTGGGCATTTACCAGGAAAAGAGTGTTTTTTGTCTAATATGGGGAATCTTGGAGCTAAATCCTAATAAGGAACTAAAAGTCAGACAAACTTTAAAGGAATCCAACTCTAATACCCCAGCTTAAAGGACTTTTAACGTTGAAGTCAAAAACGTGACACATTACTGAATTCTTATGGAAAATCAGACTTAATATGGTTATAGAGAAAAAAGCAATAACCGCTTGTGAAATGTACAAAGTTATTAAAATGTGAATATTAAGTAGGTCACAGAATTTATTTAAACAATTTTGGAGTTAAAATATTGTTTCCAATCTTACTTGCCAGCAAATTTATTAATTTATTAATCTATTGTATTATGATCACATTACCTAACTAAAATTTCCAGATGGAGATAAGAGTTAATTCTCTTCATTTAAGAAATGTTCAGTGGCTATTATTTCCATTTTGATTCACTACTTAAACTACTTGAAATATTCTGTCCTCCTTCCATATGTCCATGCACCAACCCCAGGCCCAGATCTGACCCTAGACTGAGGACTCAGGGTGAGTACTGCAGCCCGGCCAAGGCCAGTTCTGTCTGGCGACACGAGTCACTGTGATGGAAAGACACCTTTGTGGGCCAGGAATTAATCTCCCTCTGTTTAAAAGCCAGCTGCTTCAAAGAACTAAGGCAGAATTAAGAGGAAACTCATGGGAGGGAGTGAGGAGGCTCTCTGTCCGATGATGAGATAATTTGAATGGACACCTTTGGAGACACATGCATCCAGACTCACGGGTTAATGCAGTGGAAAGAACGTGGTAAGAAAAATGTATTTTGGAAGATCCACATGGGGTATAATCTTGAAAGGATAATGAATATGTCTCCCCTTGTGAATGGGAGAGAGTTTTAGCGTCTAGCTTGTGATGGTAATTCCAACAGCAACAACCTGGTTCCTGTGTAGCAACCAGAGACTAAATTTATAAGATAATTTGGTTTTGTGTCGTACTTAGGTGGCACACTCAACATCTTGGCTTTGCACCCGTCCACCTAACTTAATGTCCCTCTCCCCTTTTCTCACTTTAAACCTGTGTCATGAAGCTGGCACCAGACTTTGAGAGCCCGTCTGCACAGACGTTTTTGATTCAAATCCTACATTTTCTTGGGTTCTCAACATGTGTGGCAAAGACCATCTTCTTCCCTTCTTTGTTTACTGAGCAGTAAAATCCAGACCCACAGACCAACGTGGGCTCAGTCTGAGGCTCCTCATTCCCACCACAAATGAAGAATAATACTAATAACGTGACCAAAACCCCAAAACACTTCCTTCCCTGCAGCACTGCAGCTCAAGTTTTTGTTATATGATTCCTCATATTACAATACTGGCCACCAGAGTTCACCATGAATACTAACCCTAAATTAACTCGTGCCTTTCGAAGTACTTGCACTTAAAATCTGTTCATGCTCTCACCAACAGTGGGATTTATTTAAACCCCAAACAGACTGAAATGAATGAGATGTTTGTAGCATATTGGGAGCTTCGTGGGTTTGCATGTGAGTTAAGATGAACTTTTTAAACAAGGGAAAGATGAGAAAAAAAGATGAACAAAGTAGAGAGAGGGATAGACAAAGAACAAAGTACAGGATGCATAAACAGAAAGAATCTGGGTGAAAAAGAAGAGGAGAGAAAGACAAATAGGAAGGAGAGACTGGGTTTTCTTTTTCCTAATACTGGATTCCTGGATAATGACTGGGCTGTGATGGTCCTGCAGCTTCATTTTGCCAAATGAAACAAGAGGCCCAGCCAACCCCATGATGTTTATTTCTCCCCATTTTTCATCGTTTTTATTTTTTTTTATTTAGAACATAAAAATCACATTTAAAAAATCTGTATTTAATTTGAATAGAACTCTTTTCTTCCCTTTTTCTCATCTACTGCCCCCCTTTCTTTGCACATTCAGCAAAGTCATTTGGCCAAAACAAGGATTTGTGGCTTGTTAACCAGTGGAGGGGATATTTTCTGAGAAATCCCCTCTGCCAATAATTCTCTTCTTTGAAGCCTTATATACTGACCTGAGCAAGTACTTCAAAAGAAACCATAGTCCAGTGTCTTTGTTTAGGAGGGACCTACAGTCAAACATAAGCTGGTATCAAAATATTTTGACATAATATTATATTTTTATTTGGATGAGAGCTGGTATGAAGCAGAAGTCTGTGATTTCCCAATCATGCAGAGGCAAAGTCAGCCATAAACCCGCTGAGAAGACTTTAAGCCTGCACTCTCACGCAAATTCAACAGCTCCAGTAGCATGGAACAGTTTGTGTTGATGAGTACTGTTGGCTGCTGATGGGCCCGGATCCAGTGGCCACAGTGGCTGGATGAGATGGGGCCAGGCTGCATGCCACTGGGGATTTCTGAGATCAGTGAATTCCTTCTTCTATCTCTTTAAGGTTCACAGGCTCCAGCTTTTTCATTAAGCATGATTTCTGGCCACAGTCCATATTGGGTTCGATTTATGGGCGCTGTGTAGCAACCGCAAAGTCAAACCCAGACGTGGATTTTCTTTCTTGGTATGCTGTCCAAGAAAACTACACAAACCAAAGTATTTTATACAGATATGGTTCACATCATGTCATTGATGAATTGGTTAGTACTTGAACTCACCGCACTGGACATTATAGTTTCATGCCATTGTAAAAAAGTACAGATGCAGATACAATATTATTTCTATCAATTTTGCATTCTTTGTCAACTTCAGCTTCTAGGATGCATCAGGGAGACTTCAAATCATCAAAGTAAGGTGGCTATCGCACATATTTTAAAATTTTTTGTAAAATTTTTACATTTGAGAAAATCTAAACTAATTAGTTTTTAGCCTATTTTATTGTAACTTGTGCCCAGCAGAATGAATTGAGTAAATATTTTAGTTGTCACTACAGTGGAAACATATCTAAAAGCCCTTTTCTGGTATATGCATGGGTGTGGATGGTATATTAGTAAATAAGCCTCTTCTTTGGACAAAAATGAGTCATATTGTCACTCACTGAAGAATAAATTAATATATATATAATTATATTATATAATACAAATACAAAATTATAATATTAAAAAGTTTGCCTCAGTGATTAACAGGAAAAGGAAATGATACAGTTATGTTTGTATTTGTATTACATAAATATGAAAACACATTTTTTTATAAACATTTTGGGCATAGATAAAAATTAATTAAATATGACTGAAAAATTTAAAAAAAGCATCACTACATGCCTGTAGAAGTAAAATATTGTATGTGAAAAAATGCAGCACTATATGTGTTAAAATGAAAACATTAAAGCATATTAACCAGTCTCGAGTCAAATAAATTCCCTTACTAATAAATCAGGTTCACACTAATGAATCCATGCCTTTAAACATTTAATGTAACATCTCCATGAATTACACCATGAACTAACAAACATTTATTTAGCAACACAAGATAATCTATTTCTTCTTCTAAATAAGTCACTTCTCCAAGGACAACCATTAGAAAGAAAGCCAATAGGTGGTCCAGATCCTGCAGGTATCAAATGCGCAGACAGAAAATGGTGGCATCAATCTTGGCTGTATACAAAAACACATCATCTGAATAAAGTGAATATTACGGTCCCTCTTCTTAATAAGGTTTCTGATTCCTGAAGTAGTTTTAATGAGCTCTGCCAATGGAAACAACAGGGAACTCAAGGGGGTAAATATTTCACACTAATGGAGAAGGATCTGCGCAGCAGGAGTTAGTAATCACATGCTTTAGGGAAAATACTATAATATCTTCAACTAATCAATATTTTTTTTCACACATCACTGTTTTCTTTCATAGCACAGAAAAAAGAGGGTCCTTCAGTTCTGTCAGATGTTTTTAATGAGCTCTGACACCTTCAGCCTCTGTTCATCATCATCACTGTTGTATTTTATATTAAAGGAGTTCCAGTTTGATCTCTCCAGTTCATTTCTGAGGGCACACTCTCAGTTATTAAGGTGTTTTCTGAAGTTATTTAGCAGAAAATTAAAAAAGAAAAACTAAAAACATTTTGGTGCCATCCCTCCTTTGTAGTGCATGACAGCTGTGAAAATGCCACCTGTAACACTACAGATAAGTGACCTTTTGAAGTGGCCAATGAAAGCTGCTGCTTCCCTGCTCAAGTCTTTTCCAGACTCAGTTTTAATAAACACACTCCCTCTTGTTACAGTACCACCAACACCCACACCTTCCCCAGCTGCTGTCCATCGCCAGACAGTTTGATGGCATGTGCCCACTTTTTTTTTTCCAGAAATAAAAATATTTGCCCAGTTAAGTGTTTCTGCAAACCTCAACAGTCTAGTGGGCTGCCGGGCAGCAGTGTTTCAGGTGGTCTGGCTTTGAGTGATGGGCTGATTTCTGCTAAGAGAGACATCATTTGCCCCCTCTAAACATGATACATCTAAGGTGGAAGAAGCTGGCAGAGAGTTTCTCTGAATCAAACTTCAGTCATATTGAATGCCTGTATAAGTCCTATGCAGGTGTTTGACCGCATCAGCTAAGCAGAGAAAAGGCCCATGAAACATTTCTGACATTTTCTGAATGTGTATCTAATCAGGAATGGCTTCTCATGTGTGGACTGTGGAGGACTTCGGGAGGAAAATAAAGGACTGGGATGCTACAGCTGTACAATAGTTTGGCTTCACAGTTCTGCAAATAATATGAATGTGATTTATATATGGATGTTCTTGTCCATAAAGATTTATGAACACATTAGTGTATGGGTCAACCATGCTGCAAGCACATATTCTTTGTATTATTTCTGGACACATGAAGTAACAAAACTTTTTTCTTTTAGTATTTCAGACAATCAAGTACATATATTGTAAAAACTAATCATAAAGGCAATTGTTATAGGTGGAAAAATGGCTTATTAAGACGTTATAGGCTATTAGGGGGGGAGGCTGTGCTCTTTATTGGTTAGATTTGAGGGCCAAAAGCATTTAGAGCATGAAATGAAGTGTGAGTAAAATAGGTAATGTTTGGTGGGTAGGTTGTGAAGTACATCTTGTACAGACAAAAGTTGTCTTGGTTTTAAATAAAATGTGAAGATTCCACAGAAATGTTTGCATGAAATCAGTTGAATGCAGGATTTACTTTCCACTTCCATGAAAAAATAACGCCATCAAGAACACAGCGAGGCAAAACACAAAGAAAAAGGATTTAACTTTGCAGCTAAAACTTCCCCACCTTCTCTAGTGTTATGTAGCCTCTGTAGGTCATAAATTTCTGTTTTTATACTCTAAACCACACTGAAAATTTTCTGTTCTCCTTCAAGGGGCCAGCACACCCCCAGACCCAGCATGTTGCCGTGACGATGCCAAGCGCTGCACTCCACAACAACAGCAGCATTCAAGCAGGCGAAGATTTAGAGCTCTGCAAATATTGGCTGTGCTAGCTTTCATGGGCCAAGTAAAGAAGTACTGAAGTTTGAAAAGAGGCCTTGTTTTGTTTGGGGCTCTCACCTCTACCTGGTATATACTTGTAGGAAATATATTTCCCATATCCAGCAGAAAAAAGAAAAAAGAATGCAAAGAATATACAGGTGGCACAGAGAGAAAGGTTTCTGCTGTGGAGTTAGGGAAAAGACCAACGGGGTGACAGCAAGTGAGAGATTATTTAGATTTCCCAAAAGAGACAGGACACATATTGAGAGGTGGGCCGACTCCTGCCACCGCCTGACAGCTACGCTCTATTCAAGCTGACACATTAGTATTCTAATGCCAGTGGGAATATGTACGACCGCCACAAAGAGAAAGAGATGCACAGGTCTCTGTCAGAGGAAGAAGATTGGAGACAATGAAGGCGAGGGAGAAAGGGGTAAACAGAAGAGGGACAATAATGTGTTAAGGAGCTGCAGAGAGAAAAAGCCCTAACTTTATATATGATGACAACATTTGTCTCCCTGCAGCCGTTATCTGTATGCTGACTACACTGCAGCACTTTAGAGGCAGGAGCTCTCTCTTCTCAGGCTTGTGCACCCTTTTTGTAGTCAAACAATGATTAGATAGTACCAAAATACTCTGCAACTCTTTGTTCAAGACAAATAACATGTTTTTGGAGTTTGATCTCATGTGCTCACACGATGTTGATACCAATTCACAGTCTCGCAGCAATCACGAAAAAGTCACATAATGACTGTTGCATAAGATTGAAGAGACAACAAAATCTTTTGGAGGTCAGATTGGAAGGTTGATATAAACACTTCACCTGAATTCAGCTTTTATCCTGGCCAGTGATGTTTTAGAGGGAACTTTACTTTAAAGTCATTCCACACTGCCGTACTCTTTCATTTGCTGTTTCGGTTTCACATTTTACAAAATACTTGATTAAGATTTGAGATTACATCATAATGGGCTTAGGTTAAGCAATAACAACTACACGGTTTAAGTTTAGGAAATCATCATAGCATGTTTTACTATCCACTGCAACTGTAAAATCATGTCATATAAAAACATCTTTTCTGACTGCCGCGTCCTGGCCACTTTGAAAACCTTACAAACATGATGGACACTTGAAAGCGGAATTCATACTGGGTGCCGCAAAAAAAAAAAAAAAAAAAAAAAAAGCAAATAAACAACAAAAACAAACTTTTTTTATTTATTAGCATGCATAATGAGTTTTCTGGTTTGAGAATTCCATTGGTTGTTTATTTTGTTTTAACCAGGCTGGTTAAAATATACCTCAACAGATAAATTACTTGTACACTAGAATAGAAAATCTATTATTGTCATTGCAATGGGTGCAGGCAAAACATGGCTAAAATGAATCGCGAGAAAATTAGTTAAACAAAACAAAGCACATAAATATTGCCACATACATGCATTTTCTAGAACAAATAAATAAATGAGAATAACTATAAAAAGCATAAAAACAGCTAAAATAAACAGTGTCAAAATAAATAAACAAAAACGAGCACAGAAAAATAAATATGTACAATTAAACCGTTTTGAGCCATCTGTTATCTGTACCACTTAGTTTAAGTTTGTAATGTTAAAATAAAATATTTATTTTGTTTTTACTTTACGCATTTTCACAGCATTGCTCTAAACTTTGGGTAAAGATTAACCAAAACTAAACAAAGCAAAAATTGACCATGATTATTATATAATAATAATTACATAATTATATGTAATAATACAATACATAATAACATAATAATCATTGTCCAACTGAAATTAGAATGAATTATCAATATATAATTAATGAGTTGAACAGACAAAAGAAAAAATTTATTCATTTGAACTGTTATTAGTTTAAGGATATATGGGGTTGGGGGTTTCCTACTTGGACCTCAAGAGAAAGAGACAGGGCACACATCCCTTTGATAAAACTAAACAAAGCTGCACGATTCCTAAAGATGGACACGCCTTTTGAAAAAAAGATAAATGATCAATACTCTAATATAGCAAACACAAGCTGAAGTAGCTTAAAAGAGCTCTTCTGTAAAATGCTGTTCAGTAGTAAAGACAATGTTTGGTTTTTTTTACATTTTAAAATGCAGGAATGTAACAGGAATGAGTTTTTTGTTTAGGCACAAGGTGGAAAATAAGTGGGTAAGCTTCTGTTATTGATCCAACAATGTAAGCAACCATCAACATAAATCCAGTCTATTAAGGAGACTTAATTTATGCCTATTTTCTTATAAATCTGTTTAAATGGCACATTATCTTAACAGTAGTGCCACACATGCAATACATTTGAGCAATGGTGCACATAAATCAGCTGAGTATACTTAGTTACTTGACTAAATGCCAGCTTCAACATCAGCATGCCTAAACATCCCAATGTACACAACAATGTGATGCTTGTGAATATTTTCACCATGTCCAGCAGTGAGTTGGATCAACTCAAAGCCCCATGTCAAAATGCATTTTCTATGGTCCTTTAATAACACAAGCTAATCACTTTAGCTTTGTCTCTAGGGGCACAATGTCTCCCCTCATGCTTTGTATCCTGGCGGGGGGGCCAGGGAGCAGTGCAGTGACAGTGTGTTGAATTTGGGTGACAGGACCCCAGTGGGAGTGGGCGCCCCCCTGGCCTTTGGATAATCCCCAGCAGAAAGGGTCTGCATTTAGGGTGCGATACGCTTAATCCTGGAGGGGGCCTTGTTTATAAAAGAGCCCGGCACTTCCTCTAGCCTGGGAGCTTCGGCTGGTCTGGGGGGCCTAGCGTGGGTGCCAGTGCAAACATGAACCCATACTACATGTCTGAATCACAATGGAACAATCAACAGACATACTGTATAGACACTCACATTCACACAATGATGGACGGATGAGTGGGAATGGGAAAAATATAGAAAAACCCAAACATGTAAATTCACACTGTACTTGCAGGGGGGCTCGTCTAAACAAGCAGCCAACGCATGCAGGGGCCAGCATGAGTAAACACAGTACACACACACATAAAAACAAACACGTAGTACAAGCTGTGGGTAGATGCAATGTTTACATTCTCTGTCCCCGGGTATAATGAAACAAAGCTTGCGTGCAGCGTCGAAAGATTTACTCCATGAATGACCCCCCCCCAAAAAAAACAGCTCGCCGCCTACAGATAGTTTCACATTTACAAACAGGAAGACAAATTCATGTGATGGGGAGATGGAGAAACTTCATCCATCTTCTAACAGCTTTGTGGACCCAAAAATTTGCTCTTTTCCTAAACATTTTTTTTTTGCAAAGGCAGATAATACTCTGGGAGGAGGACCGTTTTCTTCTAAAGCAAAGATAAGATTAAAAAAAACTTCAAAAAATCAGCAGCAGCTTCAAATGAAATTTTATCTGGCTACTATAGGGGTTGTGCGAACGACCCAGAGAGTGCTTTTATTTTGATTGTCATTTTGCTACTTCCTTGGATTTTATTTTCTTAATCATAGGAACTGCACCACTGATTAGATTATAGGTGCAACTCACCAGCATACTACTAGAAGTGGGATGAAGGTATTCTGTATTTCATAATTTGTCAAAAATAAAATTGATTTTAATTGTGAAATGGTAGGAATTATTTTGTAATATTTACCTATTTAGCTCATTTGTAAAGAAGTTATTATTTCAATGTTCTTAGTATTTTAATATTGTCTCATTTTTGTCCTTTTAGTTCTTATGGTATTTCTGAGTGAAAGATGTTCAAAAAGGAATTTGTACAAACAACGGAAAAGAATGAATATTAATAAAAGACACCTCTAAACATCAGAACACTTTACCATTGGCTGGCTGGGTTTGCTACAAGTTGTGTTTTCAAGTTTTAAAATAAACCAAAGAAAGTTTTGGAACAATCTATGTTACTGAGATCTGACAAGAAGATGAAGCACTCCTCTCTCCAGGCCACTTCACCCTCCACATGCTGACCTTTGGCTGAACAGTATTTCAGCAGTAGAGCATGGTCAGCACAGACTTCATGCTCAATAAGAATTATAAGCAGTGACACCATTACACATCTTGCAGCATGTCAGCCTTGTTATAAAACAGCCGGTCCACGCTGGGATTTTTTATTAGAGGTCCACCACAGCACCGGCCTGTGCCCTTATGTGTGGTACCTGCCAAAATTAGTGTTCACGAGAGCGCCATGATTGTGTGTGTGTGTGTGTGTGAGGAGAAGCATGCCTAATGCGGGAGAGAAACAGTGAATCCAACATGGCGACCAGCCAGCGTCAGTTTTCCTGTCTTGGAGAATTAGCCTGTCAGTCCATTTTAATTCCAGAGGACACAGGCTCCTCTTAAACCCAGGTTGAGTTTAAACTGGAGGAACTGACTGGACACACAGTTTTCTCAAGATTAGGCGCAGACAGGCGGGCAGGCTGGATGTGTGGCAGGTCAGGCTGAGCTGGAGAGCAGAGTCGCTGCACAAACTTTCATGTCATGCTGACACTGTGGTTATACTTGGCGCACACTTGTATGTGCTCTATTTTGAATCGGAAGTTAAAATCTTTTCTTTTTTTATAATGCTGGCACAGGTTAGGCATTGCTACAACACAAAGTATTTAGGAACTGATCTTATCTTTTATGAATGCATGATGAGCTGTTTTTCTTAACAATGGCTTTCAGAAGTGTTCCTGAGCCAGTACTGTGATTTCCAGTGCAGAATTCTCCACATTTTTTCTCAATTTTTTAAGGCAGCATTTTCACAAGTTTAATACAAATGATCTGTTCCGTTGTGTCTGTCTTTACACCAGAGTGGATGGGCTATTACAGCAGCACTATTTTCTCACATCACTTTTCCTACACATTCTTAATGGAGTTATCACAACTAGTTCAACGCTCTCCATGCATGCATTCAATAAACCAAGTAAATGAACAATTTGCTCTTTAAATTCATTGCTGCTTCGGAAATTCTGCTTATTCAGACATCTAATGTGCAACTGTTGGTAGCCTCAGTCGGCTTGCCATCTTTTATTTATCATTATTACTTTTACTATACGATAACTTTTCTTCCATGGACTGGCAACCCGTCCAGGGTGCACCTTGCCTCTCGCCTGTTCACTCCTGAGATAGGCTCCAGCTTCCCTGCGACCCTGAATTGGACTAAGCTGTATAGAAAATGAAAGAATGAGCGATTAACTTTTTTTCTGACAAATTCAAACTTCTTTTGGTCAAACTTGTTGCTGATTTCTTGACCGTATTGTTCACGGCCATCCCGCTGCATGCAGTGATAATATCTGACAGTAACTTATGGTGTTCTTGGTTTTTTACCCACAAAGTTGACACAGATGCTACTATCAAGCATTTCCTTAAAATTAATATGAACACAATACACTTTGATGGTTATTTCAATTTATTTAAAAAAAATGTTAAGGCTGAGCCTAGTGTGTGTATGAGGTTTGTGGTCAGATTTCATCTTATACTGAAAATGGAAATGAAAAATGGGTGCAATTTCTGAATTGTATTGGTTAGCTGGTTGAAAACATTTAAACCTCTGTAAGACAGTGTAGCTTTTTTTATTTTTATTTTAAACAAGACTTACTGTTTTCTCAACAGATTAAGATCTGAAGTTGTTGCCATGACTAATGTGGTTTGTGTGATTTAAGGTATTTACTGTATTTGTGTGTTTTAAGACAGATGTCTGCCTGCAAACAGGAACTCGGTCGCCCTCTGGCCTGGCTGCTGCTGATACTCTGTTTGGTACGGAAGCAAGAAGCCATTCACATTTGTGTTCATACAGATCAAATATCTTACACCTGTTGCTGGGTCCGATTCCACAAGTCTAACTCTAGCACTTATCAATGAGTTTTTTTGGAGCTTGCTACAGTATGTGTGAAGATTTACAGTTTGTGCCAGCAAGGGGACTCTGACAGAGTGTTCCCATGTTTTATCAAACTGTCAGCTAGAGACCAGTCATCAAGGAGAGTATGCAACCCTTTTATTTGGTTTAAAGAAAACAGCAGTGTCAGAATTAAAAGAATTACACAAAAGCCAAAAAAGAAAAAAAAGAAAAAAAAAATATGGGGTTCTTTTTTTTAACATAAACTCAAGTAATAAAATCTTTACAGTTTCGTGATGTAGTATACAACAGCCTGAAGTCTTAATTTTTTATTTAATATAAGCAAATGAATTCACCCTCATTCATGACAGAACATACACTTTAAGAGGTGATGAAGAAAGGTTTCACCTGAAGCGAGATGTTCTGTTAAAACTTCTGGATTCAAGCAAACAGTAGCTGATGGTGCAAAAAAAATTCAAAGTGGTGGATTAAGAAACTGTATGATCATGAGGGGAGCGGTGCCTGTAGCAAGCTTATGTGAACAGCCAATAAACAGGATGGGTGATGAAGGACAAAAACAAACAAACTGAGGTATGTGTTTGGGTACACACATGAGAGCAGATAGTGATTTTCTACTACATTGTTCCTGCATGTGTTGAGGTGAGCACAGTGAAGCTAGAGGGAGAGGCAGCAGAGAGAGCTTTTATAGACAGCCAAGAGACACAAAAGACATACCGAGACAGAAAAAGACAAACATTCTGGGAAGTGTGCATTACTTCATATTAAAAAGGTGCAGTGGTAGGAACGCTCCATGTTTAGGAGCGATAGAGCAAGATCCTCTCAGCACAGTCCTGGCCAAGCAAGCTGGCGTACTGCTGCACCTCAGTCTCGTCGTTGGAGCCCTTCCGTTTGCGGCTGTAGGCTGCGTAGGGCATGACCGTCCGTTTGTATAGCACCAGCGCTCGGCCCACATCCTTCAGTGCCCGAGCGTCTCCTACACAGAAACAGACACAAAAAAAAACAAAAGCATCAGTGTAGACACATTCAACATAATAAACATAGTCTTTATTTTCCCCTGACTCATTTAAATTAACCTTTAAATGACTTGGCAAAAATATGCCATTATTTCGAAAAGCTGTTGGAGAAGCAGAAAGTAACACCCCCTCCAAGAACCAATTCTCATGGACACTAAACTTGGAGTCAGGATGGTGCATGAGCAGACCACTTGGTTGGTCTCATTTATGGGGGCCTGTACCCTGCTGGCTTACCAAACTTATCAGCTCCTGTGTCATACACTGCCAGCTCCCATCAGACCAGTAAAAACACAGCTAATCTTAAAAATGTGTGCGCTCAGGAGCTAAAACGATCCTCTGGAGAGTCAGATGGGGAAAAAAAAGAGAGTGAAAAAAGCTGACCCTTGCTCTGACACTAAATCGCTACCTCCAGGAGTGAGAGACTGAGCCAAGCTGCTCACAGCTGGCATCAAGAGGACCTGCAAGGGGGGAGAACAGCAGGGAGCACCAATGGAGCCAACATAACCCCAAAGTGCAAAGCAACAGCTATGAATACACACGAGCCTCAGAGTCGATGAAATTTATTTTCAAAGCATTCTTTAACTCCTAACGGTTACAAAATGCCTAAAAAACCCAAAAAAGCATTTGTATCTTGTTTAATATTCAGATAATCGTGTCTGGCAAACCAGAGAGCAGGATGAGAATAAAAGTCTGTTCTGTGGGGTCAGTGGAGTGGGCTTGCATGCCAAGTCAGAGGCTACACATCATTCAAACACAAGCAAGTTGCATGTGGAATCAATAGAACTCAGAACTTCATTCGCCCAGACAAACTACACAAACAACATCCACTGGCTTAAGTTCATGTAAGGATCATATAAAGTCCCCGCACAACATCCAGTTGTGGTGTGGACTTTGATTCGACAAAGGCAACAGCAACACATTTGACTCTACAATATAGAAGAATTCAAAGTTGATCCAGAGACTGCAAGATGCCCAAGCCCAAATTATCAATCCTCCACCACCATGTTTGACAGTTAATATGAGGCATTTGTGCCTATATGCTGTGTTTGGTTGTCTCCAAAAATGGTGCTGTGTATTATGACCAAACATTTTCATTTGTTTACTCTGTCCAAAGCACATTGTTCCATAAGTCTTGTTTATTTGCCTAGATGCACCTTTGCAAACCTAAACCAAGCTGCCATGTTCTTTTTTATTTCTTCATCACAAGAGGCTCCTGTTCAGAGGGCAGCATGAGATACATGCTGTACAGAAGATCTTTAAACACACTAGGAAGCACAAATCCTAACATGTAGCATACTGAAATAATTTTTAAGTAGCTATACAGGAAGAAAATCTTCTAACTATATATACCACTGTGGCATCTAACTTGCAGACACTCCCTGAAAAACAAGCTAAAGGAAAGAGGAGAGCTGAGTATAACCATAAAGCCCTGAGGCTCCTTCGCTCTCCCATCCCCACAAAGATATTTTCATATTTCAACTACAATTTTGAAACCACACTGTAGATTCATGTTTAATTTATTAGTCTCATTTCCCTCCTCCATAATGCCCTAACCACTGTGTTTTCTCCTTCCTTCTCCAAAAACTGCTGAGTCGTGCATTTAAAAAAATGGTTGAAACAGACTTTTAAATGAAGAAAATCAGCAGTATGTCAAGTTTCATCAAGTGGGAAAATAAGACTTTGTGAGATATAAACATGTTGTTCCATATGACCAGAGTTTATGTTTTATAAAGAATTAATGTATCCTGATGGAACAAAAGTGAAAATATTTAAACGTCTGATGCTTCCTTACTGAAGTTTCCCGCAAGCTTCATCAGGGTGACAGCCCGCTTACAGCAGTCACCTAGAGTTAGAGTTGTCTAGGTCGTTTGCCGGATGAAGATCTTATAGAAAGCAGCGGATAGCAACACGAAGCTTCAAGATGCTCTATTAACTGCAACACTGAGCAGATGCCCCATCTCTCCCTCTTACTCAAGGAAATCCAAACATCCGCTCCTCATATAAACAACTTTCTTTTTCTTCTTTACTCATCTCGGCCTCCACCAGCGCCTCTACTCATTTTGAGTAGCTCCAGACCCTGTTCCCCATCAGGCCCACCGGACGTTCAGTGACATGCCGCACCGGAGTTCAAGGGTCAGGGGGAAGAGGAGTGGTAAGGGTCGATCAGGGAGTAAGAGGGTCAGGGCTGAGGCTAGAGGCCTTGACACCTCGCCACACTCCTCTCTCTTCCTTTCCATCTCAAACTTTCACAGCACTTGCTTAACACCGGATGCTGCTCAAAGGCCGGCTTTCTTCCACTTCCTAAGATCAACTGCTGCAAACCTAAAACTGGGGCTTACATTTGAAAAGGAAAAGGCCAACATGGTGTTGTGGTGTGTGTGATGTGAGACCTGGATTCAAGCCCTTGTTTTAGCAGCTGAAAGTAAGACACTGAATGTCCAAGGCTCACCAGGAATTTTGACCCCCATGGTAAAGGAAGCACCAAGAGAGTTTCATTGAATTGTAAAGGCTTTTATGGTAATTGTTGTTATTAAAATAGGAGGAAACATTCTTTCAAGGTTGCAAAAGAGCATGTAGGAAGAAAGCTCTTCTGCATATTAACACATAAAAAGCAGCAGAGGAGCACCATCCATCTCTCCTCCACTAAGAGGGTATAAGGCTAAGGAGGAGAAAGCTTAGAGATAAGCAGAGGAAAGTGGCTCTGACAGTGAGACAAGATACGAAGGTGTAAACTTTAAAAGATAAAAAAAAATAAAGCTAGAATGTCAGGTAGCTTGAGGGTAATGGGTTTGTGCCATCAACCTAGTAATACCATAGATACACTTCGCATTACTAAAAGCACATAGTATTAAGCTGAGTGTCAGATAACCACAGTCTCTAAGTGTGTGTCAGAGTTGCATCTTGACTTATCAAATAACATTACATAAATGTTCGCTTAGTGTTATATGCATTATATAATTTTGTGCATCTGATCTGCGCCTTCTTGACACACTTAACATGCATCTACAGACTACACAGGTCACACAGAATTTAGCAAATGTTTATGCTGCTGCGCGGCCAATGCCCCGACTTCTCTCTTTTTATCAAACAAGCACTGATTGTGAGTGTGTGAAAGATGCTACATACACTGTATATGCATTATATGCAAGGTCATATTAAGGCACTAGGGCTCTCACTGTGTCCACAACAGGCAAGTAATCAGTGTGAGGAGAGTTGTGTAAGCTTTGGATTAGCTGTCTTTACACACATCATTAGGAGACCACTGGAACCTGTCCACTCTTGGGGAGGCAAGGAGTTTATTGAAAACTGTACAAGGCCCAGCTGATATTAAACCTGTGTGGCATACAAGAGTGTACTGCAATGTAACACTTCAGTTCTTTAATAAAGAAAATGTTAAATGTATGATGGACAGGAATAGCTGCAGGGGGGCAAATTTTAGACCTGAAGAAGACATTTGACATTTGAAACCATCAGCTTCTGTCTAAATTGACAAATTACAATGTCTCTTCTGATGCCATTCTGTAGATTAAATCATATTTGGCTCACAGGACACAAAGTGTGTGTGTTGTCAAATCCTTCATTGATGTCCCTACTGGTGTGCCTCAAGGGTAAATTTTTGGTCCACTGTTATTAACATTGTACATAAATGATTTGCCCAATGCATGTCCAAATGTCAATTTCCAAATGAATGCAGATAAAGTTGTCAATCGCAAGAAGCTATGAAGAGGTGTCCAATATTCTCACTTATGTTATGGTTCACATTGATAAAAGGCCTTCTAAATCCTGCAT
Source organism: Rhadinocentrus ornatus (assembly GCA_037177495.1). Lineage (NCBI taxonomy): Eukaryota > Metazoa > Chordata > Actinopteri > Atheriniformes > Melanotaeniidae > Rhadinocentrus > Rhadinocentrus ornatus. The sequence continues at coordinate 9,085,851 of JBAMHW010000018.1, forward strand.
GCTACTGAACACCAAAAAGACCATCTGTGTGATGTTCACAAAACAGCATAACAGTGGACAAATAACAGTTTTTGAGTTTTTTGAGAGGCAAGGAACTAGAAATGATAAACAAATTAAGTTTCTTGGTGTGACATTGGACCCAACATCAAGCTTAAGGGGTCCACCTCCCATGTCTGACTTTTTTAGACTGAGAACTCACAGTGGACTCAGGACCAGGGCTTTCTCTAGAAAGGTCTGTGAAATGTCCCACCAAAGAAATGCCTTTGGACAAAATATACTTGCTGGCATTAACATGTACTGTCCCTGCCAAATAAACTAATATATTAACTGTTTCTTTTATTTCTTAAAAAAAAGAAATAAACATTATAAAATGGTTACTGACCAAATATAGTTAAAAAAATTATAGTAAACAGAGCTAAATATGTAAATAAAAAGGTTGTTCAATGAACAAAGAGCTGATGTACCCCATATGTCTAGTACAAACAGTGACATAACCATTTACTTCTGGTACCAAATAAACAATAGATTCCCACATCTTGACATGCAGTCACTAAAAAACAGTGACATGACTAAAAATGGGGGTAGGCTGACCTGGTGACTGACCACTGTTTCTAGAGAAGACAGAAACCTCCACCTCCACCCCATCACAGCTCAACAGTGCAGCTTGGTAGCAGTACTCAAGAGTTAACCAGCTAGCACTGACATGTAATGACACTGCGTTTGGACAGCAAGGACTGAAATCATGCTTAGACCGATCCAACACCAACAGTCCGAGCAGGAATGGAGGCCCCAGAAAAACCCCAAAAATAATGTACACCAACCACCGTGAAAATCGAACGCTCAGAGTCCTGTCATTTTTGCTTGCTCAGGGATTTGTGGTGAGATTGACAAGAAAAGGTTAGACTTACCACTGGCTAATAATAATAAAAATAATATCAAGTAGAATGATTATGATTATTCTTTTTATTATTATTGAACAGTATAAGACTGGAGTAAAGTCATTTTCTCTGAATCCAATTTTCAGCTTCACCTAGTCATTTATGGTTAGATGGAGACCTAGAGAGGCCGACAAGCCACAGTGTCTCACACCAACTGTTAAATATAGAGGAGCACCAGTGATGATCGGGGTACTTCAGCAAGGCTGGAATCAGGTAGATGTATCTTCGTGAAGGATGCATTAATAAAACCACATGCAAGATCCTCCTAGACCATCCATCATCCTTATGATGTCATTCCTAAGGAGGCCATGACAGGATCTTGACAGGCTCTTAATGTGGTCACTCCCAATCTCACTCCCTGTCATTTCCTTTAATACAAAAATATTTTGACCACATCCTCCATTTATTTTTCCATTAGTCACTCCTTTACCTCCATCTATCAGTCCCAGCCTATTCGATAATCAAATTCTTGTCCCCTCACATCTCCTATTACTGCTGATCAGTGTCTCTCCTGTCTCGTGTCTGTTAGGTGATGCAAATAAATGAGAAGGAGTAACCAGGAACTGGTTGGCTTCTGCCCTCTGTACTCTTAGGCCTTGTCCACAGGTAGCAGGGTATCTCACAAAACAAAGATATCCACAAAAAAACGCACATCTGTGTGTGGTCATATATAACCGGGGTTTTAGGTTTGGAAACGTCACTTTCAGCGACAAAAATACTCTGACGTCTCAAAACTTTGAGTGTTGGTGTTAGCCATTGTCCAGGCGCTTTGTGTTTGTTTTTACAAGCTCAAATACCACTTCACTCCACCATCGTAGGCACCGACGGCAGTTTTGGGTCAGGCCGGGGCGCTGCTGCTACCTAAAGGTTTGGAATGCTCATGAATGTGCTTAACAACGCAGTTATGCGGTTAGGTATGGATTGATTTTTTTTTATTTTCTTTAACAAAGTGGTGTGGACTTTTTTTTTTTATCAGACAGATATTCTGTTTTACAAAAACTCGGCTACGTGTGCACATGGTCTTAGACTGATCTGTGCACAGTCTAATCATTTTCATTTTTGTTGAACAGGAATCTGTAATACAATGCAAAGCAAATTGTAGCCTTTATTAGAGTGTTTACATGATAATTTTGAATCTGTACAGTGTTAAACTAGTTGGACAGAAGAGAAGTTAAAAAGGTACAACTCTAATTCCAAAACAGATGGGAGGCTGTGCAAAATGTAAACAAAAGCATCAAATTTTAAATGAGCCAATATTTTCCATGAAATGTCTCAGTTTTAACATCTAATTTGTTGTTTATGTTCTATTTTAAATTAAATATGAGTTAATGAGATTTCCAAATTATTGCTTTCTGTCCCAACATTTTTGGAATTGAGGTTGTAGAATGATTACAAAAACATTCATAATGGATTGCTACCTTTGGTAATGCAGATATAATCTAAAATTGCCATAATTATCATTATAACTCTCTTTTCAAAGCCTCTACAGTTCTAATAAAATAAAGTAAAGTAAAGTAAAATTAAAATTAAAATTAAAAATAAAAAAAAATAATAAAATAAAATAAAATAAAATAAAATAAAATAAAATAAAATTAAATTAAATTAAATTAAATTAAATTAAATTAAA
>JBAMHW010000018.1:9088515-9117591 GCA_037177495.1 Rhadinocentrus ornatus
TTAAATTAAATTAAATTAAATTAAATTAAATTAAATTAAATTAAATTAAATTAAATTAAATTAAATTAAATTAAATATATACTAAAAAAGATTTTTAAAAATTTAAAGAAAGATAACATAGTATTTTTTGGAAATTAAAAATTCTAAATAATTATAAGTCATTGAAGTTCAGGTTTTGTTCAGCAGGGCTTTAGTTGTTGGCAGGAGTGACTTCTTGTGCCATTCACTGTTGGAGCAAACGTGAAGAAGCCTCTCCCTGAGCACACTCTCTTGGTAGTATTTATTAATTTATCTTTATGATGATTATTATAATAATATTGACAATGATTATATTATTATTTAGTTTTTTTCTTTATGATTTCATTATCATTTTATTATCATAGATGGAACTGTAGCATTGTATGGTTGTACCTGCATCAGGGTCTTGGTTCAAACGAGCATAGCGGGAGTTGTCAAGCAGGGGTACACACCGCTCTATCGGTACCCAGATGTAGGTTTCTGGGCACAGGAGGTCTGAAGGCTGGTACTGCCCCTAGAAAAGGAAAGAAACGGAGAGAATCTTTAATAATAAAAAATTAACTTTTTTTAAAATATAGACAAAAAAAACAAAAAACACAAGTAGTCTTAAAACATCATGTAAACTCTCAGCAGATAAGTGGTATTTTGTAAACTTGCTGGATTCATTAAAAAACATTAAAAATCTTGTTGAAGCCATTTCCACACACACATTGCTGACCCTTTAGAGTAAAGGTCTGACACATTGTAAACTGACCGGAGGGTCAGGATGAGGGTTAAAGTGTGGATCAAACTCCACTCTGCTCAGGCTCTTTGTTAGATCTACGCTTCTCCATGTCAGGATTGTTGTCTGCAGTGTTGAGCAGGAAATGTAAACAAACTAGCACATTGTAAAGCGTGCTTGCGAAATAGGTACAAGTCTGCATTTGACCTAACATTTTGGATGGAAAGTAAACCAAGCTGAACAAAAACAGCTGCAAGGCATAGGAAAAAAAACGGGGAAGGGGTTGAATGAACAAGGAGCAGGAGGAGGAGACGAAGGGGAAAGAGATTCCATTATCAGAGACCTGTGTTCTATCACACGGCTCTAAACAAATACAAACTGCTGAGAAAGCTCTGTAAACAAGCAGGCGCCTGAAACGGGCCTGCTGTGCGACATTAACACACACACCAATATTTAGAGTTTATGTGACAATAAGCTGCAGGACAAAGACTCCAACATTTCTGCAGCACACTTTTTATATACAAATAAATTCAACAGAGAGCACAGTTGTCATATAAACTATAAATAAGCAAGACAAAGGAAATACCATCTGCAGAAAATATTGTTAGACAAGCACTCTGACTATGAACCATCTGTCTGAGAGCCTGTATGGAAAAAATACAGCCTGTTTTTACATGCAGGCTGGGATGCCATGTGAATGAAATAAGCTGTTTAATAACTTGAGAATATTAAAAGTATCTGGAATATACTTTTGTCTGCTAGGTGAAGCTACATGAAAAGTCCACTCACTTAATGACGTGTTACAGGACAGGAAAAACAGAAATCAGAATTAAACAGAAAACACTAATATGTTTAAAGTGCTTCTGCTAACAGATGGATAGTGGTGGAATGTTATGCATCCATGGCTGCGATGGACACTCGCACTCATCAAATGCTCTCCAAGTCCCAACAACCTGCAGCCTTCCACAACTGTCAGCACAATTAGCTTCACACTCTCACACTCTGCCTCACCTCTATAGGCTCCTTCAGCAACAATACACACCTTTATGCACCGAACACACACCTGCCTAGCTGCAGAAACACAGTGATACATGCTTTTCTGTCACATGCACATTAAGAAGTGAAGAGAAGAGACAGAGCAAGGATATGAATACAGAAAACCTTTAGGTTGGAAAAATAAAAACATTTAAGCACAGACCAACTGATAAGCATCAATTTATTAAATAAATGTACTTTAGTTGTTTTTTTTTTGTCTGTAATTGTTTCCATCTGTATTTGACAAAACAAAGTAAAAAAAAAAAAAAAAAAGCGGATTCCTGACTTCTTCAAGCCTATATTTTGTGTTTACAGACCAAAATGATATATCTATCTTTGCTTTAAAGATTCAGAAAGAGAGCTCTGTCTAACCAAAATGATACACATGGCCTGGTCATGGCACAATCACAATTCCTCAATTCTCCCCTTAAGAGAAGACAAGATGAAGAGGACACAGCTTTTAGTGGTCTGGAGAGAGGAGAGGGGGAAAAAAAAGAGAAACAAAAATTTGGTTGTCACCACCTATCTGTCTGCTTCTTTTCTTTACTGGACTGAATGTGAAGGCTGAGATCACGGCTGACTTTTTTTTTTTTTATTAAAACCTCTTAGTTTTTCCATCCCCAGGTTGGCTAGAAGACCCTGTAATTCACAGGTAAGGTACAGCTTCAGCCTTGTGTTTTCTTCTTTTTGTAATAAATTGCTCACAATATCCATTCCTTCTTTAACAATAACATAGACCAGAAGAAAATGCAGTAATCGTCCCCTAAAACTTGAATTCTTCAGATGCAGAGTTTGCTGTTACAGATGTGCGAGAGAAATGGTTAATTGTTTCAAATGCATTTTCCTGATAGTCTTTAAGATCAGCAAATGGTGTGAAGAGGCCACAGGAAGTCTTTGGTTGTCATCTTTTTGCCTTTGATAAAAGGTTTCCAGATTAATAAAGTCCTTTTGTTTTGGTTCTCACTCCTCAGAAGCTCCTCACCACTGAAATTGTCCCACTCAGACCAATCCGTCACCATCCCACTGTCATTTGTTCCTTTCCACACTGACATGTCCAAGCGGATATGAAAGTGACTGACAATCTATGAAAGGCCCATTTAGTTTGAAAGAGAGATGGTGGATGAAAGACGGAAAAAAAGGGAGGGGAAAGAGGGACTCATGCACAAACTTCACCGGTTAGTCTTGGCTGCCATTAGAGGTGTGAGGAATGAAAGGGAGATAGGATGGAGGACGGGGAACAGAAAATTAGGTGCAGATGAGCGAAGGGATGGTATTTAACATCGCTGAGACATTAAAAGAGGCGAGATGATGGAAGTGATAGGAGCAGTTTGAGTGCCAGGATGGAGGGGCCCGGCACTGTTGGAGGATGGTGGGAGCCAAGGTTGATGGAGCAATGCTTGGAAAGAGACAGCAATAGAAAAAAAAAGAAAAAAAAAGGGGGGGGAGGGGTAAAGACAGGGGAACAAAACAGAGAATATAAGAGATGGAAAATACATTTACAAGAGAGCGAGTGCTGTTATTTATCTGGTGTTTTCCAGCGTGCTTGTTAATGGATGAGCAGGGGTTAGTGTTTATTTGAAAGCAATCTACTGCAGTGCATGTTACTCAATGACCTCCAGTTTAACAAGAGAGGAAAATTATCCAGACTCATTTGAATAACAAGCTGCCCTAGTGTAAACAATTGAGTCTGCAGTAAATAAATATATATCACCAGGCCCTGATATGCAGTTACACAATATTTTCCAAATTTACACTCACTCCTCAGAGTAACAGCATCACTCACTCTTTTTAGCCCACACAGACCTTCCACACATAAAGAAAGCAGGGGCCCTGCTGTCAGAGTAAACTTTATTAACAATTCAACGACTCAAACACTAACTGTCACCTTGCCCCTCCCCTTCATTTTGTACCCTTTGTCCCATTTCTGCCACGGTTTCTCACACACCTAAATATACTGAACAAAGCTCCAGGCCCATACCTATGATTTATATGAAAGCAATTAATCAGACATATAAACGGAGTGCTCTGTTGCAGCCAAGGAATCCTCATGAAAATCGACACCTCTTTTTACTTCTGCTTCTTTTCTCAAGGTAGCAGATAAATGAGTTTGGTATGTGTAGATGCATCTTTTAATCAAAGAAAAGACCATCAACCAAAAGTGTCCTCTACTTCCACAGCGTGTTAAAAAGCTGTTAATGGCTGAGGTAATTCATTAAAGACAAATTCACACAACACTAACTGTGACTCGTAAAACACCAGTCCAGTCAGAACACACAATCTGAATCAGAAAAAGGTGATGTTTTTATGTTTCTGGCAACCATTAAGTGGATTTGTGTGGAATATTACTCCCAATATCACACAATACAGCATATGCTAAGCTGCTGCATACTGCATCACAACGTCTTCACTGCACTGCAGCCTAACAGCAGTGATGAGTCACAGCAGCTTTACCACACTAAAAGACAGTAAATTCAGAGGGTTCCCTGCCTCCATCTGCATCATTTTACACCCACATCTGCGGCTGATTTTTTCTAATAACTCCAGTTGAGTTTTCACGCACAATCCTCAAGCTGAGGTATCAGTGTATGTTTGTTTGTACAGGCACTGTGCACAACGTCTGAATGCAGTCTCAGTGAGTCTTTTCTAGTTAACACTCTCAGCACAGATAAGATCTGTACAGGAAGGAGCATTAAGTTATGCAGTGAACTGTTAGTTATGTGAACCCATAACTTAGAGTGGCTTCAAGATGCAAAGCTAGTGAAAATATAGTCACGGATCTCTTGTTCAGCTCTAGCAAAAAAAACAAGCAAAACAAAAAAAGAAGCCTCTTTTCTGGAATGCATTAAGTAGAGAAGATAATATTAAATGGGATATTATGTCACAATAACATATTAGGTTCAGGAAGAAATGGGCTTTTGACCCAGGTAGAAATAAGGTCAGGATGTCACATTTATGGTCTCTTTGCAGTATGTTATAGAGTTGGCTATCGGCCAGGACAAGTCTGAATTTAGAGAGCATACAAAGAGGACTAGTATGACCAAAAGCCAGGCAGACCTAACCCACTCTTGCCTAGGCCAGCACTCTGACCCTGGGTCACACTCAGCCAATCTTAGTGAAAAACCAATAGACAGACCCTGATCTCTACATCCATGCTAAACATACAGCTCTCACAATGCGCTCCCTCTACCATCCTCAGTCTGTTGAGACACATACATTCTGCCCGACAAGGGGGCATGCCATGGGGGCCTCTGGCTGCTGACAGACACACGTAAACACTGCAGCTCACAGAAACACGCCGGCTAGACAAATAACCCTAACAGCCAAGCGGGTTGGACAAACAGCACCACTGAAAGACAAGTTCAAACAAACTGGGCTTCAGAGTAGCGTCTCGTACAGACGTACTTTCACCACTTCTGTGACAATATGTACATAACATTAATGTGCATGTGTGTGAGAGGGTCCTGAAAACGTCTGGGGTTTGGCTAAATTTACGCTAACTGTGGCTCTTTAAACACTCATGGCCCACCGAGACCTTTTTCTCCCTTCTCAACACATTACCACCGGATGACCTTCAAAAAAAAGCATCCAGGCTGGTAAGTCTCCCCCTTGGGCCCCTCGACAACCTCCACAATTCCTTCCACCCGCCCTGCTCTGTCCCAGCACTCCCTCGCCTGGCTATGCGTCACAGCTCCGTGGATGACAGGTTAATGAGGAGAAAATATTTTTAAAGGATCGTATTTCGACGAAGCCCTGAGAACCAATGGCAGCACTTTTATGGGCATCAGCTCACAGACTGGGCACTTTTATCTCTTTATCTCCTTTGGTCTTTATGGGCAAGGCGAGCTGTTATGCCTGTCTGACACAGACCACAGCTTACTGACTCGCAGCCAGAGCTGCAGCCCCCTAATCTCGGTCTTGAAACTCCACCTCAGGCTTCTAACTGCAAGACCAAACCCAGGACCTCTATCGACACTAAGTCTGAGAGTCTCACAGCATTTATGAGAGCAACTCACTCTCTCCAGTATTGCTTATCAAAGATCTGAATGCATTACCATGCCAAAAAGAAACCAGGCCTTTCAGACAAAGTGGCGCAGCTGCAGAAGGTTTGAAAATAAATAGTGGAGAAGTTAATGGCAAGGCAAACACCTCAAGCTGGCACCTAGAGGGCTCTGGATCTGCTCAGTGTGACACCAACTCCAAACTCTCACTTTCGCCCTGGTGACCCTCAGACCTCCTCCTACCACAAGCATTAAGACTGAATTGCCTGACCTGACCCTTTGAACTCTGCACCCTGATACCCTCACCCTGTCAGCGCTCCTCCTAGGAACTGCCAAGCAGCAGCTGCCCCCCGACCATGCTATAACCTGTTAATGATTTGTTAAAAACACAACCTATGGCAAGACAGAAAGGAGAAAAAATAGACAATGAGGCATAAAAGGGAAAAGAAATTCCCCCCAAAAAAGTTTAAACAAATATTTAGTGGGGCACTGTTGGTGGTCTCCTGTTGAGCTAAATCAAACAACACTGTTTCTGTCAGAAAGTCTCCAATTTAAGACGGAGAGAGGGGGGAACTGGAAGGCAGCAAAAGAGCTGTGCTTTGGCCTCTAAATTTTATAGAGAGGTAGAAATGGGCCTGGTTGGGTTTGAGCTTATTGTGATGGATATCTTAATAGCATTGCCAGAGGATCACATAGTGGTGGCATAAAACAATAACACCTTCTCAAAACCAACTGAATTACAGCTTCAACTAAGACAAGACAGATATAGCTGCATGTCACACTGCACTGACCACACTTACTTCATAGTCATCAAGACTTACTGCATACATTGTGCATATGGGATCCACAATACTGCAAAACATAAAATCAGCTCTGCCTGTAAGCCTTGTAAAAACATTAGATTAAATAAATGAAGACAGACATGTTTGCTGTGTGTTTTATCTCTGAATGGAATCAGTGCAAAGTTTCTTCAGACACCATCAATCTTTCATCCCAACCAGCATGATGGTGGCTGCTTTTAGGAACAGTCGCTGACAGAAGAAAAGAAACACAAAGAAAAAGAGGGAAAATGAAGGAAAAGGGGTGACTGTACTGTGCCTGGACTTGTAGCATCTCATGATCGGGCAGTTCCACCTGAACGCTGCTGTTCACAGTAAAACATTTCAATATGACTCATCAAACTATATCAAAGCAGCGTGATGTTGATGTCTGAAGCACAACAGTAATAAACAAAAGTAAACAAGAAAGCACTGCCCTTATGAAAAAAAATCCAAGGTTTCCTACAAAATAAGCTGTAAATGTAGCACAGTTTACAAGGATGTGGGCCTCTCTGGGCAACACCCACTGATGGGTGCCTCGGGTTCACTCTCCTTTACTCTCAATCCGCCCAGATGTTCAACAAGTGACACACAAAATGTGAGGTCACACACGTACACATAACACACTGTCTGACTGGGGCCCCTTGAGTGAAAATAACATGCATGCAGAGTCCTGATCGCTGTGCCTTGGAGGCTTTAATCATGTCACAACCTGCCCCTGTGCACCTGAATAAGGCGGCAGACTGCTTGAAAGCTGATTTATTACATTAATATGCATTCCTGCCTATGGATGACACAATAATTTATTTTCAGACAAACTATTTCATAATTAAGGGTAAAAGAAAAAAAATTTATATCGATAAGTAGTGTTAAGGTTTAAGTGTGGTACACATGCCTTTATTGGGAGGCACAAGGTCCTTTCTAATTGATGTCATGAACACTAAACTCAAAGAGCAGGTGACAAAAAAGCCTGAAGCCACAAAATGATTAATGCAAACATTAGCCTAGCTCAGTGTTCCTCAATCCAGGTCCTCAGGACCCCCTGCATGTTTTAGAAGTAACCCTACTTTAACACACCAGAGTTAAATTAATGGCTCGTTAACAGGCTGCAAAGAACTTGATGAGGAAGTTCATTGATTTGAATCAGGTGAGTTGGAGTGGGAACACGTCTAAGACATGCAGGGCAGTGGGTCCCGAGGACCTGGATTGAGGAACACTGGCCTAGCTGCAACGACCACCAAATTCTTTCATCAGTCATACACTAATGCACTTTTCCACACAGCGGCGGACACCAGAATGGATTAATTTCAGGTTCTCTACATTCAAAGGCTTTGGCTGTTTGGAAAAGTGCTGGCTGATGGTAGAAAACTGACAAGCTCTCTGGCTGTGTTTATTTGTGGACGAGGAGGAGCTAGTCTGAAAGGGGACGGAGGTGCAGCTGCCGCGAAAGGGTTCTTTAAAAGTCAGCTAAGTACCGCCAGAGAACGACAATTCTTTTGATCTTGCCTCCTTTTTCTCATTTGGCACACATTTTGTCACTCTTTTGTCTTTCTCCATCTGTCCTCTTCCTCCTCTTTTCACTCATTTTACTAACTCATTCTTTCTTCTTCTCCTATGTGGAAAATTTAGTGGTTTCCTGGGCTCAGAGTGAGACATTCTTTCACTGAACAATAATAACAAGAGTAAGTGCCACTTCATGTAACTCGGTCGGTCCCTCACCAACAGGGTATAGCCGGGAATTTGGGAATTCTGTAACTGTGTCTGTGTGATGTGCATGTATGCCTCACTTAAACAGTCCTCAAAATCTTAAGACCAGGTACTAGATTGGTAAAGCCAAGTGGGGGAATGCCTCATTTGTTTTTTCATCAAAGTCTGCTTATTCAATACTTACAAAAGCAACTACCCCAGACAAGTGTACAGTGCATACTCACTTCTGGAGAGACATAGGGGGTATGGAGAGAAATGTACCTAAATTACCTCAATTTTAGGTAAATTTTGCAAGCTGCTGAACTTAGATGAAGCTGTTATTTCATACATTTATTTTTTTTATTAGGATAAAATGCAGAGTGAATAGTCGTAGAATTTAGCAGCTGAATCCACAAAGTCCCTTTTTGAATGTCTTAACTCATAAAAGCCATACAATTCAGATGACTATTAGCTTTATCACATGAAAGGCATCATGAAGAAAGAGGAGAGGCAGAAGGGCCAAGACCTCTGGTCTCATTTAGCCTCCAACAGCTTCACCTTCTGCTCTGCACAGCTCAGCATCAGAGGACCAGGCATGGCTGCAGAACCAGGGACAGAAGCCAAGGGCAGGATGTCACGTCAAATCCTGAACCCACCAGCCAAAGTAACAAGGCTCTGTAGGACGTTCAGTCCCAGCTTTGAGAACAAAGAAGAGGGTCCGACACTGGCAAGGCGGGCCCCCTATTCTTGGCTGGACTTCAAGTCTTCCAAGAACCCTTTAGAGCTGCTCTACAGGACCATGTCCTGCCTCTGGCAGTGCTAAGAAGTGTTCAGTTCGTCTCACAGGAGGGTGTTCCTTCCTAGGCAATGTGACCTAACAGAAAGGATTCTCCTCCCACCCAGACCTCAAAACTACTAAAACTGAATTACAGACGCTTGTGGTGTTACATAACAAATATACACGTCAGGATATGACGAGACATAACAGAAGAGCTGGTTTGGTAAAGGCTAAAGGTGATAAGAATTTCTAGTTTTAAAACTTACATGTCTATGAAAATCATGTAGGGTTAGCATGGAAAATTTTTCAAATTGCGACAAGAGTCTGTTCTATAAACATTGCTGTTTTATTGGTTTTTGGTGAACATTTGAACCTCAAAACACTACTTTCTAACTTTTTCCCTAAGTTACTTTAAGTGAAATGTCTTTTACACTTTTAATGACATTCATGTGACATCATCATTAACATAAGTAAACTGAAATTGCAATGTTTAAGAGGAAAGTCACAGTCAAAGCCTTTCCTGTTTAAATAATGTCTTTTAGAGCAGATGTGCTCTTAAGAAATATAATTTGGAGGAATTTCCTAAAATCAGAGCTTCCTAAAATACTTAAACAAAATTGTAAACTCTGAAACTTTTATTTTTCTGTTTTGGCAGCAGATATAAATATGGGAAAAAAATTTAAGAGCTTAAATGTTCAGCTTTTAACATAAATGATAGCATTCGCACTATTTTTCACCACCCTTACAAACAAATACACCTCATACAGCTTGAAATTAATTCATTGTATAAATGTGTACACGTCACATCAGACCCTAAAGAGAAAAGAATTGGTTTCTTCTTTTTATCGTGCTGATAACACTTTATAACTTCACTACAACCACAAAATACATCTAATCCATTACAACCAATTTGATGTCATCTTAATATTATTAATTACTTTTAGATTTATTCAGATTTTCACCTTTTTTTTTTATCAAAAAAGCTTACATTGCTTGGGTGAAAGCTCTGCTGTAGCATAAATAGTATAAAGGAGAGAAATTATTTTTAAAGAGACTCCCTATATGAAGTGTAAAGGGGACCAGAGGGGATAAGGTGGGCAACAGGCAGAGAGGGTGCGATGTTTGAGTGGTGTCCAACAGAGTTCAAGTGCTGGCGTTTTGGTCCTCAAAGAGGCAAGAAGTGGGCCTGGGATCCAGAAATCAGTGAAACTCCTACACAATAACAGTGCAGTCTTGGTGAATTGAACAATGCTCCAGTATGTCTGGGCATTAATAAATTACTGGGGCTCAAATGCAAATCACGCACAAGATTGAGACACTGCATGTGCTGAGAGTATGTTTGAGCATGGCTGCATTTGTTTGGGATTTTAAGAGTCCAAAGGTGGGAACTGGACAACCTTCTCACCCTTGTTCTATGTTCCTCCCCAAGGGTAAAAAAAAAAAAGAAAGAAAAAAATAAGGGAGGAGACTGTGAACAAGACGCTGCAATGACAAACAACCCAGAAAAGATATAGGGGATGGGGTATGAAATGCCAGCACAATGAGGGGTAAGGTGCTGTGGTAACAGCGTTAGCTCTCAGACAAACATTATGATCAAGATTCAACACACAGGCACATAAACAGGCCTAACACACTTGAGCATTCCATGCACACACACCCAAACTGAGAGCTTGGGCAAAGCGCTACGCAAACCCCAAAGCAAGATGTAAATGGATAAAAAGGTTTGGCACTTTGCCATAATCCTCAACAAGACATCAGTCTCTCATGGACAAGAACAAGCTCTGGGAACATCTGAATGAAATGACAGAGTAAAAGGAATTAGTAGATGAATGAGAGAAAGAGAAATGAATGGTAAATCTTAGCCAATCTAATAGACTTGGAAAGACTATTTTCTTCCACTCTCTTCCTCAAGCTATAGATCTTAAAGTGAGCCCAAATGTGTGCACGTTTGTGAGTAGCGGCTGCTGTGGGATGAGTGTACATGAATTATGTATTAGTGTATAAAGTTTCTACACTACATCAACAAAAACATGCTGTGCATATGTCAGCAGACAAGAACAGCTTTTGCAGCAGGGTTAGATGTGGTGACTTCCCAGGTGTCCCTTGTTTTCTCTCACAGCCTGAATCTCCGTATTGGTTTTCATCCCAAACAATATAGATACCAATGTTTTCTTAGAAGCATCCTGGATACTCATTACAAAACGGGTTAGAGAAGTCCAAACTAGGGGATTATGGGAAAAATGATAATCACGATTATTTTGATTGAAATTGAGATCTTGATTATCTAACACGATTAGAGGAAGAAGAAAAAAAAAGGGGGGGGGGGTTAATGAGACTAGAGACATTTCGTTTTCACTTTGAAATTCGCGTCATATTCGGCTCTATGGTGCGGCTTGGCCACAGGTCCGTATGGGTGGCGAAACATTGGACTGTACCACGTCCTTCACATCACCCTCATGACTCTCATCATACAATGCAGGGAGAGTTACGCGATTAAAATAGTGACGAGATTGCAGTGATGCCGTTTGTCCAAAGTGTTGATGAGTTTCTTAAAACCCGGGTTGTTTACTGTGTTAACTGAGCGCTGGTCTTTGGCGAGAAAACAAGCTATGTTTGTTTATAACGTTAGTTATCTCTCTCTGTCTTTGGGAGCTGGTGGATTATTTAGTCACGACTCACAAAAAACATTTTTCTATTTCCTTGTGTACATGGCTCTCTGACAAGCTCTGCACAAGTCTGCTAATGAGCCATGAATTAGAATCAGGTGTGTTGTAGCAGGGAGACATCTAAAACCTGCAGGATAGTGGTCTTTGAGGACCAAGGTTGGGAATCACTGGCTTGGCTGGAGGAGGGCAGCGATTTCCGCCTCATCGTGCAAGTTCCATTGAAAATTAATGGAGAAGGAGCGACTTTACCTCCCGTGTGTCCAGCTCATAACTTGAGAGGTGTTTGCATCTGGAGTTGAATTAAACCAAAGCGGTTGGGACTGTGGGAGGAGTCTGCAACAGAGCGCAGCGCTGCAATGCAAATGGTGCTCGATTTGCAACTGAAACCAGCACAAGAGTAAACTGCGAAGGAGCAAAATATTCAGACCATTTAATTTTTATGATCGTTGAAAACCCAGATTAATTGTGATTAAAAATTGATTAATCGCACAGCCCTAATCTGAACTATAATACTGGATAAGTTGAAGCTTATTTGGGGATTTATGAAGAAAGGAGAGATGACTACATGAGTGAGACATGATTTAATATGTTTTTTTAGGCACGTTTCCCTTATCAGCCATGTTACAGTATATATTTGCACATGTTCGATGTGTTCCCTGAAAATAGACATCAGCAGCTGCCATTATTGAGGTGTTTTAATCAAGCAACAGCAGAAATCCAAATGGAAGCAAAGAAGATAAAAAAAAGGTGAATGCAGTGTGTATTTATAAGGGTCTTAAAACTACATTAAACTACTTTGGACCCATTAATTCTGGCTAAAGAGTTTATATAGAGTGTTAGTATTTAGTTTGGTCTTTTCAACGATTTTAGACCAGAACATAAGCTGCATATTAAATGTAGTAAGCGTGACCTTTGGAGGAGTACAACAAAATCTGCAACTGTTATAGATACCTTATACCGCATCTTGGGGCAGGAGTGAATGTAGAAGCCCAGGTAGTAGTAGCACAGCTTGGGGGACTGTTTCTGCAGCTGCCTGGTGAAAGCGATCTCCCTGTAGGCAGGGAATGGACAAACATAGTTTTTCAGAGTGGTACTGTGAGAAAAAGGACAGGTTTGATGCAAGATGCACATAAATTCCTGCAGCATGTCTTCCTCTGAATAAAAATAAAGCTGATAAAACATAGGGGTTAGGTGTGTTTTGTTGGTAAATTTGCATAAAGGCAGTTGAGACTGAAAGAGGTTCATCAACAGAGTACATCAGGATCACATAAGAACTCTATAGCATGTTGGTGGTTTTAAAATTACAGACAATGATAAGCACGACTAAAACATAATGCTCTTGTCGCTCAAGCTAGTATACTAATATCATATAAACAAGAATTCTTGCAGTTTTGACGAGAGCACTGCCCACGCTGAGGAAGTAAACACCCTCCCTAAAAAAAAAAGGGCAGCTTTTCTTGGTCTCATGTCACTACACAAAAACAACTGCCTCCTCTCAACCAGCATCAAGCCCTCAGGCAAAAAAATGGTAGTGAAAAGTAAGAGAGAGCGTGTAAAATAAAGATTTAGAACTTGGAGGATTTATATACCTTCTTCAAATACAGTAAATGTCTTCCCTGCTTTATATTTCCCTCAATAGTTTCTTCCTTAATTGCATCCTTTTACTGAAAGCCTATTTTCCCCCTTTCCTTCTGTTGTTTCCTTTGCGCTTCCATAACTAAATTCCAGCTCCGCTTTTTTCCTCCCTTTTTGTTTCACTCTTCCTTCTACTGCTCTGTGCTTCACCCGCTTAAAGGAAGAGAGAGAATTCCCTTTCTTCCAATACTTAAGAGAAGAGAAAGAGGCCTTAAAATAAAATAGATGCACTGAAAAATAAGACATGGGACAAAGCAAGCCGAGCGAGGGAGGGGGAGACACAGGGAGGGAGAGAGAGCAGGAAAAGAATATAAAAGAGGAGGGTCAAGAAAGAGAAAGGGACGGAGAAGAGAGGCAGCTAGAGCGAGGTGCTAGAAGGTCACCCGCTTTCTGCCAGGTTCCTGGGTTCCCATCCTCTCATCACAAAGGGTCCCGGCAGGCCTGAATTGGGGGAGGGGGGGTCAAGAGAGGCAAGGGGCCCATTCACAAAAAGCCATGTTTTCCCCCTTCACTTGAGGCCTTCGCACCCCGTCCTCCACCCCCATGGCAGCAGCTTGAGTCCGCCATTATCCCCTCTTCAGCCATCTGACACTCCAGCACAAGCCAATTATCAAGCCCTCTGCTCCGGCACAGCATCCCTCATACTGATGTGCATACACACACACCCGGACACAAAGGGCCCATAATGGTGCATACCACAAGGTGCTTGCTCCACTTCAGTGCAAACATTTCAAGAGCTAAAACTATATAAAATACTCTTCATAAATATCCTAAACAAAATATTCATAAACATTTTTATTTCAAAAGCTGGTATTTGCAGCATTTTATCTAGTATGGTTTTCTCTCATCTGGATGTGCCTTTATCACCTTATTATTTCCAGAAAAATATATATTAATGTTAATAAAATATTGAAGTGGATGCCTTGTCAGCAAATACAGAATATTTGGGTTTAGGATAGGCACAGCACAACATAATCCATTCTTAGATGAAAATGATCCAGTTTGGGACCCCAGCTAAGTTTGCTACACAGAGGTCCTCGGGCACTTCTTTGCTTCTCCTCTTGTCTTCATGGCCTGTAGCAGAGGGAGCTACATTCGTACAAAAAAAATTTTCCTCAACATCCCCCTCTTCTGTTTTAAGGCTGAACTGCATATATACACACATGTATTTTAGCAACTCCTGCTAATTTTACATTAAAGTTTTGTGATTTGTAAATATTAAATTGTACTTGAACATGGCAGAATTAAATCCTAATGGTCAACCTGTAGAGAGGAAACAGCATCTAATTAGATAAATATTTGCATAGGATGCATATAAAGGGAAGTGGGGAAGCACCTGCATTCTGTACAGTAGGTTTTGGACAGAATCAGAATGGCCAAGTCAACTCAGGAGTGTCCAGACCTGATCAAAGATCCGGGCTCTGGTGTCTGTAGACAAGTGGGAAGATTTCAATCATGTTTAGCCCCCCTTTTTAAGGCCTCCTTCACACACTCTCTGTTACTCTTGGATTCAGAACCTTAAAATAATAAGAGATGGGGGACTGTGTACCTAGGATGACCAGGGACTACCTTCTATATGAGTAGGAGCAAATATTCTGACCTCTGCTGTGCTGATCTAGTGCATGATTACATCCCTCTACGCTTAAAACTCTGCGTAAAAACTATACATACAGAGTGTGTAGCATAGATCCCTCTGTCTACCTCATCTGTGCAGAATTATTTCAAAATGCCTTTCTCGCATTATAGTGTTACGTTTTACAGGAAACGCCAGATATGTGTGCCTGTGGAGTACGTCTGCGTTCTCTTATTTCATCTTGGAAAAGAAAACTGTTGTCAGCTAAACCACAAACAGAGCGCTGCCGCAACCAATCAACTGTGAAGAAAGAGGTATTTTTCCTGACCCTAAAGTATTATGGTGCTTATTGCATGGTATAGATTTTTTTTAATTGGAGAGGTGAAAGATTGAGAAGAGAGAAAGAGGTTGAAGGGGAGGGGAATCACAGGATTCGAGGCACGATCAAAGAACAAAGACATTACGTAAGACAACAAAAGGAGTGAACAGTCAGCAGTTAAAGGCATTGCAATTTCTCCCTTGTCGGATTTGACAAAAAAAATAAATTAATTCACAAGTTCTGGATCATTATCATGCTGGAATAAAAGTCCTCTGCCAAGCTTCAGGAGACAGAGTCATATTATCAGCCAGTATTCTGGTTTATTTGTAGGCAGTCATGGTGCCATCTATGAATGCCATCCGCTCAATATCATTTACACTCAAAAAGCAAACCTTTTCTCTTTTTTGACTTGTAAATTGTGATATTACTGTATGTAGTGTTATTATGTCACAGATCCTCAGTTTTCTGCTGATATGCCAAATCTGAAGCACTTGCCCATTTGTTTTGCTGTGCTAGCAAGAAAAGGTATTGCAGTTATACATTAATTTCACAGTATGACTTGTCCTATACTTAGTTACTACAGCTGAAATTTCAAATTTTCATTTTGCAGATGCAGACTTATCATTCACATAAAACCGAGAAACTGCTGGTGTAGACAACGCATGACTATTCAGTTAGGTCGTCTAGAAATTAAGACTTAACTATTGATACGACTTTACCGTGATTTATTACGTTTATTATCACCTTGAGACTTTATTTTTTCAGTGATTTGACTTGTTTGAGTCCTTGAAACTAACCTGAGAGCAGAGTAGGAGCCTAAAGAGAGTGAGGCAAAGTCAGGGTGGTAGTACAGGTAGACGGAAGACACGCAATTAGGTAAGATGTCAATCACTCCCACTGCCACAATGCGCCCATCCAGCCAGTATTGCTGATGGAAGGAGCCATACCCCACTTCAGGCCCATCTGGAGAATATTCTGCCTGGAGAAAGACAAGCACGAAAATCACAAAGATAATCAAAACAATAGGGATGACTGTTGCGTACAAAAAAGTTTTGTTCAAATCATAGAGATCACATTAAAACAATAATATTGTATATTTGAAAAAATAATGTCTATGCTCTTTCTCTCTATTTTAGACACACACACCTGTATGATGGTGTATTATAGCCCTTGCATCTCCCTGCCAGGCCTCACGCATTATGTGTGGGGGTTTACAGTAGCCTCACATTCAGCCTGCTAATGGCTCCCAAATGTGGAGTGAAAGCTGGAGCAGGGAGGAGGAGCTGGAGTTGGGCGGTGTGAGGAACTGGCCACAGAAACACTGCAGGAGAGGACTTTTTAATAAAAGCCCCTGCATGAGCACAATCCATTTCATCGTGCGGTGGTGGAGTGTTGCCAAGTCTTCTCCTATATGTCTGCGTCTGTGCTCTCCATGTGACATAAAAGAATGTGGGTGTGCACGTGTGCTTCAGTCTATCCTATAAACAAAACACATTTTTTGACACACAGCGTTTCTCATGTTGATTCACACACTGAGTTTTCAGTCAACTTATAGGACTGCTTTAATCATACCAGCTTAATTCTAGAGGCTTGGGGTTGAGGTTAAAAGTCACATTAGGTTAGGGTATTGGTTTATGTTTATACGTGTCCTTCTTCAGTGAACTAGTAACAGGATCCTGCTTCTTCACCAACCTTCATCTGGACACAGTTAAATAGCGCAGACGCTGTTAGTTATCATAGCACAAAGCTCGTCGAGTAATCCGGTGCACCACTGAGCCTGTACTCCAGCCAAATTAAAACTGACCAAAAAGAAACAAGGCACATACTCATACACACACACTCCCTGCAGCTCTGTGACCTCAGAAGGCCGACGGCTTTCTTAAGCAGAGCTGCTATTAAAAACAAAGGCCTGCCACAGTGGGTCAGACACTTGGACACCCAGGTTTGATGACCCGTCTCACACCTTGTTCACAAAAATCCATTTATTTTTGTGTGCCTAGATGGGTGGGTAGATTTGATAAATCGTCTAAATGCAGCAGGACAACAGAGGCTGTAGAAGACAGCAGTAACTCTAAATGTGTGGCAGATAGCACAAAAAAAGGAGAGAATAATTTCTTTGGAGGGGAGCTGGGGATGTTCGGGAGTGACAGGCACCAAATCTGGACTATTTGCAGCAGTGTGTGCCCGTGGTGGAGTGAACTGTCCGTCTGTGTTAGCAGCAGCCTGTCATTTCTTGGCATCAGTTCTCCCAGAAACATTGGGGCCTTTGTCAGAAATCCCACTCTGTCATTTAGAAGCTGTAAGTAACAGGAAAAAGCATGAGGAGATTTTTCTTACCCCACTTCAAGTATATACATGCTTGAGCAAAATTACATGAATGTGAATGCTGGGACAGGAGAAGTAATGGCCCTCCTGTCTGAGTCTGTGTGTTTGTTTATAGGTTCATGCCATGCTCAAGGCTGATCTTGTCTGACTGACCTCTGCACCACCTCAAGCAACACCTTAATAGTTGTGTCCTTGCCACTGTGACAACAATCTGAACATTCCCTGGAACGCTTCAAACCACCCCGGAGCTCCCCCAGAAGCCCCAAATCACTTTCATATGGCCTAAATTCGACACATTTTATCCATTTAAGTTGTTTTTTTCTGCTGTTAATATGCTGTTAATTCTCTAAAGTCTGACCTGTACCATCTTAATCTGTCTAACTTAAAAAGTAATAAAGGAAGAAACTTAACATGAAAGGTAAGGCATTGAGAAAAAGATAATCTCATATATAGCGTATTTAAGTATCTCAATGAAATCTCAACAATTCAGAAAATCTGTATGACGTTAATTGAATCATGCTGCAATTTTGACATTTCATTACAGTAAATATAAAGCCTGATGCACTCATTCTGAATTTCATTTTAACATTTCCTGTTTGCTATATTTTGCCAATAATGATGGAATATTTTCACATTTACAATAAAATATTTATTAGGATATATTGTTTAGAGCTGTTAAAATCACTGGACCAATATGTAACCCCTGGGAGTGTGATATATGAAAGGCAGATGTGCAGATACACACTAAAATCTGTTGTGCACTGATTTGTTTTCACACATTTTTTGGTGGGTAAAAGAATTGAATTAATGAAAGCTAAATAAATAAGATGCTGTTATTTGGGATAAAAAACGTCTTCAAGACAGAACGGAAATGATTTGATATGTGGTCACATTTTTTTAAAATAAAACATTTAACATCATACTATTTCATTTGTAGTAGAAGGACTACAGATTATATACATTAAACACACAATGTGTAGTGACCTCTAGTGGTATAAGCCACAAACTGCAACTAAATAAATATGCCATCCTGACCGATCCTCAAAATATAGAGCACAAGGAAAAACTTGAAATGCTCTAAACTCAATGTCTGGTTTAAGCCTGATACATACTCTGTAAAAAACAAGAACTTTTTTCTTGTTCTCGAGGCCATGAGAATAATAATAAAAAAATAAATAAATAAAAAACTATTATAACTGATGCAGTTATGATTCTGGCACTGAGCAGCAACAGATGTCTAACTAACACATCTTATACTTTCTCTTTCACCTCCAGATGTGCATCCACACACAAGAGCACATCATGCAAACAGGCTGCATGTGAAGTGTAGCTCAGATCAGGATTCTCTCCTATTACTGGTATGCAAAGAAAGTACAATTCAGTTTCTCCCATTTTCTAAACAAAATATTTACTTTACTGACTATCGGGGCTGTTAAGTTGTCCACTTTTGGTCCATATTTCCAAACTTCCAGCTCACGTGTATAAATATATTAATCTAAATAAAATGAATCCTCTCTTCCTCAGAGTTAAAGTTAGGAAGTCAAAGACATGTAGTTTCTGAGGAAAGTCAAAGAACTTACAGTTAAGTTCATTAAAAAAATTACCCTGTGACTAATTGACTACCAATCATGTTAATAAGTGTTTACCCCTTGCTTTGTCACATTTGAAAGCTGGTTAAGAACCAAAGCAGTGGATTTGCCTCCAAAATGTGGTACTTTGACCTCAGCAAAGTCAAGCAAGGGTACAGACACTTGCATGACTGTTGCTCATCATGTCTGTAAGCACTGTTATGCCACTGTTGCTCTAATAGCACAAATGTGTTCACATTTCTGTTTCTGTGTGCAAATGTACCGGAAAAAAACAGAGCAATCAGAGGCAGGTGATGTTAATTACCAGAGTTTCAGCATGAATCCTCTGCAATTTAGGTGAAATGGAACACAGCAAACAACAAACAAGTCAGACATCTGCAGTTGGATTTGTAAGTATGCAGTATGCATACATTTATATAAATGCAAGCTTACATGTGAGCTGAACCACACAATTTGCAGATCTGTGTGCAGTGTCTGTGTGGGTATGTGCTCCAAATGCACTATGATTGGAGACAGATGGAGAACAACATGTAGAAGAGTGCAGATTTTCATGCATAATAATTCAGAAACAGAGAGCACTTGGAGAGAGACAGAAGACGGAGAAGTAGATCAGAGAAATAAAAATCAGTTGCTCAAGAAGAAGAAACATGAAAGGAGATTGCGCCCTAAACCATTCTAAGAGGAGAAAAAGGCAAGAAAATAAGTGAGGATGTGCGCCACAGTGTGAACATGTATGTGTACTGAACTGTGTAATTCAGTGTGCCTGGTCGCCAGCCTTGACGAGGTGATAAATGCTTGTTTCCTATAAACACTAACGATGTTCGTTAGTGAAAACTTGGGGGGCCCACGGGGCAAAACAGAGTGACAGTGTTTGTGTTAGTCAGTTTGAGTGTGCTTCTGGACCTCAATCCTATTAAAGTGGCTGTAATAAGTGGTCATCTTGGGTGTAATTGCGGGTGTAATTGTCCTGACCCAACAGGTTTACTAGTGTTTCTGAAAGATATAGCTAACTAGAACTGCTAAGCATCTAGTGATGCTTGGTTTCATTTCACTTAGAGACCAAAAAGACACCATATTAGCCATTAATCCTCATCCATTAATACCTTTCATGCTAAAAAAAAAGAGTAAAACATCTATAAATTGTTGCACCACAAAGATGACATCAAATTTTCCTTAGTGCCTAAACAGCTAACTCTTTTTGTCCCAAAATTGATACTTACAAAACCACCTTATTAGCCTGTAATTTGTAGCGCACCACACAAAGTGAAGAGTAGTGGTACATCCTATGAAGTCAAAGCCAGGGAAGCTCTGAAGATTTCATGAAGATCTGGACACCACATTTCGTTGTTTTCCTTTCACAACACCCCTTTTTGCTTAGACAGGGCTGAATTAATAACCCCTCCAATATGAAGCAGAGTCCCCTCCTTGAATCCCTTAACCCCTCTCAATCCAGCTGGAGGGGTCTTCAGGAGACCAGGAGAACTGCTGTATATTTATTCCCCTCTGAGTGTGTGTGATGAAGAATTTAACACTGCAGCCCTGAAGATATTTATTCAAATCATTAAAATAATTTCCACAATGGTGAAATCATAAGGAAGACCTCCTAGCTGGGGCAAATTATTCCAGGTAACACATACTGTATGGATGAACACAGACCTATAAAAGAGGTTTTATTTAACTGACAAAAGGCCAAAGAAAACACATACCTCCAGAGGTGAATCACAGAGAAATCTCCGGAACTGTGGAGAAAAGAAGAAAAAAATGTATATATTAGTTCTGTGAGTCACTAACTCTTTTTAAGAGGCATAAATGAAAACTGTTCTACATTACTCTTGGCTCAGGTGTCACATAGCCTTCCCTTCACAGAGGGCAGAAAAAGGAAGACTTTATTTATACAAATGAAAACATTTACCCTATCAATTGAGGCTCGCAATCCAGGCAGGACACAGTGACAGCTATAATAAGCAGCACTGCCCATACCAAAAGTTTATCTCTCAACACACTGTAAAACCAAACAGCAGATATCAATTACCAAAGGGACTTTATGTGTGTGTGGAAAAATAAAACTTTCTTCCATTATCTACACCATTTCCTGTGCTCCCTATTTAGCTGCAGAGTTGAAAGAGGTGTGTTTACCGATGTGCCGACCTGCAGGGCAGGACGACCAAAGCAGCTTGCTTCCATGTTTAAAGTAAAAAACCAATGACCACAACACAGTGGTTTTGGTTTACAAGTTCATTCTGTATATTACAAATCTATCCGTGTCCTTTGACTGCAGTCTACTGTTTGCTGAGCAGATCCCATTGATCCAAAACACTAACAAAGCATCATAAATGTACAAAGCAAGGTGGTGCAAATTATGCAAAATTAGTTCATACAACATGAGATTACATAGTTATGCTCCTAGTTTGCTGATGGCTCTGCTGTTAACATTTTTTTTCTCATTTTCCCTTCACTCACCACCTCTTTCAAGCTAGAGTTTAGCATATGCAGGTGTGTTATAAATATATTAATCACAAAGCCAATTATGGTTTATAATTAAAGATCAATCTGCAAGCAAATGTATTAATATAACAAATAAAATGTTGCCATTCTGGTCTAATTTCTATCATGACTGATGTTATATGTATCATTTGGATTGTGTTGACTAAAATTTGAACAGCTGTATACAACGTATAGTGAGAGATCAATCCTCCTTTTAAAGCATATATATTTAAAAAAATCTGGACTCTCTAGAAGTTGCTGTAAATTCCTGCAAGCTCTGTTTCTGAGCATGTCTGTGCACAGCAGATAAGTTAATAGTGACTGCTGCTGCTATGGTTCAGTAGGTGGGGCCGTCCTGGCTTGGGTGCACAAAAAAATCCCACCAAAAGCCTTAGCTCATCCAAACGAAAGCGTTTTTCTCCATCTGTCTGCCACAACTTATGAGTGTTGATGACACTAATGGAGTTTACTTGAACATGGGGTAACTTTCTGGCAGAAAAATGGCCAAAGTGGCCTTCTCATTTGTCTTTTCAATTTTACCTTTGCCTAAAGTAAACGACAATTCCAGGAAACATCAAACACAGCCAACTTAAAGTGGAATCTCATCAGAGGGGTTAACAGTGAAGTGAATACTTCTCCACCTAACCCCAAGAAGTACTAATCATAAAAAAGTGAAAGACCAGCATTCGCCCTGTCCCTTATGGGCTACTGTAGTAACATGAAGTTGCAAGTGGGACCTTTTAACAAGAATTACTTGCTCGAAGGTCATAAAAACCATTTCTATTTTTTTAAACAAAGTTGAAAACATACCTGTGTAAACTTCACTACATTTCAAATAGTTTACCTTAAATATAAACAGGCTAGTAGTTTGAGGTAAAGTTTTTTTTTAAAAATGAACAAATGTAAAAATACAAAGTCTGTGTGCAGCACACGCAGAAAGAACAGAACAATTCAACAGTGCATACAGTTCTTGCCGAGAGGTGTTGTTGGGAACTGTAAGTCTCAAACTTCACTCCCTGTGGTGCTGAATACAATAACAACATGCGACACACTGCCTTCACACACACAACTCAAACTGGCAACACAACGAAGAGCAAGCTCACTTGAACACAGCACAAATGCTAAAATCTTTACGTTCTCATTCTAAAAGCCACAGCAGAGCGAGCCCGGGAGTCTATGCTTATAACGTACCTGAAGGACAGGTTTAGCTTTACAGCAGTCATAAACTCACACAGCAATTCGTTACATTTAATTCTAACAAGTTATTTTGTACAATTTCTACACTTTCCATAACCAAAGTGGAAACAGTAATGACCAATTCTGTTTAGTCAGGAATGTGCACGAACGCTTGTCAAGTTTCCCACCTGTGTAACCACGCCAGTAAAAAGTAATTTCCCCTCCTGCCTCTGTAGCGACTACTGCCAGTCAATTTACCAACAGCAAAGCCTCCCAATGAGCAGCATAGCTAAAGGGCATAAATGAAACTTTTGTTTTAACTTACAAAAAATCATTTAAAAAAAGTAAATGGTTTACCAACAGAACAACAGCTGCAGTTATTAGATGACATCATTTTCTGAGGTCTTGCAACAACACTGGCTGCTGTGAGAGTGGAATTGAGGATCCCAAACTGACCTCCTTGTAAAATGCTGTACTATTTGATTGGTGAAAAGTACGTAGAAATTTGTTTGCACGTAAGCTGTTGAAAGCATCGCATTCAATGCAGCAGCCTCCTCCCTTTTCTATTTACCACATGGCCCCGCAAGGCTTACATGGACTCACTCAGTCCAAGCCACTGCGGGAGATATGAGTATGACTTCAATAGCAGCTTTTTTTTCCATCACTGATAAAACCAACAATGATAGATCCTGAGTAGTTTCTGGATCATCTGCTTCAACACATGGAGTCCATCTCTTCCTCTCCAACTCTCCCTTTCTTACTGTAAACACCCATCTGTAAACAATTAGGCATACAAGCAGCCCTCTCAAATACACACACGCACAGAGGCATGTCTTCACTTACACACATACAGTACATTTAGACTCATAGCTTAACCTTAAACTACCCCATAATGATCTAATCATCAGGATTTTTGCTGTACACATTTAAGTGACAAGAGGCCAGCACTCTAAAATACTAAAACCAAGATAAATACTATAGAAAAGGTAGGAACACAGCAGAAATACAAAGCTCACTGAGTAAATATAAACAAAACACTTTGAATTATAATAAAAAAGAAACTGGGACATCGATGTTTATTAAACCCAAATGGTTTTATTTAAAAGTCTTTATTGTGCGCACTGCAAACATTACAAATGATTGCTTCATTTTCTTTTCTTTTTTTTTTTTTACATGTATTTCATCTGTCTGGCTGTTTCTCACATTTTTCCATATAGTTTTAAAGTTTGTTGATTTAGGGTGAAATACAAATTGAACAAAATTTACATTTTCAAACAGGCTTGCTGTATGTTTATGGCTCAGTACAACAGTTAAGAGCAGTGTGTCTTTGTGTGCATATGCATCTTTATAATTGCTAGTGCATGCTTCCACTCTGTCAGGAAACCAATATTAGATAGGGAAAGAAATATTTCTGGCTCTTTTCCAGTCCTGATATGACAGGAAATGCTTACATCCTTTGACAAACACAGCCTTTCCTCCTCTAGGACGTTATTCTGTCGAATAATTGCACAATTTTGGCAGGGTAATTCAACTTGAACACACATAGACACACAGTTTCTCCTTTTGCATGGCTCCCGGCCAGAATGACAGTAATCTAGATATGGTCCCTGGATAATACTTTAATGGATTAATAAATACCTCCACAAATACTAAATGACCCAACCTCCTAGGTAGCAGCAGCAGGTACCAAATGTAATGGTATTAAAATGCACCATAACAACATTAACAATGCAGTGCTTCTTTGTTAATGAGTGCCACACAACAATAGAGGTCCACGTGTCAAGAGATAGAGCAAAAGTTAACAAGGGGCTCGACAGGTAAGTAAATAAAATCAGTAGTGTTTAGTATAATAGCCTCAGAGGTGCGTGTGAGGGTTGTTCAACAACAGTGATTGTCATAAAGTTAATTTTGTTTAAGTGTAAATAATTAGGATTCAGTCTTGTATAATTAAGCTACCGAGGGAAGGAACTGAGAAACTTTCTCTCAGGTTAGAGAAACTGTTTAGCAGTTCTGCATCTTAACCACATGGTGTTTTTTGTTTCCTCAGGGCTGATTTTACATAGATAAATAAGAATAAGGGGCTTTGAGCTTCACTTGTCTATTTCTGCAACTTCTCCATATTGTACAAGTGGCTGCAATGCATGAGCTAAGAGAACGATTACACACAGTCCCAAAGAATGGCGTGCTGTTACAATCCCCGTCATTTCCTCATACAATGCTCTAGGTAGACTTTTCCAGGTAAATTACAATTAATAGACTGAACCTTTAAATTACTTAACCCAACTTTAAGTCACTCTGTTCTTTTATATAACATATTCAGTAAGGAGCCAACACAGGAAAAAAAAAAAACTTCTTTGAAACTTAAGAAGCAACTGAGTCGTTAGTGCAGCTACACACCTTTATTTTTTATGTATTTATTTATTTTTAAGATGTTACTCATCAACCAATCCATGTACCTTATTACCCTGAATTAAACCTATTCACTCAAGCAGACACTACCTTTTAATATAACTAGTGTTATGGCACCAGGAAAGAATCTGCCACAGTCTGCCCAATCTGACAGCTTTTATTATTTATTAATTACCTTACTTTTACAAGCTGGAGAATTTAGTAAATTTACTGCAGCCTGCTGGCAGATGGGTGGAGGAGGAGGCTGTTTTTCCAGCCCAGAGGGACAAAAGGCCCTCTCAGGTTGTTCAGGATTCCTGCAACCTGACTAGACTTTATTTTTAAAAAGTGGAGAAATAAAGAAACAATTAAGAATATCATTTACTGTGTTCTGTATTTATGTTTTAAATTTATGGATGTGTTGCTTTAAGAGCAACACATTCTTACTAAACAGTGCTTTCATTCCACTGCTCATTAACAGGCCGACTAGCCCCACGTTAATAAGGATGAACGTTGCCCTTACAGAAAGGCAACAGTGACCTATTTATCATTTGCATTACCATTTAATTAATCAGTTATTTTAATGATAACTTAGTTATTCGTGAAGCCCATAAAATCCCGTAAATAGAGTGAAATAATAGAGGGAAATGTCCCTAATGTCTTTAAATAGCTAATATATTATACCAGTTTGAAAACCACAGAGAGCAACGTGAAGCTGGATTAAATATTTACAGTAGTTACCCAGCAGGGGTGAAATAACAATCATGCAGTACCTCACTCTCACTACATTCGCTGGGGTCATCACCATGAATGGTCATCTGGTAACAGGTGTACAGTGCCACCGACTGCTGATAGGATGCTGCGAACTGAGGGTCCTCAAAGTTGACCGGCACTAGCCTCACCTTCAAGCACAAGGTGTGGAGGAGACGAGGTGAAAGGGGGGGAGGGAGGGTTTATGAAGATTTACAATGAATACAAGGTCAGAGAGAAGTTAGGAAACAAATGTAAAAAAAAAAAAAAAAAGAATAAGAAGATTATGGAGGATGGAGGGATGCACAATGCAGTAATCAGCAGTTAGTCATAGAAGTGCTTTGACATCTTGGGGTGGGTACCAGTCTCCTAGTCCTTGAGGCAAGCTGGTAACAGAGTAGGTCTGTTTTGCATTTCAAACTTCATTTAATCACACGGCTGTATACAAAGGAAACAGCCATGCAAGCAAACAGCTGGATTCTAGGAGACTGATGCAAATCTTGAGGATGAGGCTAGTGCACTGCCCAGTTTTCACCACAGACCGCTCAGACAGAATTGGCAACACAGCGATGGTGCGTCTAAGGTCAAGAACAGCAGGTATCCGCAACTTTAAATGGTTAATTTAAGCTAGAAGTATACAGGCTTTTATCCAGAGACACTTCCAACAACATCAAGCTGAAGGCACACGCAAAGAAAAACATCTCATTACCTCACTGCTTATCCTACATTAAAATGAGCTTAAAGTACAGACATGTGGAACTATTGTGAGGGTTGGGGTGATGGTGGACACAAGACGAAGTAAATGTGTGAAGGTCAGGTGGGTTCAGCTGACAGGCTGCCCCCTCAAACTGAAACAGCTCAGGACTAATGACTTGGCTGAAGGACCAAGAGTCAACCCAGACACCTGGAGAAACACCGCTCACAATCCTGCCGTATGGAAACATTTTTCCCTCAATTTCCTCTCCCTTTGACTCTCACATTTTTAAACAGACTCTCGCTTTAATACTTACATGTTCATTCATTCCTTTACTTTCAGAGTTGTTGGACTTTCCTCATGACTAATGTCAAAACCATAATAAAATGATCTATTAAATCTTATTTGGATGCTTTGATATTTATGTTGCAGTCCTGAATTTTCCTTTATTATTTAAAAATTATAATAAAACAATAATGCTCAATTAATATGCTTTAAAATATTTTATTAATGATACCCTGTTACTCAGTATCAAATCACACAAGAAAGTCAAATGAGGCATCAATTTCAGATAAAAATACTTTTGATGCTACTGAAGGAATATGGAATCGTGGACTCCCTCCCTCCCCAGGTATCCCTAGAGAGAGTTGACCTATGCCTCCCACCCTCTGACCTGGCTCTCGGAGGGTTTGCCAGGAGGATCCTTGTGAATGGCCATCTGGTAGAGTTTGTACACCTGGTAGGAGGCGTCGAAAGAGGCTTTGAACTGCGGGCTATGGGGACTGGAGCGCACTAGCCTCACCTTCAAAAAGAATACGGGCAGACACGGGTTAATATCAAAATGAGAGCACCAAAAAAAAAAAAAAGCATAATTGGTGATTAAAATACCAAAAGAAAAAACACATTAGAAATCAAAGAGAGAATAAAGTGTGAGAGACCGATGAAATGAGAAAGAAAGATTGACATAATCCAACCTTTTGTGGTTCAGTGGCATCAAGAATTTAAACCAAAAGAACACAGCAAAAGACAAAAGAGCTTTTTATGTTTTTATTATTCCATCTCACTGAGGTGTTTTGCTTTTACTAGTGACAGTATCTGTTCAGTTTAGATGTCAATTAATGGAAAAACCAGATTGGGTTATGCTATGTCAATCTCCCTTTTGAACAGAAAACAAAAACACAAATAAAAACATAAACAGTCACAGCTTTCAAATATTTGCTGAAGTTTTATAAATAAAGGAAAACTAACCATCTATGAAGTACAGACATTCATTTCAGTGACTTCACCATGTGGTCTGACCAAAATGTATTTTTTATGTACACTAATATTAGATAAATGTAACCTAAAACCTTTTTTCTGTAAAATGTAAATATTTCTCCCAAGCTTTGCACCAGTTTGAACATTTTTACAGCATTCCTGTGATCCAATTCAGCTTTAATAAACTCTTTAACATCTTTATTTAAATTTTCTGATAACCTGTTGTTTATATCCATGCACATGTGAAATTATCAAACAAGAACATTCAGAGAAATTTTGAGCGTGCATAACTATTCACCCCGCTTAAAGTCAAAATAGAGCCACCTTTAACAGCAATCACAGCTGTGGTTCTCTTAGGGCATGTCGCTCTGAGTTTGGCGTGTGAAACTGCTGGGACTTATGCCCGTTTTTAAAAGCAAAACGCTCCAGTTCCTCCGTGTTGGACTGGTTCTGCTTGTGTACAGCAATCTTTATGTCATGCCACACATTCCCAGCTGGATTGAGGCCTGGGCTTAGACAAGGCTAGTCCAAAAATTGAAATATTTTACCTCAGGACACTTGAGTGCTGCGTTAGCAGAACATTTAGTGTCATTGTTCTGGTGGAAAGTGAACCCTGGTTCCAGTCTCACATCTGTAGAAGGTTTCCCTCAACAGTTTCCCTCTATTTAGCACTATCCATCATTCCCTCAATTCTTTCAGTTTCCTATTCCCTACCAATGAAAAATATCTCAACGTATAATCCTGCCAGCATCATGTTGCACTTTGGGGATGGTGTTCTCGGGATGATGAGCTTTAATTCTTGTTTTCTGCTTTGCCCATACCAGGTTTGCTTCACCTCTACATGCTTTCATTTATTCAAATAAGTATGATCCTTCATTTCTAAAATATGTACCACCAAACGTTTTACAAAACATAATTTATAACCACTGAATCCTCCATTATCTTCCTTTTAGTGTTGTCAGAAAAATCGAGTCTCAGATACTAATCGATTCTAAAATTTAATATCTGGTTAGATATTAATTAGCATGGTATCGATACTTAAATGCCACTTGGGCACTATCCTGCTGATTCACGGGATAAAAAACAAAAAATAAAAAAAAAACAGCTTTCGCTATTCATTTTACACAGGCACTGCAGCGGGCAGCTTCTCCCTGGAGGACCCATTG
>JBAMHW010000018.1:9121649-9134321 GCA_037177495.1 Rhadinocentrus ornatus
GGGTTTCCCTGCTTAGGCAGCTGCCCCCGCGACCCGACTCCGGATAAGCGGCAGATAATGGATGGATGGATGGACAAAAAGACCAATATTAACAATCTCCAAAGAAACCAAAGCTCTGCTTCCTTCCGTCTCTCTTCCTCAGCCTTCTTCAACTGCGCCCCCCTCCTCCTCCACACCCTCTTGGGCTCTTGCCAGGCCCTACGGCTCTCCGGGCACACCATGTCAACAGTTTACACGCCCACATCCTGTTTGGAGCAATAAGGAAACGAGAGTCGTTTCCTGCTTGCACTACTGCCAGCTGCCACAATCAGCTTACTCACAAACTTTCCCCTCTTATGATGTCACAAGGAAGATGCCTCCTCTACACACAGAGAGGGAAACCGTGATTCCAGCCAAGGATTACTGGCAGCCTTCAGCTTTAAACATACCTTAACGCCGTATATGTTCTACTGTATGGCAAACAGTACCCTGCAAATAGTGCACTTGGACCTCAAGAGGAACAGTGAACAGCTGCAGACTTATTTCTATGAATTCTTCAACTGAAAATCATGAAGGGCCATTTTTAATGTAGCATTAATAGAAATTCTGAGACGAGAGGGTTTATATACTCCCATGAATACTCTCTCCCCTATCTAATTACACTCACTGCTAACACACACTTTCCCTCTCAGTCTCACAAACACATACAGGTACTCTGGAGGACAGTGTACACAGCTGTGCTGAAGATAAAGTCTGACAGATCAGTTCCTGTTGAAGACAGATGCTCGTGCTCCAGCAGTTAGCACTTCATAAAAATCTGTGACTCTCACCCTCCCTTTTTGGGACAACCTCCGCACAATCTACTTAGTGCAAACTATCAGGAAACCTTGTATCCATCTTACATGCAATTACATATTTAAAAAGAAAATGTATTTACTGCTTAACGAGGATATTGTGAGCAACCGTTAAAACACTTACACAGGTGTTGAACACAATTTAGCAGACAATAAATGCTAATAATAAATGCATACGGTGTATGATTTTCTGTATACCTAGACATTTTTTTAATGACTTGTTCCTCAGAGATGATATAAAAAGGATGGAAAGTCGCTTTTTCTCAAGTTAGAACTGAAACCACCATGAAGTTATAAAGCCTGCAGTCATGAAAGCAGAAGAAGTACACGTCCAGGTGTTTTCTGTTGGAGGAGAATGGGGGGATGAACATAGTAAATCCTCTTGCTTCCACTTTGCTAAAAAGGCTTGTTATTTCTAACACTGTAAGTAAGAGCAGTGTGTTGCTCATGCGGGCAAAACTATAGAAGAACACCAGCTCTGATGTCTGTTTGTGACTGTATGTGGATCAGTTTCTGACACTGCAGAGGTTTCCAGCTCCAACAGATGCCCTTATCTTTAACTTAATAAATGAAGATGCTGTTCTCATTAGATGTTTGCAGACAAAACAAAGTAGTATGAATCCTAAAATAAAGACATGTCTACTTCTGTGTCTAGTGGGAGTTTATTGTTTCTTTAATATGAGTGTTATTAATTCTTTGCAGTGAGGTAGCAGCAAAGATATCCTGTGCTAGACAGTAAGGAGGAGAGCATAGAAGATAAAACACTGAGAGCCTGTTACAAGGTGAACAGTGACACCATCTGGTAAAATATTGTTAGGGACCGATCACAAAGTGCAACACAAACTCAGGGTGGGAACGTTGAATGCACAGACCAAATTTAGGGTGATTTATTGTAGCCTTTTAACCTGCAGATACCAATCATTACTGAGGGGAAAGGTGTATAATCTTGGCTGACTTGAATAACTAATGCTTCAGTTCAAGGACTGACCTGTTCAGCAACAGGGGTTTTGCTTTGAGGAATTGTGGTCTTGCCCTATGAAACAAGACACACTAAATAATTTATCTTTTCAAAAATTAAAAGAAAATGAGCACTATCCTCTCCCAAACCAAACCATTTGATTCATTCAGCAATTAAAGAAGCAAAAACAAATAAATAAACTATCTTGTGTACGGACTGCACAGTGGCAGTGTTAATTGGTGTTTCTAATCCCTAATCATTCCCTAGCAGTGAGTTTAAATGTGAGCAGTTGTCAGTCTCTCTAGTGTCGGCTGGCCACCTGTTCAGGGTGTGCCTAAAAGCAGCAGGAATAGGCTCCAGCCCATCTAAAAGGATCTCAAAGAACATGTAGAATCAAAAAAAGGCAAGAACAAAAATATCAAGTAATAATCAAAATACTTGAAAATCTAGTTTGTCCTACTGACTGGTTAACTGCTACAACTCACCTGATGTTTCACATCCTTTATGATTAAAGAGTAAAAGTTAATAAGTGAGCAAAAAATATTTAATTTGCTGCTTTGACAAAAGGAAAAGAAATTAAGGTTAATATTTTACAGAATGATAACTACTACTACTAAATAAGCAGAAATGTATTCCTTTATTACCAGAGAAAACTAGAACAGCAACTCATTGTTTATCACTACTGCCAACCATTTAAAGGGGAATCAGATTTCCTACCGGGTTTAGGAGCCGTAGCTGCCGTTCTCCCATCTGGGACACCCACTGGATCCTTTGGTGAGGTTTGTGAGCCTGTAGGTTTTGCATCAGCTACGTCTTTGTGAACTTCTGTGATAGTGGGACACTCTACATCCTGATGAATATCTGTGATAGAAGCACGCGTCACTTCCGACTGACAGACTTTACCGGGTTCCCGTGGAGCCTCTTCACACACAGAGTCCATTGGCTCCCCTACACAGCACAAAATCAGTAACATGAGATACCACAGAGCCATAGAATCAGTGGACAACTATGGTTGTACTTTAACGCACAATACAAGAGCATTGACTGCTTGTAGATAAATTATTTTTCATCCATGAATACAATTTCTTTACTCCAATATAAACATACTCTCACCAGCTTCCTGTCCTTGAGGCAACTCCCCTTTGGAAATTAATTTGTTCATTTTCTTCAGGATTTTCTTGTGGGATTTGGAAGGCTGGAATCTCAGCGCATGACATCTTCAGAGAAAATATAAGCAAAAAGGAGGCTGGTTATTTAAATGTATTTGTATCCAAAGCTGTTGTTAAACATTTAATGGGTTATTATGTTATTTATATTTAAATGTCAGCATGTGAAGCATAAATCACGGCAGAAGCTTCTCACTTGTAAGTAAAAACCATTACCTGATTGTATATTGTGGACAGCAAGTCTTCTTCATTATGGGCTTATAAACATATTTCCCACTTCTGAAAAAGATAAACATGAACTTTCTTTATTGTAAATTACCATAATCTAATATATGAAGTATAAACCATAAGCATGGATAGGATGAAACCATGTACAGATTACTGATTTAGTCTACCAGGCAGAAAGCAAAAGACACAGGAGCATTAGAAAAAGGGGTTTCAATTAACCACAAAGAACAAAAGCAACACTAACTAAAAGACTAAATGTCCACAATGGGACACAAAAGTGACCAATTAAAAAAAAAGACAATTAGATGCAAGTGATGATGGATAACACAAAACAAACTATAAAAGATCTAAAACAATAGAAATTAAACACCCTGTGACCAACTTGGGACAAAAGAAAGAAATATTCAAGATGACCGGAAAGTGAAGGAAAAATGGAAGAATCAGTCTAAGTCTACTGCAGGGGTAAACACCTTTATGTCGTAGGACTGCTACATTATCAGTCCACACAGACAACTCACCTTCTCCATCCTCGGTCTATTAGATCTTGGTAGTCTTGCACCGTCATGGTGTGAGACCACATCCCTGTCAAAAAAAACAAAAAAAAACAGTTTCCTTAATATGTTGAAATTATTGCA
This sequence comes from Rhadinocentrus ornatus, assembly GCA_037177495.1. Lineage (NCBI taxonomy): Eukaryota > Metazoa > Chordata > Actinopteri > Atheriniformes > Melanotaeniidae > Rhadinocentrus > Rhadinocentrus ornatus. Next base: position 9,125,470 of record JBAMHW010000018.1, read on the forward strand.
TATAACATTTATATAGTATATATAGTACATTTTATGAGAAGCTTATGAAAAGTCTCTGAGCTGCACTGAGATCTAGACTTAAGTAGCAAAGCATGAAATAATTTTCATTTCATTAAGTTCTGATCTGTTGTCCATTTTGGGACAACAAAGACCGAAAGATGCTTTTGTAAGATTTTGCTTGAGATTAAGCACTTTGCGGACAGAAACTATGATTTAAGTAATATCATTTAATGTCAAAATGAAGAAGAAAATTAGGACCTTGCAGAAAGGCTCTTTGAATTAGTCAGGCTCTTTTCACAACTGAATTGCAGGAAGAATAAAAAAGGAAGCTTGTGTATGAGCAAGTTACAGCTTGTAAGAAGCTGCTTGAGACTCTGGTGATGGGGCCAAAGATATGTTCTAACTTAAATCACAGCATCCCTAAAGGGTCATTCCCACAGTGCTTTAAGGCCCCAACGGAAACATAGAAAACCAATTTTTTGTAGCCAAAACAGATCTGCCTTTCCAGACCTTAAGATCTGAGCTCCTCCTAAATTTCCATTCAACAAACACACGCCAAACTGTGAGTCGCTATAGCAAGACAGACGACTATCAGTTTCCATCTGAAACAACAAAGAGAACTGACAGAATAACAGTTCACACAACACACACCGAGTTTGCCAGCGAGTATAGTGTTTCATGTCACAGGAAATGGTGATTAGCTGGAGTCCAAAGAGACGGAGACTACTTAGTCTGACCCAAAAGAGCAGCACAACATTTATGTAGTAAATGTCTGATGACTGGCCAAAAGAAACGACAGCATGGCTGCTTCTTTCTTTATTAAAACAGTTTGATGAGGAACAGATATTCTTATTATCGGACCGCCAGTCAGGGGGCTGATAAGAATAATTGTGTTTACATTGTTTGTTTGTTTTTTGTTTTGTTTTTTTAAACACATGAATAAATCATAAAAAAATTCTTGAGATTATATATCACCAATATCTATGATAAAAAAAAATAGTCTGAAAGCCTCTACAACAAAAAGAATTTAGCTCCTCTGCTATTTTTCCTAACTTTTTTTGCATAAGAACCTGAAATTAAAATGGATTTTTGTAGCCAGCATCTCTTAAACCGCTCAACCTCCCTACTCCTGTGAAGGAGCAACATTTTTTAATGGTAAATAAAGACGAAATAACAAAAAAATAAATAAGGCAACAAAGAAAAAAACATTAGCATGCATACCCATTAACCCCCTCAGGAAACAGCTCCTTTGAGCTGGATAGGTTCTTGTAGTAAGCAGATATCCTTGAATTATACCTACACACTGAATCAGACTTTAGATTCGATGGAGCTGAACAAAACAATTTACCTAAACATTTTGTTATAAATGATATTGAGAATTATAACATGTATGAGGTGGCAAGTGGTTTTAATCACTGTTTTGTAAATATCTAGGATCCAGGGCCGGATGGCGACTAGATGGATAAACTAATAGAAAGGAATCCCCACTCAATGTTTTTGAGAGAAGTTGAGGAAAACAAAATTACTACCATAATGTAAAAAAGTTAAAAAGAATAAATAAATAAAAGTGTAAAAAATAAAACTTCTACAGATTACAATTACATTGTTATGTCATTAGTTAAATGAAATTGTAATTTGGGAAGTAAATATCAGTCTCAATTCTCTGGAAGAAATCAACTTTGGCACCAACCATCATTCCCTCAAAAACTGACCAATTCCCTGTCCCTGCTGATGACAAACATCCTCAAGCTAGCAGCACACTTCCCCAAGGGAATGGTGATCTTGGATTGATGGATTTCTGAAACGTGATGTTTTCACTAAGGACCCAAATGTTCCATTTCTAGCTTTCAAACCAGAGCTCTTCCTTCAAAATTATTTTGGGGAATCTTCAAAGCCTTTTGTTGAGCTTCATACATGCTGTTTTGTTCTTTAAAATGTTTCACTTTTTCAAAAAACCATATCTGTTCTATGGACAGACACTTTCATCTCTGTAGTAAAGCTTTGCAGCTTCTTGAGGTTTACCTTTGGTCTGTGATCTCTCAGATCCATTTCCTCTTTAGTCAGGGGGAGTTTTGTTGGTCTGCCCCTTTTTTTAATTTGCTTTTTTGTTTATCTTTTTTTCTTTTTTAAATTTTAAGATTATTAGTGCTCAAAGACATTTTTAGATATTTTATTTACTTTCATAGTCGAACTCTAATCTGTATTTCACCAGACCTTTGTCTCTGACCTGTATGAAGAACGCTGTGGTCTTCAATGGTTTGGACTAGATCCATTTTTTTATCCATCACTTACAATAGCAAAGAGGAAGGGTACTTTTCTAAGATGCACCTAACTGAAGACAAAGAAAAAAAGAATAATAACTGATGACAGCAGACCATATTGCCCTGGTTGCCAGTTATGACTGACAATAACTTAGTTTTAAAAATTACTGAACCATTATCTGTCATTTAAATCTAATGCATTTTTAGATTGCTTAAATTTTAACTGGCATGATTTCAGATCTGTTATCCAAAGTCAAACACATAGAAAGTACCTATAAATAGATTATTTACATGTTTTTATTTTTGCAAATTAAACACAAACAGGTCTGCCCCATGAGGATAATTTTTGGAAAAAGAAAAAATAGCCAGGTGGGGCGTAAGCAGTATAAAATGTTAGTACACCGCACAAAGAACCAGGCAACATTAGATGGATGCGAGTGCAACGGTTGTGGTCATAATGGCCCAACAAAACAAAATTTTCAGCTTTCACAGAGGCATAATGGACACAATGACACAGGGGACAGCAGATGTTGTGCTCTGTTTTGTGGATTCACAGTCTCTTTGTATACACACCATTGTTGGCATCACAGGGCCAATCACACCAAAGAAAACAAACAATCTAATAATGCACCTCCTTCAGAAACTGTACAATAGAACAGACAGACTGCTCAGAGCAATATCTGATCATAGTAGTAACATACAGTACAGACTGATTTGTCTTCCTGTCAAAGACAGTAACACCATTATTGCCAGAAAGAGAGAAAAAACTGTTCGTTGTTACAACTTAAACGCAAAGAAACCGAATCTGTTTCCTAAATCTAACATGCCTTAATTTCACCTGTAAAACACTGTCTAACACAAACTGCAAGTGTAGTAATGTCTTGTGACTTTTTTCAGACCCTGCCATGCCTACATGACGTAAAATACCCAGATTATCACTGAGATTAGACGACAGCTCTCAACTGCAGGCTCCAGGTCCAATTCCTCATTGACTGCATTAGGTGCTGCCTAAATCCTTATTATAGTCAGCCTGATTCACCTCAGCTCATGGCAGTGGAATCATTCTGTTCAAAACAGAAAATCCCTTCTTTTTTTAAATTGCAGCTTCGTAACACCGTTTACTTGTGTTTATAGAACCTCTATAAACCCTGCTGCCAGTGTGGCTTGTGCCACCCAAATAACTGCAACTTTTCACAGGCTAATACACTTCTATAAACATATTATTTATTTACTTTTATATTCTATAACAAATATATTTGTAGCTCATAACAATAGAATCTCCTACATTTTTTATTTATCAAGCATTTTAAATGTTTGTAGTATTCCTCAAATTGACTCAACGGTGTAAACTAGAAAGTAAAAAGAAGATGGGCTTTGCCAGTCTAATTAAACGCCATTTTTTGTACCCAATAATTAAAGCTGTCATTTTAAAAACCTCTCAGAATTTATAGGTAAAATTAAATTTAGGTAACAACAAAATGTACTTGTGCCAGACAAATACTACATCAACCAATTTGATGAAATTATATGTAATACATGTCAAAAACAATTGTGAAATTGTTTGAGGCTGCAATCCACATGATTGCACATCCTTTACTAGGAAAAAATCCTACCAAAAAAAAGTACTGAAGCTGCTAACTCAAGCCTCAAATATGTACTCTTCCCCCAATCCCTGAAACATACAAAACACAGCCTCTGTTTTTTGGCTCCTTATGACACATCAGAAGAAGTCCCACAGACCAAATGAGGCAGCTGTTCTTTTCGCAACAGCCTTCCTTCACTTTCCCTTGCTGAATCTAATGTTACTGGTCATTAGCTAGCTAATGTGCTAGCAAAGGTGTTAAGTATACTGCCAACTTCTTAAGTTAAAAAACTATTTCTGAATAAAATATTAGCATATATAGCAGAAAGTGATACCAGGCCTCAAACTTATTTAAACAAATTAGTTCCGTTGTTTTTGTGGTAATTCTACAGATTATATAGAAGGGCTACAAGATGCTAACAGCTAATAAACTTAGCTAGGTTGACATCCTGAACACAGGAACATAAAGGAAAAGCTCACTAATGTGAACACTCTGTCTGACGTTAAAGCCTCGACGCGTTTGTAGATTTATAATTACATTTAATGACGGCAGAACAGACAGTCAGTTACAATTTTTAATCATACTCGGTTTCCATTCCTGCAGGTACACGGAGCTAGTTTGTTAGCACAAGCTACTTCTGTCATACTTCGTAGTTTCTTAGCAACTTCATCCGAAACTTACCCTGAGAGAAGTTGCCCTTTTCATTTTTACAATAGCCACAACGGTACCCATCATCGCCACCGAAATATTCTACTATAGTGTAATTCTGATTCCCTGCCATCTCCACAGATGACAGCCGTGTTTGTCAGGTCACCTGGGAAGTACTGCTGATAACAAGCCCCGCCCACAGTCAGTACGTATGTTATGTTGCGTTGAGGATATGTAGGAGTTTTGAAAGCACCTACAAAAAGATAGGTTCATTTAATTTTCTGGATTGTCACATCTGAGGTGAATTTTTGAATTTGTTGAATAAATACCCTTAATCATTGGGAAAGACAAGCTGAGATTTTGCACTCCCTGTGCAATAATAAAATTTAGAGCAGAGCTAAGGCAATTAATGGTCAGCATTGTAAGAGTGTAATCCAGTGGTTCCCAAACTGGGGGGCGGGCACCACAAGGGGGACCCAGAGCCATAACGGGGGGGACAGCAGGGCTAAATAAAACTTACAGTTATGAAAACATGGACAAATTTGTAAAAGTAACAATGGTCAAACAATGACAAATCAAGATCAGAGATTTTAAGTACCAAAAAAAAAAAAAACAAGAGAAGGAAATTTGAGGCATATTTTGCATCCCTAGGCCTGACCAGGTAATGGTCAGGTAATGGTAATGGTCAATGGTGGGTAATGAAGACAGACCACAGTGTGTTGTATGTCTTAAAATATCAGCATCTGACAGTATGAAGCCAAAGAAGTAATAATGCTACTTGGGGACTCATCATCCTGAACACAAATAAAGGACTGTTGATCACTTTTTTTTTCCATTTTAAACTACTCACCTATTGTATATAGCAGAGTTGTCTTATTGAAAGCTCAGCTCACCTTAAGTAGTTTGCAGAGTCTCCTGGTTTAAAAAATCTCACGCTATAGCAGATGAGTTAATCATTCCTGCTGCCACTGACATGGTTTTCACTACAAAGCAGCAGCCAATAAAGTAAAAACTATTTTGTGGCACATTTCTTCATATGTTTCTTTTAAGTTTTAGGGTACATGTGGTACTGGGAACGTGGGGGGCTTGACATTATTGTTGTCAATGAAAAGGGGGCCCTGCAAAGAAAGTTTGGGAACCACTGCCTTTAATAAACAGAGCAAAGACTAAAATTAGACAATGCTATAGATGCAGTAGGAAAACAAGTAATTATGAAGCACAAACTTATGATTTAAGAACATTACATCATATTTATTAAATTTGTGCAAAGGAGGACAGCAAAATAAATCTTAACCAAGATCCCGCACAAACACTAGCAGAAAAATACAAGACCAAGGGAGATATTAAATGTAGAAAAATAAATTAGAAAATCACAGCTAGAGCACAGATTACTTTTTCTGCCTTTTATAAAAAAGTCTGCCGGGAAAAAAAACTTTGTCCATGTCGACATTATCGCATTTTTCAGTTTTAGCACAATTCATTTCCATTCTCAGTTGTTCTTACAGCCACTCAATTTCTTAAGAGAGATTTGTATGGATCTGAAAAGCCGATTCACAGGTTTAAACACAGGTTCACACAAGGAATTTAGGTGTCAAATGAAAGCAGCTTCGATTCGGTTAAGTTTTCTGCATCTACATTGTGGATTTACCCCGGTGATGAAGCAGCAGATTGTAAGTTGAAATGCAACTTGAATACACAAACCTTTAATAAACTCTGGATAGACATCTCTTGCGTTGGCTCCTGATAGTGCTCCATCTTGGGTACCTAATTAATCTTGGGTACCTAATTAAAATTTCCCTGGGGCACAGGAATGCTTTCATGAAGGTATTTCATACTGCCTTGTTCAGAGAAGTCAGCTACAGTGTGACCCTCCCCTCGGAGGACCCATTTGGTAGTAAGAAGTCCCTCCAAACCCACAGGACCTCTGGCATGTATCCTTGCTGTGCTGATGCCAACCTCAGCTCCTGCAAAAGAAATTGTGCAAGTCAGATCACTGTTTAGTTAGATTTGTAAAAGAAGGTAGGCAGATATTGTATACATACCAAGGCCAAAGCGGTAGCCATCAGCAAAACGAGAGCTGGCGTTCCAGAAAACACAGGCGCTGTCCACCTGCTGCAAAAACTGCTCAGCTGTATCTTCATTCTCTGTAATGACGACGTCTGTGTGGGAGCTGCCGTATTTGTGGATGTGGTCCACAGCATCATGCATGCTGTCAACCACCTCAATGCAGCACTCTAGGTCCCCATATTCTGTGCGGAGAGACTTCACCTCAGACGGGCTGAAAGTTAAATAGGATGCAAACCGGGGGCCTGCATGAATCTTCACCTAAATAAAACAAGAAAGTAAAAATAAGAATTTCGTGTCAAATACAAATATTTAGTGAAGTTCTAAACTGTAGTAAAAAATGCAAAAAAAAATATAAAATAATGCTTGACATTTTTATTTTAACTACTTACTTGCTCTGTTCTCAGCATGTCAATGATCTGGTCAAATAGAGGAGTACGAAGCAAGTCTCTGTGAATCAGGAGGGTCTCCATGGCATTGCAGGCTGCAGGGTAGTCACATTTCGAATCCCTGACTAGAAACAGTCAACCCCAACACATCAATTACCACAATGTTTTGTATATCGTTATATAGATAAAAAAATTTTTTTTAATTAAAAACAAGATTTTTATCCAATTCTGTAGCTTGCTGATCACTTTCACAAAAAAATAAATAAATAAAATCATAGCTGCATGCAGTTAACACACACCAACTTCAATAGCTTTGTCTATGCTTGCTTCGCTGTCTATATAGACGTGACAGACGCCTTCACTGTGGCCCAACACAGGAATGCCTTTAGCTGCCCTTTGGATGTTTCGGACCAGCTGGGATGAGCCTCTTGGAATGATCAAGTCAATCATCTTGTCCAGTCTGCACAGATCCTCAACTTCCTCACGTGTGCTCACCTGCATAACAAAGTCAAATTTAAACATATCACAAAAAACAGAAATACTACAATAAGGAGGAATTTGGATCAATGTTTATAAAATTCAAGGCAATCGGTCTCACCAGCTGAATGGCATCCGTCACTCCATGAAGTGCAAGTGCTTCCTGAGTGAGCTGATGCAGAATTTTATTGGTGTTGGATGCTTCTTTACCACCCTTCAGCAGCAAAGCATTTCCACTAGCAATTGCTAGTGCGGACACCTGCAACCCAATATTAAATACACGAGTTTAATTTTCTACCTATCTAAAAAAAAAAAAAAAAAAATTGTTTAACCAGGGCTTGAAATATGACGTGCATGTGGAAATTTTTGGCTGTATGTGCACCTGTGCAAGTAAAAGCTGGTAACTTGCACAGTAGCAAACTGAAGTGACTCCATCATTATACTTTACGAGTATTTAGACCCCTCTAATGACTCTATATTTTTATTTATTTATTTTTATGTGACTAACGACAAATTTAGCAACTTTCTCTGCACCCAGACTGAAAATAGGGGTCGCCACAATACGCTTTTTGTCACTTTAATGCAATAATTAGACATTTATTTTACCATCATTTGTTTTCTTTTTTTATTGTTTTGAGGGTTTTTTCCACAAAATTTTTATTTTCATCCTGCTAACAAATAAATCCCCAAATTTTCATCCTTCTTGGTCATATTTTTTATTTTATGACAATTATATTTAAATTGATATTTACAGGAAATATTTAACTGCTTTTATTTAAAGAGAATACTGCTGTTAAAAAGCAGCTTATCTGTTTTTACATTCATTCATTCATTGTCTTTACCGCTTTAGTCTATTAGGGTCGCACGTAAGCTGGAGCCTATTCCAGCATTTTACCAGGTGAGACGCAGGGTACACCCTGGACAGGTCACCAGTCCATCCCAGGGCCAACACAGAAGAAGACAAACAACCGCTCACGCCTATGGAGAATTTAGAATGAACAATTAACCTAACATGCATGTCTTTGGACGGTGGGAAGAAGCCGGAGAACCCCGAGAGAACCCACGCATACACAGGGAGAACATGCAAATTCCACACAGAAAGACCATTGTCCCCTCAAGTTCAAAACCAGCAACCTTCTTGCTGTAAGGCTTCAGTATTAATTACCGTGCAGCCCCTTCTTTTACAAATAAGTGATTTTAAACCAAAACTTAAACTTTTGTTCATGTAGAGCAGAGCACCCCAACCCTGGTCCTCAAGGCCCACTATTCTGCAGGTCTTAGATGTTTCCCTGCTGCAACACACCTAATTCAAATTAAACGGCTCTCTGACATGCTCTGCCTAAGTCTGCTAATGAACCATTAATTTGAATCAGGTGTGTTGCAGCAGGGAAACTTCTAAGACCTGCAGGATAGTGGGCCTTGAGGACCAG
>JBAMHW010000018.1:9158922-9173586 GCA_037177495.1 Rhadinocentrus ornatus
GGAGCCTATCCCAGCAGTGTTTCAGGTGAAGGCAGGGTACACCCTGGACAGGTCACCAGTCCATCGCAGGGCTTTGTTTGTGATGTGTGTTATAAAATAAAAACACCATATGATAATGATAAGATAAAAAGTTTCATTTTAATGGATGGGGGCTTTAAAAAGTGTGATAAGCACCAGCTGTAACTAGCTGAAGATTATGGAAATGTAACGTATTAAGGAATCAAATTAATTAATTGTCATGTATGATTTTCTGTTTATCATGCTGAATGGAACTACATAAACTCTCTTATGATAATTAAGCACTTCTTGAGGTTATATAGTTTAAACTGTGTCCAAATTTATGTTTACCAATCTCAAATAAGGTACACCTTAAAGACAGGGCTGGATTGGATTGGCTTACTCCACCCACTAAAAGCAGTTACTATGAAAAGAGTGTCACCAAGAAAAAAGAGACATAATATGTGTTTTAAAGTGCATTGCTGACTATTCAAATGCACCTGAAGCAGCTCTGTACCTGCATCACAGTTGCTTTGTTTGGGATCATAGCGCTGAGCGGAGAGGCTCCGTGCATGCCGCTCCCTGATCTGCTCTTTTTCCATCTCCTCCTTCAGAATAAGTTTCCCCAAACCAGACTGAATCTGCACGCATTCAAATCATTTACAAAGTTCAAAGTTTAGCATCACAGTCACTTATTATTATGGCTTTTGATAGATTGATTTATCCCATCTTTACGGACCATATTGGGTGTTTATAGATGGTATATCTGACTGACCTTACTGAGATGTTCTTCTTGGAGTTGCTTTTTTTTCAAAGCCTCCTCCTCCTCCTCCTCTCTAGATCGCCTCCTTCCCTCTGAACCTGTGGTTGCAATGTAGAAACCAAAGAAGTTACACAAAACACATAGCATCACGTCACTTACAAACATACACATCCCCAGATGATACCATGCTTCATATATACTCCGTTATACAACCAGATGTAAAGAAAAACACAACAAATAGACAGCAGTTAAAAATAAACATCCTCAATGAGAAATAAGTAGACAGTTGAACACAAATGTGAGACAGAGTTGACGAGACAGACAAACAGAGGGGCTTATTGTAATTTAATGACATGGAGAAGCTTACACATCATCATCCATGTCAACATTTTAGTGGATGTCTGATTCACACAATGGCACAACGTAAGACAGACAGACAAAAGTTTGAAGTCAGTCTCAGTTATCTCTGTCCAAGTCATTTGTGATACTTTTGCACTTTACTAGAGTGCCCATCGTGTGCAATAAGAGAACGTAAAATGGTGAAACTGATGCTACCTCAAGCAGAAAGTAACACGGCAGCAACAGAAACCAAACTGCACTTTTTGGCCTGTGCAAGCAAAACTTAAAAGGCAAATACTGTGACGCCTGAATGAGAGCGTGAGCCCGGAGTAAAGCAGGGATGCAGTTAAGCTCATGGGGGAGCAAGGGAAGAAGAAATAAGAGGAGTTAGGTTGTGCTGAGGTGTATATTTGGACATCTGGGAGGCAGCAGTGCAGACATGCCCATCAGGAGCCTACTGTACCTAAAACAGTGAGAAAGTGGGGCCAACAGTCCCCCTCACATCGCGAGCTGTCATCCGGAGAGGGAGCATGGGCAGCGGGAAAGGTGGCGGACCTGATGATTTCATCAGCAGACTTGCTTTGATGGGCTATGGCAGTTGTATCTAGGTTGGCAACCATGGGAGCTGAACTATCAGTGTGTGGGTCACAGTCTTAACCACAGATAAACATCTTAGCATCATCAGATCATCAGGCTCATTCAATCCTGGGTCATCAGTCCACAGTGCAAGGATGTCTTTCCTAACAAGTCACTGAATAATCATTCAAATTGTTATTTTAAGATAAAATCTGCCAGTGAGAAAGATAACACAACATAGCCATTTTTAATTCAAAAGCCAGGCTATGTGATTTCTTGCTAAACATACATTGGACTTTCCTTCTCAAGTTCATACTGAAGGAAATACAGTCGGCTTCTTAAGCACAAATGATTAATGAAAAACAAAGTGTCAATGACTCGTACCCCAAAAATGTACATATGACTGCTGTGACTTGTTAAGATGGACAAAGTGCAGCATAAGGACAAACTACAGGTCAGACAGAAAAGGATTAGAGACAGACTTCAAACAGTACACTAACGCAGGGGGTGACTATGTTTAGATGAACACACACAGTCAGCTGAGTTCAGTAACATAATAACCAGGAGAAGCAGTTTTTAACAGTTCTGTTCAGAGGAAAACCCACAGCGATGTCAAATGGACACAGATGTCACGTCACCAATTCCCTAACTACCATTTTCCAAATGTATAAAGCCAGTGATTATATAAAGGCAAATCCTGATATGCAGCTGATAAGGTTTTGCTGTGCAGCTGTACTTGTAATACTGACATTTCAAGCATTTATTTATTAGATTTATTTATTATTAGATTTCTTTTGTATATATTCAGACAGATGATTTAAAAAGAGAAAATGTACCGTGTTGTTTGTAGATGGGTGGTTTTCTGTAGATGTTGCTCCCTTGATCTGAAACCAGACGGACATTTAGAGAGTAAATGGTGCCTGACTTACATTAAATGTGACAAAATTAATTTACATTACGTTTTGGCCTCTCTCCTGTTATATATCTGTATACTTGTTAAAGATGAGGGGAAAACAAAGTAAAAAAATCTGATCCTAAATGGAATAGAAAGAAAGAGACATAGAGTAGGAAGAGACAGAGAAATAAAGAGGAATACAGAAAGAAAGCAGTGACAGGGTGTGCTCCAGCTCCTACCTGGGAGGTGAAAATGTTTTGGGGTCTGAGAGAGAGGCGGGGTGACCGGCCGGCTGTCGGGCCTGAGCGGGAGGGGGGAGCTCCGGCCACTCAGCAGATCGGTGCCTCCAGTGAGAAGAACCAAGAACAGAACATAAGAAGGGACACTAAAGGGGTACCATAGATGTAAATGCAGCACACGGGGACCAGCTGGACCAGGCGAGGCAATTTTGAGCAATCAGGACACATTCTAGGTGTTTCTGAATAATGCAGTTAGTTAGTGGGGCTGAACAGAAGCAGATCAAATTTACAGAGCTTCATGTGGGGAGATTAAATAGGAGATGCATGTTAATTTATTGAGTTTATCATTACAAAGTCAGTACTTTCCAGCATGCAACAGCAAACTTCTATTCAAAAAATAAAAATATTGTCTCCTTCCATTTGTAATGCAACATTTAGAATAAATATTCTGGATGTTAGATTTTAATTACCAATATCTCTGAATTCATGCAAAGCTGCAAACACAAAGCAAAAGCCTGATGGCAACTTTGTGCAAGGATGTGCAAGTCAAAGTAGAAGAAATGCGTGTTAGTAAGGAAATAGTGGCTTGGCTTCATGATTTTGACCAAGACATACGATATTTTTGGCATTTACACTTAAATGACAAATGGTGATGGGGCCAGACTGCGTGATGAGGCGTTGATGAGAGATGGCATCCTAAGTGACAATGGAAGTGGAGCGTTTCTTCAAGGTTCAACGGGAGGGCAGGTAAGAGTGGAACGGGGCCCTTACCTTGGCTATGGGGGAGAAAGTGGTGTCTGAAAGGGGATGTGGGGCGGGAGTCACTATTTTTGGAGCCCACACTGTTACTGCACAGAGAGGAGCAGAGCTTCTGCATGCCTGTGAGAACCTCTGCAAGGAGGAAATTGTGTGGTACAGGGAACAAAGCACCAACACCAGGTGGAAGAAGTGGACAATATGGGGAGGACATAGAGGGTGCGACAGTGAGGGGCAAAAGAAAAGGTAGATACACAGGAGTCAAATGTTGAAAAGAAGAGATAAAGTGTGAGGTAAGGAATATACAAGATAAACTCTAAGAAACACATTAAAAGCTAGCTTTTAATGCAAAGAAACTAACAGAAACTAACAAAAATAAAATATGTATTTAAAGATGCAAAATTGTTTGTAAGGTTGTTACTCTGACAGATGTGGGATTAAACAAAAAATAATATAAAAAAAACTATAAGTCAATTTCGGTTAGCTTCCCCTCTAAAGTGGTTAATTGATTATAAGGCAGGAAGTGGGAGGCCTTGACCTAAAGACATCATGAATCAAACTCATTCACTGTTTCTTTACAACCATCCTCTACTTAACCAGGAAAGATCCCAATCATCTACTATAAACATCCTCATTCTTAAAATACACATCTGCACCAACACACACACAGAAAAGGTTCTTTAAATACCCACCTGGCCTGTGGAAATGCTGTGGTGAGCGAGACAGGGTGGGGGTATAACCATGGCGATTATAAACTGGGGATCCTATGGATCCCTGACTAGTGGACCTTTGCAGGATCCGTTCCCTCCTGTCATAATAACCCTGACACACACATACACACAGGTTGTTTCACAAACTGTTGGGATGAACAGTCCACTGCATATTAGACAATGAATGAAGTGAACTTCACCTCTCCAGGTGGTGTTGGGGACATGTTTCTTGAGGACTAGAAAGAAGCAAATAAGTGTGAGTTATAACATTTCCAGACTTTCTTTTAATTTATCTACATCAGCACACACTGTGGTGAATCTTACCTTGTCATCAGGCAAGGAGGAACGTTCTCTCCTGGCATCATGGAGCTGAGAAGAACACAGAAACAGGATTACATGAAAGCTGTTTGTCTTCATGCACTTTCCCATATGCCCAAATATAACCAGCATACAGAAAAAGAAGCAAGCAGTCTATGTGTTTACCTCTCCCACACTCTCTTGTCTCTCCTCTCTCTCATCCATGGAGGTTGTGTACATAGGTTCATAGGTAATAAGATCAGGGCGTTCAATGTCATAAATGGCTTTGACTTTTGGAATGGCAGCTAGGTCTCTGTAATCAAGGATCTCATTGTCTACTTTTGCCTAAGAAGACAAATAAAAACAATCGTGCAAACACACACAAGAGTAAAGGGAGATTACTAGAGCCATATCTTACTAAAAGAATCAGAACAATCTGAAAAACTCTATTTCTAGAAAAGTTGGGAAATTTTCTAAAATGCAAGAAGAACGCAGTTTTGTAATTTGTTACTCTGTTTGAAACATATTAGATTTTAGCCTAGAGATGATTGACAGTGTGGTCGCTGACCAGCTTCATTTAGTTTATAAAATCTAAGCAAACTTTAAAGTTTGTTATCAGCATCATGTTGGGGGAAACTCTGGCATAGAGGTATGTCTCCCTTCATGCTGCATCTTACTTTCTAGAAGTTGTATACTTTTGCAAGAGGAAACTTTCCTTTCTTGCTGAACACAAGATTTCAGTTTCACAACAGCTTGTGGTTCTTGTCCGATTCTCCGCTTTACATATGGCTACACATATGGACTGAAGGAGCAAGCAAATACATACATTCTTTTAGATGAAACGACTGTGGTGTAAGTCAAGAAGAACGAGGTCTGGTAATGTCTTGCTGAAATAACCACAGACCTTGGTTAGATGTTTAATGATTCCAATAAATGCCTGCTGGTCAATGGTACCTCACTTTTATCCCAGTCATCCATGCCATTGAGAGCAATGTCCATCCATATCATCATAAACACTGGCTTTTGCAGCTTTCTCTGAGCCTGGGTGGTTTAGCATGGGCTTTAGCATGTAGAACCAGATGAGACCTGAAACTTGGACTCTGCTGACCCTGATGTCCATTGACAGTGGACAAGATCTGGCTTCCTCCTTGTGCAATACAGTTTCATTTTACATTTCTAGATTCTTCCCTTTTACCATGCCTCTGGTTTTTCTTTACTCGCTGAGATCTCCTGAGATTCTCTGAAACTTTTCATTACATTATAGATGTTCAAAGGCTAAATATATTTAGTCTTGCATATAGAAATATAGTTTTGTAACTTACTGATGATTCTCTAACTGAGTTTGGCACAAAGTGATGAGCCACTATTTATTCCTGCTTGGAACAACTAAATATTTAGTAAATGTCACTAGTCACTAATTAATAAGCTGTTACTTGTAAATTCTATAAACTTGTCTGTCTTTCCTTGCCTTTCTCAAAAGCATTGCGTGTGTTGCCAGTATCAAATTTTTAATTTGTTTTTTGGCATAATTCAAATGAAAATAATTTTATCATTGAAAATTCTGAAAGGTTCAAACAAATTAACAAATGGGAAACCAAAGTTTTCTTTGCATTTAAAAAAAATGTTCCAACTTCTCTAATAACAAGATTTTAAATTATCTCAGTGAAATTTCTTACATAGATTGTGTGACCCGGTGAGCCAGGTATGCTTGAACCAGGTCTGGAACAAATACTTTCGGATGACGACCTCGTAGGCTATGAAAAGCAAACACATTTGCTGCTATTAGACAAGTAAATGAATACACAAATAAAAAGATAAATAAATAATAACTATGATCCACAGCCCACTGCCATCTGCATATAGATTATTCCCCAAAATCCTCCAACAGTACACCATTTGACCTTTATAAACTACACGAGCGATGACAGGGAACCCCTCTCTTTACACTTTATGAAATACATGAAGCACTTTGAAATACTAACATGTCATCTCATGTTTACTTCATTCATTTGCAAATTTGCAAAGTGAATAAGTGTCTCAGTGCTATGATCTGATGCTTCTAAGAACCTCATGCCTGCTTATGGGGGATGAAAAATCTTAATGGCAGCAGCAATTTGAGCAATTAGATGAGCTTTTTACCCAATAGAGAAATGATGATTTTAAATTTTTTTTTTTTTTTTTTTAATGAAAATTAGTCATCTGACACATCTAGTCTGCTCCTCCAAATGTGTATGCATCTTTGACTCATGCACCTTGTTAATGAGCGCAGTTCGTCAGCAAAGTGTTTAAAGACAGGACTGAATGGCTCTGTATGACACACAAGGAGGGCACTGCAGGCTGTCCCCAGCAGGGGGCAGCATACAGTGCATTGTATCTTATATACAGGGTGGAACACAGGATGATGCCATCTTATAGCCAATAGCGAATACAGTACCTGCCTTTCTGTTTTTTGGAGGAATAAGAGGGACGGAGGCAAAAGCTGTGGAGGAAGGGAGAGGGGGGTTCACAGGACATCACATAGGGGTTGTGCTCTCTCCTGCCCGACTCACAGTTCACACACAAATACATACAGTATATCAAGGTGAACGTGTCCACATGTAAATATTCACATATATGCACACAGAGGGGTACACACATATACACACACACATAGCCATCATTGACTGAGCAGGGAAATTGTTTAAACCAAAGCAGGTTACGTTTTAACAGTCCGACAAAGAGGCGATAAATATTCTAAATTTTTCACATTTCCTGGGAAGTTTTGTCATGACCTAGCTGACACAAATTGAACAACAAAGGAGTCAATGATGCCCAAATTGCTACCTGCTCCCTGTGCCTCTCTTCTGTTCTAGTAGAGTTCTTGCAGCCAGGATGCCACACTGTTGACCCTGAGGAGGAAGACATAGAAAATATATCAATAATGTATTTATTCATGATAGATTCAGTCAGTTTCTTGATGTTCATACATACACGTGACTTATTTGTAGTTAGCAACATCTAACATAAATGAGAAATGAGATTAGAAATTAGATGTATGTGAATCATGTGTATTGGCTTTTATTGTCATCAAATCTCAAACTTTTTAGCATCTACATAGATTCTGGAGTGAGTCAGTAGAAACTTGAAGAGAAAAAAGTTAAACTGTTTTTGGCAAGGGTAAATGTGGATCTACTCACCTTGCAGATACATCTCTTCCCCTTCTGTGAACATCTGATTGCACCTGCTGCATCGTGCACAGCTGGGGTGGTAGTGCTTATCTCCTGCCTGCAAAACAGGGAGCACAAAGCAAACTTGACATCACAGGAAAATGAAGATCAATGAAGCCTGAAGCAGAGCGAGTGAAGCTGAGCTGGAACTTTCAGGCAATAAACCTGGTGCACTACCTGCTCTAAGCTAAATTTCTTTCCACTTCCTAACACCCTGTTAGTGCAAGAGAGAGTTTCATCAGATCCAATGAACTCATAACTGCTTTTACTTCCTTTGAAGAGTTACTGAAGATAGCAATGGCCAGTAGTGGGTGGACATGTTCCACTAAAACACAAAACATTTCGTCCATAGTTCTCTGGGGATTGAGTGAAGATATGTGGGAACATACTGTACAGTGACTTCATTTTATGTGTTCCAGCAGCACAAAAATGGTAAATTTATTCAGAACGTGACCACCCTGACATCTATCTATTTGACACAGTCAACCTGCCTTCAAATGCCTGCGTGCTTTGCTTTGTGATAACCTGGATAATGTAACCCATTAAAATGTTCTGATGGATAGAGGGCCTAAACTTCCTGCTACACTGATGTGGTACTTTGCATGCAGAGTGATCCAATATAAAGGCTGTGCCACGTTGACCAAGGGTGATAAATACCCAAATCAAATGTAGCCTGCCATATAACAACCCTCACTAGTATCTCGACATATATGTGGCTACTCAAAGATACACAGCTACTGCAAAAAAAAAGCCATTTTACATTCTACTGTTCTTTTCTCTACATCTCCACTAGCTGAAATAATGACCTCTATGTTAATACACCATTTATGTGGCTCAACCAGAGGAGCAGACAGTGTTTAAACTGGGACTTAGGTCAGTGATTGCTATCAGACAGACTGGTATGTCTTTGGCCCCACTGATCCATTGGCAGTGGCTCAGGGGGGAGATGCAGCGGCCTTTTTCCTATTGTCGTAAAGACCTGCATTAGCCCTGGATTACTGTAAGCCTGACTGGCTGGCTGGCAGTGACATTTTCATACCATTAAATGACACATAACTGGATAAGTGTCTGATTGGATCACTGTCGTACAGACAGCCTTGCACTTATTAGTGAGACTGAAGGGGGAAGGTGTCAAAAATAAATTCTTGTAATGTTTCACGGCTCACGTAACGTTAAAAAAGCTTAAACACAAAGTTTCATAACAGTTGCATGAAACTCCAGAATAATGATTAATGATCACATCCTAAATGTCACATCGCATTGGTGGTTTTATGTAATATTTACATAATTTATAGCAATGAGAGCTTGTGTGAGTCCGTATTTAGGCTGGATTGAAATTACCAAAAAAACAAAACTACTAAAATCTAATCTTTTAGTTGGATACAGTCATGTCAAAAGTCTACTTGGTTTGGTACTAAGGAGATTACACCAGAGATTACCAAACTAAATTTCACAAGCATGTTGCAATGTCCCGTGTCTGTGTGCATAGCTCAGTGTTTTAGTGAAGTATCAAAATTTGCTAATTCTGAACCAATTTTTGATTAAAAATGTATTTAAATCAACTACATTCAGTAATAATTTGAAACCTCGGGTAGTTTTTTAAATTTAATTTATGTGTTGTTGTAATCCTAGTAAAAGTATATGATGCCTTCTTTTAGACTTACCTTCAGCAGGTTCACGTGAAACTCATAAGCCTGATTAATCAATCATTTTTTAACAGAGACCAAAAAACAGATGGTATTTGCAGGATGTGTGCTTGTCTTACCTCTAATACCTTCCCTGTAATGAACTGATGGCATGCCTCACACTGAACTCCAAAATGGATCTGATAGTCCTTCTCACAGTAGGGGGCGCCATCTCTGTGAGGAGAAGGAAAACGAGAGTTAACATGATTCAGCTCTGAATTTGACCAGTCAGGCGGTAACAGCAGATATGAGTTGCTTACTTGCTAATGTACTCCCCGGTCAGAACTTTGTTGCAAGCTTTACACTTAAAGCAGCCCAGATGCCACTGTCTGTCCAGTGCAAGAAGAGCTTGTCCGTTCTTAATGTCCCGGCCACATCCTGCACAATCTGTGAGCATGCATAAAAATACTTGAAAACAATATTCACAACTAGATAATTTCCTGCATGCAAAAGGCGAGTGCCAGTTCTGACCGCATACACTAGATGGTGTTAGATAGTAACCAGCAACACTGACAGCTTTCCCTTCCTATCATCTCCATCCAAAGCTCAATCAATTTTTGAGCCGGATCCTGAGACTATAAGTGCAAGAGGTTTTTTTCTAAATGAACAATCTTCCTGTCATCTCTTCTTTAATGAATAGAGGCTGCAGCCACAGGGGATGATAACTTTGTGAGGCATAACAAGGTTGGGATGATGACGTGAGTAGAATCAGCATGCCTTATTTATAGGTGACCTTGTCTAAAAGCTCTTCAAATGCCAACATAGAGACCAGTGGGGATGAGAGAGGAGGGGGAGAGAAAGAGCAGGAGGGAGGATGTGAAACTGGAAGAGGAGGGCTACACATTCCCTGATCCAGAGGAAAGGAAATGCACGGCCATGCATTATTTAGCAATGCCTGTTCAGAAAGAAAGGTTATGCTTAAGATGAAGAGGAACGAGAGGCTTAGGATCTCCCTGAAAGGTGTACCTCCTTCACTTTTTAAGCATGACTGGGTTGTAGGGAGTTCCTGAGATGTTATGACGAAGTGAGCTTTACGCCTACTTGCTTAAAGTTTATTTTTACTGGTTAATTTCTCCTCAAATAAGTAATTCACATTTTGAGAATCACACTTTGTGGCCAAATAGGTGATTAGGTCGATGAAGAGTTAATTTTTGTACGTATTGCTCTGTTTTGGCTCCTGTATCTGATTGATCAACTTGTTGGTCCAAAATGACAGCGTGCACCACAACTTCTCCTTTGTAGCGTTTGAGGCATGACAAGCTAACCACTTAGCAGGCATTAGGCAAATGTGTTTCATGGTGATAAACTGTAGATAAGTAAGGGATGAAAGGTCTGGAGTTCAAATTAAATAGCTTGCACAGTTTAGGATCAGTTGAAACTTCTAGATTTTTTCTTCTGTTCTTATTACTGACACACTGAAATTGAAGAAACCTGCCCAAATTGTAACATGATCTACTCAATAAAGATAGTTTAATGAATTTTAGAATTTAGAGAAGTTTGAGTTACCAGTGAGAAATGGTATAAAGCTGTGTGAGACAGCTCAGCAGCAGCTTCTAATAAAAGCCACCAACAGACTGCTCTTTGACATTAATCCATATTTATTTGTTTTTTACCTTTTGAGCTGGTTGTCTTTTAGCTAATTATATTCTAATATGCCAGCAAGACGGCTGAGGTGACCATTAAATAATTCCTCACAGCCCAAACATCACAGCTAAAACACCTACTTTAAATGTGATATATGAATCACACCTGGAAGCTGCATTTTACAGACTTATTGTTTTTCAGAAACTTTTCAAAACCTGGAAATTTGTAACTCTACAGGAGAGTATCCAGCCCATATGACATCTTGTGAAGGTGAATTCCTCCCTGTGATTTATGTTCATTAAACAGTAACTACTTACTGCTGGACCCCATGATGTCCTTTGGTGCTGGAGACATGGGCTCGACACAGTACTGACATAGACAGTCTTTCCCGTTAAAGGTCACCCTGTCCCCGGCAGGGAACGGTCGTCTGGAAGTCAACAAAACATGAGCTATTACCCTACGGCAAGCATAACGGTTTATTTGTTGTGGACTGCAGGATGACTGACAGGGCTGAAGATGACAGGGACCCATAATGGGGATGTGTGTCAACA
Source organism: Rhadinocentrus ornatus (assembly GCA_037177495.1). Lineage (NCBI taxonomy): Eukaryota > Metazoa > Chordata > Actinopteri > Atheriniformes > Melanotaeniidae > Rhadinocentrus > Rhadinocentrus ornatus. The sequence goes on from JBAMHW010000018.1 coordinate 9,170,521, forward strand.
CTGTCTGCCTGAGGAGCCTATTTAGTCAGACAATGTATAGAAATGACACAGCATCATACTGTACAGTGTCAACTGGAATTCCTGCCACACTCAGCATTGTTTATCATAACACCAGATGAGATGGTTATACACTCTACAGGCTGTAAAAATGAGCATTTGTAGAAATTTTGGTCAGAATCAGCAAATAAAACAGTTTTTTTACATAAAGATATTTTCATCATAAATTCAATCAAGAGGAATTTAATGCTCTTGAGCCATCTTTTTCATTTAAATTCCAACTTATTTACAATCTTGGTCGTTTAGTCTCATCCCTTTTTTTATCAGCTGTATCTTACTTGCAGATGGTGCAGACGAAGCAGGCGGGGTGATAGGTCTTGCCCAGGGCAGTGACCACTTCTCCCTCAACAAAATCCCCACAGCCATTGCAGCGGGTGCCGTGCATGCGTTGGTAGTCCAGCGTGCACAGATACTCCCCATTCTTCATGAAGAAGCCCCCCTGTGCGAGGTCGCAGCCGCACACTATATGGGACACGCACACACATTTGCTCTCATTTAGTGCTCTGCACATAAAACCAGCCGACTCCTCCATGCATCAGTGGTCATGTTAAGGCTGTGTAATCCTAAGAGGCAAACTGAGTGCGTGAAATGGATGTTGACTAAAATGTCACTGAAAAATACATTTTAACAGCTCAGTGTATTACAGTGGAAAGTGTAACAGAAAACTCTTTAATCAACGGTGTTAACAGCAACACAAATAGACAAAAAAGAAAGAAAAAGAAACAAACTACTACATTTTGAGCTCATGTCTATTAATAACTACTGCAGTTTTTTTTTTGTAATTTTAGAGGCTAAACACTCAATGCATGAACAAAGCTGTAATTGTTTAACCTGAGAAATGGCCTTGATCTGTTTATGAAGATAGCTGGCCCAGAGTACTGTTGAATATAGCTTTATTTTCAAACAAGCTTCCTTCTATTCAATTATAACCTCGTCATTTACACCAAAACAATTGGCCAAGGCAGAAATGTTAACTGAGAAACAAACTGAGCTTTATTACGGAGCATCTGACTCCAAAGACTTGCTATTTTAAACATAGAACCTGACTTTACTGACTTCATGATGTCAAATAGAGACAATAAAATGTTAATTCTTACATGGTTAATCATTAAATGTACCTATCTTCTAACGTGATAGATTTTAACAGGATTTCATAATGTTTTGGCTGTACACCATCAATTTGGCATTGAGCACACATGACCTGTGGATAATAAATCAGGATAAAGAGAGAAAAACTAAACGGCTGAAGGAGACAAAGAGCCACAATGTGCTACCTGAAAAGCTCCAGCGCACCTTGACTTGACATTATGACATGACTTTGAAGGTCCAGTGAAGAGATAAAATACAATTTCTCCACAAAATATTTCCAAAATTGGGGTTGTAGTGACAACTGTGACGAGTGAAATAAAAAATGTTGGTCCAAAAGTTGTTGAATTCTCATACCCATTAAGACGAGCAGTGACTTGCACCGACAGCAATATGAATGTTGCATTGTTACTACTACAACTAGAAATAATCTCTTATAAAACACAATTATATTTAACAGCAACTGCCATTGATAAATGCATGTCAGTTACAGGGCTGCAACAAAAACAGCTTATTTCTTGGAAATGCAATATGCAGTTTTATCACAAAATAGGTATGTAGTGACACACGTCATATTTAAACCACATAATTATTGCCTACCAGATCCACTTCCCATTCCCAGCAGCACAGAGTGAGCCTGGAAATGGCCATTTAGAAAGGGCACAGCTAAGAGGGAAAATATTCCAATGAATGAGATAACTGCACCTTATAATTGTTATTCAAAGATCCACGATAAATCCAAGGGAATGAATGGAGTGGGAGAGAATGGGAATTAATTGCATTAGGGCTCATGGATAATGAGATTAGCTTGCGAGCTAACGAAGTTCCAAGAAATCCCACAGTGGGAGATTTGGTGGCCTCTGTCTGCCTGTCTGTCTGTGATGTCCAGCCGCCTGCACTTTGAATGCCATTACACAGAATGCCCTTTTAGAAACTTCCATCCATCCAATATCTATGCCGCTTCGTCCAGTGAAGGGTCACGGGGCAGCTGGAGCTTAACTCAGCATTTAGCAGGTGAGAGGTAGGGTACATCCTGGACAGGTCACCAGTCCTTTTAGAAACTAAATAAGGTCAATTTATGAAATTGAAATAAAAAAGATGAGTGGTTGTGCATTTATGGCTATTTAATTTAATGAGAAAATTTAGCAAAAAAGATCTTATTATGGATACAGATCAGCTGACAGTTATTATTAGTGGCCCTGTAGTATGACGATAACACCATGCTAAGATCGTGGCTGTTATAACTGACCTCATGTCCCCTTTAACCACTGTTAACTAGTAGTAACAGACAGAATTAGGTTCTAATCTGTGTTATTTTAAGCTTTAGGTGAACTTAAATAACTTCCGTCTTTGGGTCAGCTGTGGACAACGACACAGGAACTGCGCAAAATCGCCAGAGATGAGCACTAATAGCATTAGAGACAGCTGGATAATCACAGCGACACATTGTAGAAGACTTCATTGTACTTTAATTTAATGAAATTATAAATGTATACATCAGTTATGCCACCATGCTGACCACCTGTAGGATGGGAAATACATTGTGTAATTTGAGAAAACTTCTTAGCTTCACTACCATCAGACTCTTCTTTTACACACATGGAAAGGAGGAAAATCTTTCTTTTTGCAAATGACTATCATTTATTTATTATACAGGCCACAGAATGAAATGTTGAAATTGCCCTACTATCATCAAGCCAGTATCAGATAGCTATCAATTTATAAACTTCACACTTCAGCTGCACTTGTTCACACAACTCCCCTGGTGTTTTTCCTCCAGTCAGAAAGCATGTCCATCAAAGCTCCCTGAGAGCTCATTTTTATATAGTGAACACCTCCCTTAGTTAAAAATAAAATAAAATAAAATAAAATAAAATAAAATAAAATAAAATAAAATAAAATAAAATAAAATAAAATAAAATA
>JBAMHW010000018.1:9173686-9192284 GCA_037177495.1 Rhadinocentrus ornatus
ATAAAATAAAATAAAATAAAATAAAATAAAATAAAATAAAATAAAATGAAATGAAATGAAATGAAATGAAATGAAATGAAATGAAATGAAATGAAATGAAATAAAATGAAATTAAACATTCACTAGCAGATAAAAGGCCCAATATTTTAGGAAGTCCGTGTATTATTCTGTGATTGTTTTCATTTACCTTTACAGGTGAAGCACTTGAGGTGAAAGTGCTTGTTCTGCACCCGGAGAACCTCACCCTTACATGGCTCCCCACACTTGTAGCACTGGATCAGGGGCTTCTCTGAGGAGTGGTGGTGGTGTGTGTCTTGTGCATGAGCCACTGCAAGAGTTGAGACATTAGCATAACCATTAAGGTTCAGAGTTAATGGGTCAGTTTTTGCAACATTGCTGCTCGTCTCTTCATCTGAAGAGAACCTTATTCTGCAGCACTACACGAACACCAAAGAAAAAGATCCACTGCTCAGAGCAAGTCAGGGATAAAAATAGGACCAGCAGTGAGCAGGACAGCACAATTTAGGGTCCACAGCCAGACAGGCTCTCTGGAGAACAACAACCTAAATATAGTCTGTCTTGATCAGTGGAGGACAGACAGTTAAAACAAGAAACAGGGAAATGGTACTTTGAAAGGGTTTTGATAAAAATCAGCTCTGCTACTTTCAGTCTCAAAGGAACTTTTCATTTAAAGTTATGTCCCATTTTGTGGCATTATTCCTACAAAGGTTACTTTACAGTAATTATTTGACTATTTCCCATGTTTTAAAAAGAGTTGCTGCTCTTAGAAGATACTTGTAAGGAGTCCATTCTTTGCTGTGGATGTTAAATACTGAAATGGTACTTAGTTCAATTAAGGCGTCAATTGCTGTGGTTCAATATCTTATTTTGTAGAAATTGTGTAGCAAAGAAATAATGGAAGGTAGAAAATAACCTGTTCAAAGCCAAGTTTTTATCTGTATTTTCACTTAAACTTACCACATATAGGAGCGGTGGTAAAAAAAAGAAAAAAGGCCTCATGATTAAGTAAGATATTGAACCACAGCGATTTTGAGATAAAAGGTAGAGATAGCACGAAAATGTTGAGACAAGCTAATAGTTCTATTTCTGTACCTTGGTGCTTTCATCTAAAGCTTATATTAGCATGCTAACAAGCTACTAATGATGTAACGTGTTCAGCATTTGCCAAGTTTTACCACAAGAACTTAGCATTAAACATTACGTGCAGCAACTCTGACAGATAGGTAAAAAAAAATTTCTGCAATGTAAAACTATTAGGTGATACAGGTGAAGCCCTACCTTTACAAGCCACTAAACTAGCTTGTTTGTGATCATATAACTTGAATAATGCTAGTTTTCATTTAAAGATTTAAACATAACTTTTTATCTAAGGTATTGAGACACCCTTTGTAATCATTTAACAGAGGTTTTTATCAGCTTGCTTTATCTCTACTAGCAGCAGCATACTCTTGTTATCTATGATGTCAGCCTGCAGCCTCCTGAGTTAAAAGTTTAGTGGTCCCCAACATGCACAGGCATTAATCCCCTGCTACTGTATGGGATGTAACTGCTGCTGCAGTGCCGCACTGCACACAGCTTATCAGCTGTCTACGACCAGCAGATTATTTCAGTCAGAAGCTTTAACAACAAGACAGCTTCTTTCTTTTATCCTTCCTTTCCCTTTTCTTAAAGACACATAAACACACACACACTAAAGATGAGGATACACATTAAAGGATCTTTGCTCTTTCTGCTCTGCAATGAATCATTAGTCTGTGAGGCTAAAATAAGACACCAGCAAAGGAACAGAAATAGCACCATAAACGATCAATGGTCTACCAAAGAGAGACGTTACTCTGGATTATTGAGTGGGATGTAGGCTTGGCCTCGTTTACATCCCACTTTTACAGTTACAGTAACTTTGTAAATGTCATCAGATGGTCTGCCTGCAGTGAAGCCAACATAGGAAGAGAGACTTGCCTTTGGATATGTTTTAATGAGACACTTGAGCGGTCTCTTATTCCCTTTCTAGGTGCTTAAATGTTGTGTGACAATTCTTTTAGACCCAATTACAACAGCATCTATTCATAGTTTTTAATGGAAAGGTGCTAAGAAGCATGCGTGAGAAAATGAAAAACAGAGCACGAAGAAGAAGACAAAATATCAGGAGGGAGGCAGGAGTGAAGGTGGGTTATGAGGGGAGGATCTGTCTCCCTGGTGTCTCTGATGTGATTACACTCAGCAGGACAATGAATCATCTCACGGTGAAACAGACTGCTGTGACAGTGAACTGAGTCTCAGCAGCTTTGTGTGTGAGATTGCACCTTCACGGAAAAGCACAGACCATCTGGGTAATTGCACACTGCAAAATATCCAATCTAATAAGTGATTTTAAGCCTCATGTACATGCTGGAACAACGTAAAAGCCAAACCCTTTCAGTAAAACTTACATTTCCTTAGTTTTGGCTGTGATTTCTATCAGTAATGTGGTACAGTTGTAATGATTACTGAAACCATGACTACATTGTGAAAACCTGCTGGTCTTTTCTGTCATCAGGATTAGACAAAAACACAACCTCTTTCTCTAAAACTGTATTTTACAGCTGCTACCAAGTCTGTTTCCTACTGCTGTCACCTTAACTCCTTCAATAATAAATTGTTAAAAATGGATACAAGGACTTTAGAGGCAACACATAAAAAGGCAGTTTTAACCCAAACCAAGTTCTTTGCCAAACACTTATTAAAGAATTTTGGATTATTTATTGTCTAAACCAGTGTGAACAAGCACATACTGTAAAGTAAAATGAAAGTGTAAGAAATTCTACATAAGAACCCCCTCCTGAGTTAGTCCAGCACACAGTTTAAGACACTGTAAATACCAGACGAGCTCAAGATTCTAAGTTTACAGGTATTTTTATTAGTTGTAAACCTGCACATAGTGAAGTTGTTGTATTTTTCTACTACAAATATATTATAAATGGGCAAATTCTGATTGTGCTATTGACATTATATATTATTACTTGCACCTTTAAGTTTAGTTTGATATTCATGTTTAAATGCACCGATGTCATTCTACCAAAATACATGCAATGGAGAATAAAAGAGTTATTGACCCAGTTAGGTCAAACTTAACAACTGTATGGACTGTTTGAGAAAATGTTCAAGAAATTCTACTGCATATGACTTAATCTGGTATACGTCATCATACATGTAAGTACAACTGAACTCGATGCACAGATGCTGTCTCAAAGTTACTCGAATGAGGATTTTGACAAGATGAAGATGCTTGGAGCATTTGCAGAACAATCAAAGCCCGTTTTTATAAAAGTTAATATGTGCAGATTTGACCTCTAACTAAATTGTCTGGGTTGAAAAGCTTTGATTTTGTAAGTTTTCCATCAAACTAACATGTTTACATACACTGAAAAAACACGTTTTTTATAAGCGTTAAGTGTGAATTGTTGTTTAGAGGAAACAACAGTTCAGCCTTTAAATTTCATACCATTAATCTATGAAGATGTACCATAGCTAGACTGTCTAATGTAATGTAAATTACAGTTATTTCCATTTTAGGAGTATGAAAATGGCTCATTTTTTACCTTTGCCTCAGTGTCAACAAACAAGACAGACTGTAAGAGAGCAGTTTACCTTGTACTGCAAGATCCCAAGCACATGCAATGCTTCCTTTGCCACCTATGCACATTTTCCTTTTGCTATTTTTGCTTCATACATGTTGTTTATACAGTAATACATGTAATTTTCTAGCACAAAAGACACAAAGTATGATGCAAGAACAGTATTCTCTCATGACTCTGATGATTGATATCAGGTTAAGGTCAAACTGAACCAAACTGTTTATGTGTTAGGTCATTTCTAGTGTAATTTAATTTTAGTTTTTTAAATGTAAAATTGTTGTGCAGATGTTGCCTCATTACTGTATCAATCATAAATAATTTGAGATGGATTTTATTCCATTATTATTCTTGCAAAAACTTAATAAAAATATTATTAATAATTAGATGGTTTAGGGGCCCAAGAATAGAACATTGTTTTGCAAAGAAAACAGCATAACAAGAAGTTTTAAACAGAGAATTTTGAAATGAAAACTCTGTAAAGTTAAATGTAGAAAATATGCAATAATTCCACAGTAAGATTTGCATTAAGTTACATGAAAACTGTATTAAGTAACTAACTAACTGTCTTGTTTTTAGCTGTGTTTTGTTTTCCTATTTTGTCCATTTTATGCACTTCTGGAAGACTCTAAATACGCTGCAGCACTGTAGCGCTTTTTAATTGTGTTTGTTTGTTTTATGTTTTGTGCATTGTTTTTATGTACTTTTTTTATGACTGTTGTAAAGCATTTTGAGTACAGTTTGGCTATTGTAAAGGGCTAAACAAATCAAATTTGATTGATTTGATCAAACAAAAAATGCCTGGATGAAAGGTCTTGCACTTGAGACTCTTGTCTTCCCTCCCAAAGTGCTCCATAACGCTGACTTAATCCAGTCTCTAAATTAAATATAATGAAACTAAGATTATAAAATTAAATCTATAATCATGTTACATTTTAGATTAGGGAATATATAAACACATTTCATTAGCAATAGGTGCACTGAATGAAGTGTTTTGTGCATTATAAGAAGAAATACAGCTCAAGTAAAGCAGCTATGAACCACAAAAAAAAAAAAAAAATGTAATCCCCCACCCACATGCACCATTTCTGAATAAAAATAGATTATTCCTGAATTTAACTGGCAAAGAACAAACAACACAATCGGAGTCACACATCACCTCTTGTGTTGGGGTTTTCTTAAGCTTGATATCAAGCTTCTGTTGCAAACTAACATCCCTCACTCTTCACCAATCCAACCTCTTAGTAAGACAGTATATATATATATAGTGAATAAATTAAATAAAAGTGTAACGACTAATAAGTACTAAATATTCAAACAGGTATGTTTGGGAGTGTTAAATGTAATTAGTGTTCATGTCAAATAGAAATCCCTCATTATTCACTATTCTGAAAGCATGAATGTTTCTGGTCATTGCCCATTAGTAAATTTGAAATTATATCTAATAGTTTCCTGGCTGGTCATTTTCATTCTCCTCTTAGTTTTCATTTAGACGCCACCGACTCATTACTGAAATATGAGGCTCCTTTCCTATTAAATGACTGGCTAAATGTCTGAGGGGTTTACTTTTCTTCTCCAGCTGCAGTTACAGTTGTGTTCAAACCTCTCTTTGTGGGTTTACACTACAAGATAAAGCTTTCACGCTACTTTGTTTAATGTGTTTATTTTAAAAATATTAATCAGTGACATTTTGAATGTACATATTTGTTAAGATGCCAAGAATTTTTCTTTTGACCCTCTTTGGGTGTCTGACTCACTATTTTTAACATTTGAGAGTGTCAGCAGGGGACAGCCCAGCATGGAAAAGTCAACACTGCTAACGTCATAACAGGTTGAAAAAAACCCAAGACAGATGTTTGGATCCCACATGCAGAGGATCTAAAATGTGAGGTTTCGATGGGAAGCTATGGGTGAAGTGTTTTTCCAGTGGCTGCACAAAGGGGGAGAGAAGCAGAGACTTTACAAGTACATATTTAAAACTCCAAGAAGTAACATGAAAAAAGCTGTTAAAGCTCTTGAAAAATAGTACAGTTGTTGCATTTCCCAGTTTTCTGTGTAGAAAATTGTAACTTCAAGAATTTCAGTAACATTGATTTGAAATAAATCCATTAGTGAGTCTTCAGTAGCTCATGTGACAGCAGCAAAATGGAGCTTGATTTGCTGGAATGTACATTATATAACAGTATAAATAAGTTAGCAAGGGGTACGTGAAGCAAGCTCAGCACAGTGCAACTTACTGTGAAACATACAGTCGTACTAAATTTTCCCAGTGCTCAGGGCTGGTTTTGGGCTGCATGTGTGCTGACAGAGTCCTCTGTCCTGCCTCATCACCAGAGGATAAAGTGACTGATATGAGCCTAAATACACAATGAACACACACACACACAAACATGCTGATGATGGAAACAATAACCAGCAGAGCATCCTGAAGCCAGGCCCAGAGAAAAGGGGGCTGCTCTTTCTACCCTCTATAGTCAACCCACCCCCCATGCATTTAAGCAGAGTCTAGCTGTGTTGGCAATAATAAAGGCTGCAGATGATACTCAGGAGGGAAGTGAGAAAGCCCACGTTGAATCCCCTGAGGACAAATCTTTCAGGAACACGTGTGTGCTTGGGGGGAGGGTGGTGTAGCTCTTTATCACACAGACATAACTAGAAGCTCTTAACCCCTCCCCTCTATGAATATGTATGGGTGAATTCAGTCCAACAACCAGCACCCCAGACAAAGCACTTCAAACATGAGCCACAAAGTGTGTGTGTGTGTGATGAGGGGGGACCATATCAGCCTCTACCAGCCCACCCCCAAACCTTTAATAACTAATCCTCAGAGACCTGAGCTTTGAATAAGGATCTGCTCTCAATGGTTGAACACCACAGTGCAGAGCATTTGTTCTTGGCAGGTAGACAATAATAATATCAACACCCTGATAAACGGTGAGAGACTTCCAGCGCAGCTACTTATCTGAAAGGAGACAATGGTGGCTTTATGAACTGCAGAAGCATTTATGTTTGTAGAAGTGGAGCTGATGATAGCCTTGGCTTGTTGCCCCCGAATCTCCTCACGCTCCTGTGTCGTATTTCCTGCGATAATGAAGCTGACTGACGGCAGTCAGAGAAGATGTTTGTTGACCGTCACAATGTACAGCTTTGGTCTGTGTTTATTTCATGTGACTCCCATGTCACTAGTGTTGTTTTAGCCCGTCAGTGACATGACAGCACACTCATCTCATCTGTATATTCTGGGTCTGTGTGCCAGCTGTACAAACAGTGACTGTGTGTTGCATTGATGTCTGTGAAAGGGTTTTGCTTCTCTTTCAGGGATTGAAACAGGCAAGCTTCAAAGATGAGGCACCACTGCAGTTGTCTGCAGCACTCTGCAGAAAAAAGAAGAGAAGAAAAAAAAAGCACAGGAGGCAGCTATAAAGGCACTCGACATCAGGCTTTCTTGTGAACAAAAAAGTTCAGATTGTGAAAGCAGAGAGTTCTGGGAGGCTGACATGCATGTGATGACGATAACTGGAGTGCAGGGTAACAGGGTGTCCATTTGTTTTTTACAAAGAAAACAATAAATGTTTCACTTTGTCCTACTGTGCAATTGTGCATTCAACTTAGATGTACGTGTACATCAACATGAGACTTTTCAAGGTGCAAACAGCCCCAATAAATTACAAACTATTTTAAGGGTATTCTTGGTGTTAAAAATAGGGCAGCAACCTGCAAGTAGACAAATGCTAACACTGCAATCTCCTGATTATAATTCATCTTTCAGAGCATAAAGAACAACTCAGTATTAGGGCAGCTGTGCATCCTGATGGTACAGAGCCCACCTGGCATAAGACAGGTTGCATTATGAGATCCCTAGAGGATACATTATGGCAATATTAGGTAACAAAAGCTTTCTTCCTGTGCACAGGAATGAACAGCCTTTTCAACTGTGGACAAACCTTCCATCAACAACTCCCTTGGAGTAACCATGAGAGGTAGCTGGCTAAGCCTATGGAAAACTTAGAGAGAAGTTTGTGTGGGATGAACATGTGGCAGTCTGAGGTTACAGAACTTCTGCCAGCATTGGGACGCAATGGCAACAACCTTTTTCTTTGTGGCCGGTCAGATCCACATCAAGGCAAAAGCTCCAGAGCTGGACGCCGCCTCCAGCTACCAGAGCGCTGTCAGATAAATAAACAGACCTACGTACTGAAACCTGTCAAAATATCTGAAAACATTTTTTTTGGGCATGTGTGTTGTCGAAAGATATTTATAAAAACATCTTTCGACAACATACACACTGAAATATCAAATGCCTCCATGTAGAACACAAACTGTTTTCACAGGATGGGAGATAAACTGAAACAGCAAAACACTCAAGAGACTGTTCAGAGACTTTGACTATAGCAAAGATGCAGAGTATAATTTCTTTTTAGTATGATTAACAAGCTTTGCATTCATTTCCAGTCTTGTAAACACACTTTTTCTTTTTTTCCTTTGCAGCCAAACGGCCTCTGGAATATTTATAGATTCGATATTAATTACAGTTCGATTTTTGTCTTTCATTTCAAACATTTGTTAACACATCCTCTCTTTTGAACCCTTTTGAGCAACAGATTATTTGAAAATGGAAAATTACATCTTAATTACTGCTTTCTGTGACTCATACTGGCAAACAATGGTCAACCTCACGACTACATGCCTCAGTAAATTGCGGGCATCTAGAAAAATGCCCCCTTAACTCCACCTAATTCATTCCACACAGCTGGGCGACCTCAGTAATATGTGAAAACAATCATCTTTTTTCTCTTTTTTTATTCTTTTAGCAGGACACTATGAATGTGGCCACGGTTGACAACAATGGAGTGTACCTTTTAAATTGGTCGCCATGACAACGGTTGCAGACAGAGTGAGAGAGAAAGAGAGAAAGACGGAGAGAGTGCAGGTCTTTAGCTCTGCGGAGTGTGCATCCCCACACTAGTGCTCCACTTTTTCACTCCATACATCAACATTTATTTCTCTTCCATCCAAAGACGAGTTGTTTAAACTGACAACTATCACGTTATGGCTTCAAAGGGTTGGACATTTTGTTTCAGGCTCTTATTCAACAAAGACATATGCTTTGTTCTAGTAACATTTACATAAAGCCTGACGCTGCCAAATTAAGCAGACTCCAAGCAGCAGCTAAAGGGCGTAGCATGTTCAAGTCAGCTACTCTGAGAGAATATGTGGATGTGCTGAAGATGCACATTTAGATTCTTACATGCAACACACCCACATGAAAGATAATGTAACCATGTTATTATGACTGCATCATGTGTCTGCATTTCTAAAAAAAAAATCAAATCTGATAAAAAAAGACTTCTGTCTAGTTAAGTCTAATTCAAGTCAGATGCAGGAGTCCACATTCAAGTGAGCATACTGCACATCCACAGCAACTGCAGACAGGCAACAGCATGACAAGCAAAACAAATCCTACAAAAACCTTTGTGAAAACACTGACACACACAGCTGCTGGACTACCTTTTTCTTTGACCATGACCATTGGAATCCAGGTGTAGCTGCACCAGAAAACACTCCAAGTATCAGTTGTCAGGGAACACAGAAGATCCTTCTTTTTAGTCAAGACCCAAAGAGCTAAAAAAGAGAGCCGCGATGCCAGAGAGATGGGGAGGGAGAGGTGTGGGCACCGCTAAGCTCTCCTCCCGAAAACACAGCTACAGCGTGGGGTTTGCCTCCCGACTGCTTGCTTTCCTCCCATCCCTCTCTTCCTCCTCCTCCTCCTACTCCTCCCTCCTCTTCCCCTCCTGCTCCCTCTGTTGTGTCAGCCGCCTCCTCATTGCAGCAACCAGGTGGCTGCTGCTGCTGTGTGACCAAATCCCCAAGTATACAAAAACAGAGACACTTAAATTTATCATAATGCAGCAAAAAATATATAATTACACCTACTTGTCAGGACAAAATAAGAATTTAACTTTATACTTCTTTATCTTTTTTTTATATTTATATCTTCTTGTCCTCATAATGAATCAGTCTGACTCAAATACATTGTAAACTGTGTAGTAAGATGTTGTATCACCATTAAAAAATCTAAAATACCCACAGTTCGGTGTTGCTTTTTACTGGTAAGAATATTTCACCACTTTGAGCTACAAGAAAATTAAACAAAAACAGCCCATGAGTCACACAAGTTCTTGGTCACTGACTGCTTTAGGGGACAATTTAATGTTTACTCACAGACGCAAATGTCCCATATGAGGAGATATAAATACAGGATGTGAGTCAAGGTTGGGAGATACCTCTGCATACTGCTTCTCACAGCTCCCACATATGCATGTCTCTATGTTTGAGTGTTTTGCAGCCTGTTGGCGGTATCTGAAAATATGTGGATTGATCTGAGCTGTGGGCTGCTTTTACGTGTGTTTGTGCTGCTGTTGGTGCTTTAGCTTTACTCTGCTGTGGACAGCACAGATCTCCTTTGTGAAAAATTGAAAGTAAGTGATTTTTTATAGAGATTGCCTGGTGCAAATGCTGTCTCTTTTCAATTGTGTTTCTTTGCTGCTTATTATTTTTGGTTCTTTCTCCTTTTTGCTGTGAAATTGGTTGTTGATGGTCCAAGTTGGCCCTAAGCACCAATACACACCATCAGCTCCAAGGGCTATGCATTGTTTGGTTTATGGAGGACTGCACATCTGCCCATCAGTGTAGAAAAATGGTCATTAGAAAATGCTGAGAGCAATGCATCCGAGGAGCAAGAAATGGGACGGGCTGTCACTCGCTGTTGTGGTGCCCTGCCGGACATATTTTGGTTGCTCACACCCATTTTCAACTTTTTTTCTTTTCTTTTTTTAAATACACCTCTTGGAAAATTATCCGCATTCACAAAAACATTTGCTGGTCCACAGATTTATCTGACATAACCAGGAAAACATCCTGCTATGGGGATCACACCAGCAATAATACCAATGAGTTCTTGAACCCCACTCTTTAGTTAGTTATATGCTAGATAGATATAACTAGATAAAGATAAAAAAAGACATACTTCTTAAAAATGGTCATTTTGATTTCTAGTGTAAATCTGTTAAGTTTTGTGTATCTTGCACAGCTGTAACATAACTCACAAAATTCTATCCCCAGGCAGGCAAATTAACTCCCAGCAAAGGAGACAAAACAAGTCCGAGCTGTGCTTCCTGCTCAGAAGATGTCAGCAGGTCTTTTATCAAAATTACCATAATTGTCATGAAACAAACCCACACGGACTTACATATTAAGATAAATATCAGCATTCACAGTAAAAGTGGGAATAAAAACTCCTTAAATGCTTGATATGATTGTAAAATTAACAACACAGTGATGATGACATTATCTAAGCGTTAACTGTTCAGATTCAGTCAATTCTGTTTGCGTGATCATCACAAAGCCAGCTTCACCTACACTGACACTCTTGCTCTTTTATATCCTGCCACTACCATAATGTAACAAACAGCAACAGAGGTACTCCTGAGGTAGCAGAACAGACTTAAATTGAAGTCTTACCTGAGCTTTGTATTAATTTCTTGAGTAGATCCTTTGTAATCCAATTACACACAGCACCAGAGAGTACCTTTGTGACTGACTCTGATGAGCAACACTAGCTCTTATCTCATCTGCAACTTCAATGTCCACATGAAAACTTTATCAGCTCTTCACATGAAAATTATGTAAATCTCTAATGGATCTGTGGGATAGCATGTTTTAGCATGCTGTAACATGATCTGGACCAGTGCTTCTTTTCATAATTTTTTAAGAAAATTGTTCATGTGCTCTGTGGGGATGAAATAATTTTGATGCCCTGGCAAATAGTGAACAAGCCAGTGTTTGTGGATACTTGGAAAAATATGACTTCACTGAAAGCCAAGTCATCCGTGTTACACACAACAGCAGCAGGCAGAGACCAAAGGTTTGCAGATTCATCTGTGCCCTGAGGCTGAAGAGGAGGAAGAGTTTTTGAGCAGCACCACCTATGTAACTGCTCATGCAGGCACCCCATTATGCATGAATAATGCATTCATTCACTGTAGGGAAAACTATGCTGCCTTCTGGATACCCACCAGTGTGCACTGGTTTCCAGAGGGCGTTTTCTCTCCATCTGGCAATGGAGACATGCCAGTGAGGCCAAGAGTAAAAAAATACTTAGCGGAAATTTTTTCCAGCACTCCACCCTTTTTATTTTTTTTTTATTATTATTATAAAAAAAAGAGGGAAAATGCCTGTAAATGACTTAACTACCTTGATAAACTTATGTCTGTAAAGAAATGACTCCGTTTGATTTCACGTGTTTCATGGTGCAGCCACTAACTACAACACAAAGATATCCTGTTCCTCTGTCTACTATAATCAGCCTACCATCATCCCGCTGCTTTTAATAATCTTCGTTTGAGCTGAAGGACATTCATGCCACATAGAGTTTGCCAAAGGTAGCTAAGCCTGTTATGCATGATTCAAAGCTTTCTATTTGGCTCACCTATGAATGATCCATGTCTAAGAGGCCATTATTGACCTGTCTAGTGAAGTACTGCTTGATCCTCATATCAGTGCTGATCTGTTGTCATATAGCACGATCAGTTTAGCATGAGTAACCAGTGCAATTTATTGATTTATGGCTTTAGATTAATGCCTTGAGTATAAGCTAAGGAGGCATTACAGTGCATGAAGTCACATGTGCAGTAAACAACACTGCTTTGTGTGGACACTGTGCAGTCATCCCTGGGCTTAAAAAAAAGACTGTGAGATGCAAAAGACACACATACACATGCACACAAAGACACATATCCACACACTGTGGGCATGGCTAATGGTATGCAGAATCTTTGCAGAGAGGACAAATACCTTGGATTAACTCCTTAACATTTTGCGAGCACAGACCTAACTCTCTATCCTGGGATAATGACAAGAACGTCAACAACTTACTTCTATTTTAAAATGGATTAAAAAAAAGGGAGAATTTATGAAGCATATAAAGCAACCTCGTGCAGCCAGGTGAGATATTCCTGCTCTACAGCTACCCTGAATACACAGAAATATGATGTTGGAACAATGAGATTTTTAAAAATCTTTCATCTTTGTCTGCTCATGTTAATGTTTTTTTTAAAGTATCACCAAACCTCTGTGTTTGACCTCTGGGTTGTAGTATTTGGAAAGGAGGATTAGTGGCACTCATATTCAAAAACAACTGGCTAGGGAATTACAGCAGAACACACTGTGGCTGCATGAAAGCATAACAGTTGCTTTTATTCACAGTGAAATGATTATAGACTGCAGCTGAAAGTCACATATCCTGATTGACTTTAACTGTACGCCATGGTGACCTTTGATCTAAGGTCATTTTGCAGACTTACATTTTCTTTAGGCTGCTATAAGTCAAAATCAGAGAGAAATAATTGCTTATGTTTGTCTTATTTAAACTTAACAAAGTACCAAGTAATGATGGTTTTTACTGCTGTGTCTGGCACGCAGTCATAGAATGAGTAAAATCTGGACATCTCAACTTGTCCTCATGCCCATGTTGTAATCCTGATGTAAGCCACCCTGTCGTTTACTATTGCTTGGCAAAATATAGCAGGTCTCGCTGTTGCATATTTGCTTGCATTATGCAACTACAGAGAGGGCAGTAATTAATTTTCTGATTTTTCTGATGTTTCCAGTGAGGGTGAGGGTTTTAAAGGCTTTTTGGGGTTGGAAAGTTGTGTAACTGGGCAGAAGCTCTTAGACTAACACACAGGTCAGACATGAAAAGCTTGCAAAGGTCTTATCGCTCACTGTTGTCTGATTAAAATTAAATGAACTCTGATCAATTCACTTTCAGTCACCCACAGACAAACATGACTCAAAGCAGAGCAAGCAAAGTGGACTAATTTTTGGTTTAACAAACATTAGCATCACATCAAGTAGCAAAGACAATGAAAGAAGAAAAAGGAAAAAAAAACATAGAAATGTTGGGAAAATAAAAACAGAAAAGTACTTGCAATTAATTAAAGTTTTTATATTGTGATGAAATGTTTTTGCTACTTTCTGACTATGCAATGATGATTAAAGTTGACCCATTCAGCAGATTAAACTAGATGTGTTCTTTTATCCTACCTGTAGCGACATCATTCACCTTCTCACTTAGGTAGTAGTCATTCGGGTTGAGAAACGGCAACTGTTCAATATACTGTTTTGGAATGAGGTACAGGATTTCAGCCACATGCCCATCCTCAATGATGGACATACGTTTTACAGAGGTCTTCCGTTTTACTCGGACACGGTGAACGCGATTGACGCTGTGACTACGGCTGGAGCTGCACAGCTTCCCCAGGCTGTTGAGGTTTGGGAGAGTAGGCATGGTGCTCTGTTCCCCCTTCAACTGTCCCACAGCACTGCAGGTAGAAATCAGCCAGAGTCAGGTTCAGTCTTGCTCCAACATCTGTCCACCCTCGATCATCAGGGATGAGAAGCTTTCTCAACGATTCATAGAAGAAACAAAGGAGCTTGATGGGTAAGTTCACATAATTTGATTAAAGAAATATCCAATGAGGCCTTCAGGTGCAAGTTTTCTTGTTAGGATTCCTCTGAATGCCACTTCACATCTGCAGCACCTCTGCTGCAGGTAAAGCAGAGTGAGACACGGAGAAAGAAGCTTACACTATGAGTGTCTTCGACCCAACCAGCCTGGTGCCTTAAGCAGCTTAGAGCTGACGTTGAGCCTGATTATCTTCTGGGTGGAGTTAGGTTGGTCTGTGTCAGGTTTACCCCACTGTATCGTGGGAGTCTCCATACCTGACACATGTACACCCTCATTGTTCTTACACGTGCAATAAAGAGCGGCAATTCTTTCAGAACTTTCAAAAAGCAACTGAAAAACAATATGTTTTCTGTTTTGTGCATGATTAAAAAACAAAATGCTTTTGTAGGTGAATTTATCTAAGACCAAATGAATAAAGGTGCAATGTTCAAGTGATCCAAAGCATGCAGTCAGTCCAGAGAGCCTTGGTAGCATGCCAGTCCTTGAAGAGGTCAACAACCAGCAAGGTTATTCCAGCATCCAGCAATACACATTTCTAGTCAATCTTAGAGCCATATAAAGAGCCAGAGATATAAAAGACACTCCAACTACATCAGCCTATAAAATTAAATCAATCCCAAATAGGATTTTAGTTGGTGGAACTTAATAGGAAGACATGTTAATCTTCCTTGAGGCTAAAGTTTGTTACTGTAAAGACTTCCAGCATGTTTTGCAACCGAGAACGTGCTTTTGCTTGAGGTAAATTTTCGACTCACTGATACATTATGTCCTAGTGGGAGTTGAAAAAGATGGAGATGCAGAGGGAGGATCTTGACAAACTCCACAAAAGAATGGTAAGATACTCTAAGATCCTCAAACCCTTATGGAAGTTTTAAAAAAAAAAAGGTTTTGTGGAAAGAAATGATAAACAGTTCTGCTTCTTCCTTAAACTGATACAACGGCTGAAATAAAACAGAAAACCCCTCGTGAAACTGAATATTCATCAAACAGATAAAGCTAATAACATTTATCTTTTCCTCCATGAAAACAGACAAGATAAAAAAGCATGTAGCATCAACAGTGCAACAGTGACAAAGCACAAAACATCCTTTCAGTTTTGAGATGCTAGGCTCCCCTGCACTTCAAATTTAATGAATTTCCTCTTCGTCTGACTTGTAGCACAGAGTTAGGCTGGCTGAGTTTACTACTATTTACATTAGATTAGAACTTCTCTGATTTGATTTCACTTAGCTTCTGAACCACACGTTCATTCTTTCATTCAGAAAACTCTAGTTTCACTCCAGAGAATAGATCAAGTGTGATGGTGATGTAAAGGCAAGAAGACGTACAATTTCACACCTACGCATGCAGACACATGTACCTGAGAGTAGCTGAGGACACGACTCTCTGCTGCAGTGAGGCAGTATACCGTCCAACTGTCATCCACTCTGTTGTAGCTTTGCCACAAATCAACACAAACATGC
Organism: Rhadinocentrus ornatus; assembly: GCA_037177495.1. Lineage (NCBI taxonomy): Eukaryota > Metazoa > Chordata > Actinopteri > Atheriniformes > Melanotaeniidae > Rhadinocentrus > Rhadinocentrus ornatus. The sequence continues at coordinate 9,189,310 of JBAMHW010000018.1, forward strand.
TCAGAAAGCAACCCCGCTGTTCCGGCGCACTTCAAATCAGCATTTCACACAAAATATACATTGCATTTAAACAAAGCCTGTGCCCTTTGTCCGTCCTTGTCTGCACTTGACAACCCCCCATCCCCCCTTCCCCACTGTCTCCTTCATCTTTTCCTACCATCTTACCATCCAGTCCAAAGCAGGAGGTGATTTTTTGGGCGTAGTTGCAGAGCCCATCGTAGCCAGGCTGCTGCCTCACTGTATTCCTCTCCCCCATCTCTACACACTCCCAAACACACTGTCCTGTCCGGCAGTGCTTTCACTCCTTCCACTGCTTGTCAATTATTCAGGCTTTTGCCAGGACACATGCATGCGCATGCACACCACTCTCTCGTCTTCACACATATAAACACACAGACAGACAGACAGACAGACAGACAGAGAGAAAAGTGCTGAGGCAAGGGGTTGTGCTGTGTTGCAGTATGAGCAAGCCCTCTCCAGTCAGTATGAAAAAAGGAGGAGGCATCAGATTGGGTTACTGCAGAGTGGAGCCATGCCTCCCTTTTTTTTTTATCTACCATTGATCATCCAGATTACACTGCAGTGTAACAGGTACGGTGTCCAGGATGTGCTACCTCTGTTCAGGGAATGGGCGGGGCAGGCAAGGAGTGGGGCAAAACCACATATATGCCAAGTATAGGGAGTAGATTTTTGTTTTTGTTGTTACAACCATTGATATTAAAACCATCCACATTTTACATCTGATTACCAATAAAACACAAAGTTATGTCTCCTAAGATGGGTATAAAATAACAAAGCATGACCTTCTTTGCTGTTAACTTACCACACAACAAAATGTTCATGGCTTTCTTTCATGTTACAACTAATAATACATTTTCTAAGAGAAAATACTTCAACATTCAAATTTTGTGGAAAACTGTTTCTTGTTTCTAAAATTGTATATAAAATTACATCAGAATGAGAGCAACACCCATATTCATAATTTACTTTACTTCAAAGAGGTCAAATCACATATAATTAATAAGCCAACTCACACCAGGAGTAGCAGAAAGCTGAGTGAACAACTCATTGTAACAACTAACATGATGCTTTAGGGCTCTGTAGTGGAGCAAAGAGTGTAATGAGTGGCTTAATGGACCAAGATGAATAATTCACCCACACATGACTGGCCAGCTAAAACGGTAAAGGACAAATCGTAGCGAAGCAGCCAGCTTATAAAAGAAATTAAGGGGGCTGTATTAAGCAGCCTAACTGTGGTAGAGAGAATTGCATTTCATTCCTGAGAATGCAATGCTGATGGAGAAATTTGATCACAACTGCAAAGGTGACCTTCAATAATGCACTTAAGCCCCATTAATATGGCCTGACTCCTTAAAGGCCATCAATAGCTCTCATACAGAGCAGCTTGCAGGTAGGAAAAGCCATAATCAATTTTTAAGTTTTTTTTTTCAATGGTTTTATGAAGTATAACTAAATAAAAATCCTCTTACGAGATTCAACACAAAAGAAAAAAGTTTGGGAGATGCAATGAGACTGAAAGGTCCAGACTGAAGGCCTGCAGGGGTGTGTTACAAGGTGTATTTACTAATGGAAAACCACCACTACCAAGGTAAAAGCTCATGTCCTTGTGCTGATAACACAAGACTGAAAGCACAGTAATGGTCCTGATGGTCTCTGGACAAATGTAGTTGGGGGGGTAATCTGAGACTTTGAGTTACAGGGGGCGAGCCTTAAAAAATGAACACAAAGTACCCCTAGCATGTGACAGTAAAATCAGAGGATTTGTTAGATGGAAATATGAAGTCCAGGTATTTTCACTATCATGATGGCATATTTCCATCATCCTCTGCAGTGCAGAGCTACAACTTAAAGATAGCATGGACAGGACACCTATGGGTGCTCGTGTGAATATAAATTCTAATGGATAATATGTATTGTAATGTGCAAAAAATAAAGTTCAAACTCTTTCAATTTTAAGGCTCTACAGATCAGGACATAATTTTAAAAACATTATCTGGTCTTCACTGGGTCTGAGATTGTCTTAGGCGAAGACAATCTCGGCTGAAAACAACCCAACATATGACACTATGCCATCGTTTATCTAAAGATAATTAAGCTAAAGTGCAGAAACAATGTGTGAAAACCTAAGTCTCCCCAGTGGTTCAGAACCAGTATGAAGTTTTCTGTGTGACTTTATTTGTCTCTCACTGTTATGATCCATGGACATTTTGTTTTAGTTCGTCATGTCTCTTATATGCCTGCGTTTTAAGAATTTATTCATATTCTGGTTTATCTACTACTTGTTTATTTTATGGAGAGTGTTGCTTTGGTGAAATTTACTTACTGTTCACCTGGTTTCTGTTAGCTGATTACCCCACCTGCTGCTCGTTCATTTGTCTATGTACCCCTTGGTTTTTATATTTCCTCTGCAGATCCGTCTTAGTGGTTTCCCTGGTTTCTTGGTTCTTATTGTTAGCATGTGTCTTGATTTTGGTTTCTTGCTTTTTCCTTGTTTTGAGACTTTTTAAGCTATTTTGTTTTAAATTCCTACATCTGCCTGCCTCCTACGTTTGGATCTCTCATCTTTCATGCACCCTGATACTCACATTGTTGTTGAAAATTCTTTGCCAATTCTTCTTTAGAAATTTACTTTAATCAAAGTTGACATGTAATAAATTCATGCACAGTTTTATTAAAGTTCTGCCACTGCAATCAGTTGAGGTTTGAACTCTAAACTTTAGCTGTCAGACAGATAGTTTTATACACTGCTCAAAATAAATAAAGGGAACACTTAAACAACACAATGTAACTCCAAGTCAATCACACTTCTGTGAAATCAAACTGTCCACAGGAAGCAACACTGATTGACAATAAATTTCACATGCTGTTGTGCAAATAAAAAAGACAACAGGTGGAAATTATAGGCAATTAGCAAGACACCCCAATAAAGGAGTGGTTCTGCAGGTGGTGACCAC
>JBAMHW010000018.1:9192384-9219263 GCA_037177495.1 Rhadinocentrus ornatus
ACATCAGGAGACGTGGAGGAGGCCGTAGGAGGGCAACAACCCAGCAGCAGGACCGCTACCTCCGCCTTTGTGCAAGGTGGAACAGGAGGAGCACTGCCAGAGCCCTGCAAAATGACCTCCAGCAGGCCACATATGTGCATGTGTCTGCTCAAACAGTCAGAAACAGACTCCATGAGGGTGATATGAGGGCCCGACGTCCTCAGGTGGGGGTTGTGCGTACAGCCCAACACTGGGCAGGACGTTTGGCATTTGCCAGAGAACACAAAGATTGGCAAATTGGCCACTGGCCCTGTACTCTTCACAGATGAAAGCAGGTTCACACTGAGCACATGTGACAGACGTGACAGAATCTGGAGACACCGTGGAGAACGTTCTGCTGCCTGCAACATCCTCCAGCATGACCAGTTTGGCAGTGGGTCAGTAAAGTGTGTGGGGTGGCATTTCTTTGGGGGGCCGCACAGCCCTCCATGTGCTCGCCAGAGGTAGCCTGACTGCCATTAGGTACCGAGATGATATCCTCAGACCCCTTTGTGAGACCATGTGCTGGTGCGGTTGGCCCTGGGTTTCTCCTAATGCCAGACAATGTTAGACCTCATGTGGCTGGAGTGAGTCAGCAGCTCCTGCAAGACGAAGGCATTGATGCTATGGACTGGCCTGCAGTTGGTATGAAGTGTTTTTGATGATATGCCGTGTTTGTAGCACCGTGCCTTATGGCCAAACCTCTACTATTTAGTCAATTCTGCAAACCTAAGCTGTGCTGGCATGTTATTTTTAGAGAGAAGAAGTTTTCTACTGACAACTCTTACAAACTAACTGTGATCAGCTTTAACATTTAACATGCTAACTGCGGCTAAATGCGTGTAGATTTGTTTTTTTACTTTTTGTTTTGGTGTTTCTCTGAGAATTGCATGGTCTGACCTTGAGCTGAATGTGCTGGAGTTTTCACACCTGGGAAGCTTGGCAAGTGTCTTAAATGTTGTCCATTTATGGGCAATCTCTCTAAGTGAAGAATGATGGACTCCAGATTGTTTGAAATAGCCTTGTACCTTCTCTCAGACTGATGGAAAGCAAAAATTGCTTCTCTGTTATTGCAGGTTGTCTTCCCTCCTTGGCATTGTGCTAAAAAACCACCTAAATATTCCAAACCTGCAAACTGATTAAAAAAAATTAGCGGCTTTGCAGGAGTGCTCACGCTTACTGAGCATTAGTTAATCACGTGCATTTGATTTGCAGCACCTGACTACTATTTACACCTTTATGTGGAAACAGTGAGAGTTTAGTTAATTTTTCCACACATTGTTTCAGCATTTTTGTTTAGTTTTCATTGAGCAGAAGACATTTCATGTTTCATACAAACAGGATGGCTGTGTATCAGCTCCTGTTTCAATTGTTAATTTGGTAAGCTGTTAAGTTATCAATTTGGGTAAATAATATTTAATAAAAGATTTTTCAGCCAATTTTCCCTAATTTAAACTCGTAATATATGAAAAATAGGTGTATGTCTTATATTTTATAGTAAATAACATCACATTTGTCTCAAAAACACACAAATATTGAGTACTTCAATACCCTGCACTCTCTACTACTCTATTTAGAGCCGAAACTTCCTATGAATAGTGACTGGCAGTTTTCAAGGACTTGAGCATGCTAAACAGATTTACAGTATGTACCATAGGGGCTCTGGAGCAGTGGGCTTTGAGATCCATCGATCTCATCCAGCACCAAAGGAGGGCATATACAGTAGACATTAATGGAGGAAGTTCAAAGCCATCTCTGTGCTCAGGCTTAGCCATAGAAAGCCTGAGGGGGGAATAATATACCACTGCACACAGTTTCTTTATGCAAAGGGTGCTGTTTTACCCAATAACATAGTCAAATCCATTATGTCAAATCCAATAGTAGAGTTAATAAAATAAACCTGGGTTATATCAGAACTTAAATTTCTTTGCTTTTTATCCAACTTCCAATCAGTCAGGCAGACCATCTGATTGTATCCTACAGCGGGACCAGCTGGAGGCTCTGCCAGAGTCACCACATCAGCACAAACAGAGCACACATAATCCACCTGCATGCTTTGCAGGTATGTCATCTTATTTAGGCTCAGCAAGTAATTTCAGCCTAAAAAGTGTAATTAGACAGTTGCATCAAATCACAGCTTGCGTTCTTTTTTTGCATTTTCTCCCACTAGAAGTGACAATTTTAGCCTCATCGGTTAAAGCAGATAAAGTGATTATCAAATCTGACTGTCTCAAACCAATAGATTGCAGCTTTTAACTAATGACACTCCAAAGTGGAGGATCATAACAACCAACACTGCAATTAAAAAGAAAAAAATATAAATAGTTTCCACGTTACTGTTCACATCATATAAATAAGCTGGAGACTGTGAACAAGGCTGCAGCAGTAGAAGCTGTACTTGGAGCTTCACGCCGGTGTAACCTACTTACAATATCAGTTATTATCACAGCTCAATTCAACTGACAGATGACGCAAAAGGACTCTCTTCTCCATCAACCATCTTTGAATCAAGGCCACCTTCCTATTCTATATTTATTAGACTTTTTTAATCTCTGTGTTATTATGAAGGCTTCTGCGGCAAAAGATACTCACCTCTAGCATACATGCCCGGTAGGTAGAGCCTCTTTTTCTCTGCCGATATTAACAGGACAGGAAGCCTGTGCAGCTTTGAGACAATGGGGGGCAAAAGACCGACTGGCAGCCTGATGGATGACAATATTTATGTGTTAAGTTTTTTTGCTTGCTATTTGATGGGATTATATGCATGGAAACATGCTGCGATCTGGTAGACTGGACTAAAATGCGCGTTGGAGAGAGCACTTTCCAGCGACAGGGCGTGTCCTGGACCAGACAGTATAATTTTTATTTTCCAAGTTTTTCTCCATATTTGTACACAATAGGACGTTAACCGAATAGGCTGCTCTCTGTCCGAGATGACTGCGCTGTTTGGAAGTGGTAATTACAAAGTTTACAGGCACGATGGAGCAATTGATGCCGTTTAATTCCCCCCTAAATTAGTCCGGATACCTTTGTGTAATTATTTGGCAAACTGTTACTCTTTAATTCTTAGAGCGACGACAGCATAACAAAAACGTGACCTCAGTCATGTTATGGGGAATCAACTTAATTTCAGATAAATCAGTGCATTTTACAGCTGTTGTAATTGTTTGATTTTACAGGTTATTGGGAATTTACCGTAGCTACATTTGTAGTAATACTTAATTATCAAAATAAGGTGTTTGGTGTTTCCGAAGTAAATACTGAGATAATTTCCCCTGAGAATATAAATTGGTTGCGCTCTTCATCTAAATGCACTGCTCGTTGTCAGTAATTACAAACCCATCCTTGGTGTAACTGCGCCCCCTGGTGGTGTTTGGTGGCAGCGTTTGGCGAGGGAAGTGCCACCGTGTCCAAAGTGAGCATACGTTGAGTCTGAAGACGTCTTGTTTACTGTGGTTGTGCCAGGCCTGTAAAGTCCTGAGGCCAACAACGTGTTGCGGATTTATTACTTACATCTATTCTTTTATTACAAGGGTCAGTGTATGAAACCTCCAATCTGGAGCGAGGCGGCAACAGCAGGAAGAAGAAGATAGAGGAATTCTCTAGGTCTTCTCGGGAGAAATTAGTCCAGTCGAAGAACAAAATGTTCTCCAAATTTACTTCCATTCTCCAGCATGCAGTGGAAGCGGTGAGTTTGTATTAAACTGTGTTTTATTCAGTTGGTTTATTTTGTGGAAAATTACATTTTGGTTAATAGGGGGGCTCTTTTGTCCCAGACACTGCATATCTAAACGTCAGCGTTAGGTTGCTAAACGTCAAGCTAACAAATATAGCATGAAACCATGTTAGCTTGTTGTGTTTGTATCGTCAGACTTTTCATGTTATTTACAGCAACATATGTCTATAATGATTATTTAGCTTTTTAAAGGTTGTCACCCTAACTATCAATTTACATTCTTGTAACTAATCACATTTGTTTAGGTATCACTGACGCCAAGTTAGACGACAATAGCCTAAAGCAGCTAAGCTAAAATCTTAGCTGGCTATCCTGTTTCAATTTGGAGGGTCTTATGATGAGGAGTGGTGTCGAAATTGTTGGGAAGCTTATTTGATGTTGCGCAAACATATGGTGAATAATAACTTTGATAGAGCAGTGTGTGTGGATAACCTCGCTAAGCGTTGCTTGGAAGCTTAATGATAAATGCTACAAGGTTGCAAGCCAGCTAACTAGCTACAAAGCAGTGGTATCCTGTCTGAAACCTACTGTCATGGTGCTCCAATCCCAGGGATTCTAACATCAAGGTTACCTAACATGGCAGGTTACCCTAAGTTAATTTGATTCCAGATATGGGCTGAAGAAAACTTTTAATAAACTTTTAATAACAACACAGTTTGAAGTAGTTTATTGGTGTGCGTATAAGGATTGACCCATCACAAGTGTAAACATACTACAGGAAATTATGTCATTGTATGACATTTGATTATTTTAAACCTGAAAGGAAATCAGTGAAGAAGACAGATCAAAAACCATGAATATTTTCAGTCGTTTTAGAAATCAGCTGGTACATGTCACTAGTAGGAACATATGCTAATATTCACAAATCTTCTTCTTCAGCTTGCCCCATCGCTGCCTTTGCAGGAGGACTTCGTCTATCACTGGAAGGCCATTACACATTATTACATCGAGACGTCTGGTAAGAAAAGTCTGAAATAAGGTCATACCTATTCTGGCATTGGTTTCTATAGAGAGTGATTCATCATGCAGATTTTCTTCTAAAATGTTGATGATGTCTTGCACACTTGCAACAGTAGCGTGTTTATAACATGGTCCTACTATGCATGGCAGTGATATTTACCAACATCAAAGAGGATATGTTCATAGATAGATTTGCTGTCTGTTGGGAGATTAACTCAGAAAGTTGTGGAACTTAACTGTGATGTTGATCTGGATTGAAGAATAATTTTTTAATAACATTTAGGAGATGTGGTTTTGTTGTTTACCTTAATGATTTGTTGTTATCTAACTAATGAGTGTTCTGTATTTGAATAAATACAATTTGTAAGTTGCAAGTGTTTTAAAATGCTTCCTTGCAAAGCTTTTAAAAAAGGTTTCTTTTTCCCTGAACTGCAACTAGTTTTTTCTGTCGGTGAACTTATGGCCCCTAACTCATGCAGCAGCATTGTGTATCAGCAGCACAGGGGGAATGAATCTGACACTTATAAAGTCAAGTTCAGCAGCTTTATGTAAAGCAAGCTGTCCTTCACTTTGACAGGACCGGCTTAGGCTTGCCTGTGGTGATCTGTGCAAGTAGAACTTGTAGGTTCAGTGTTTGCCTCATTTTGAATCCAAGATGTGCTTGGTGGAAAAACCCATATTTTGTTTTAAGAAAGTCTGTTTCTTCCTGTCTTTATTAAGCAGACATGCATACTTATTTTCTATCTTTAATCATTTATGCGATACATCATGATGTGGACGATTTTGGATTGCTGCAGTAATAAAACATAATCGATTATAATATTTTATATTTTCTGCTCCCGCTTACATGATCTAACTGCTGCAACAGCTCGGCAGACCCAAGGCTAAATTCTTTTTGAAACCTTCACTTAGGAAAACTGAAAATAAGCAAACAAAGAAAATGCATCAGTATCGCACTGGAAATTAATTGTCTCAGCGAAATCACGTAAGATTACACATGAAAATGTTTAAAAACTGACAAGATAGCCTAAGGCTATGATCTATGGAAAATACCATTGGTAAGCTAGTGGTTAGCATGCACAAACTGACTAAATTTAAACCATCAGCAAATGTTACTGCAGTAATATTCTCTGTGTTCAATTACAAATTGACTAAAATACTTACAGGAAAATGTTTTTTGGCCATAAACGAGAACGTGAAAAACATTTTAACTTCCATTTTCTGTCTGAATTGACTACGGAAAGATCAAAGGGACAAAACACACTGCTTTACTGCAAAAACTTTTGATAACAATGTCACATTATAGTAATGTTTCTTGATTTCTTTCCAGCAATGGAAGAATAAAGTTCAATAATTAAGTTAAAGAAAACAAGGAGTTTATAATTATCTGCTTGTATTCATTGATAAAGAGGGTGGCAATGTGCAGTGATAAAGAAAACTGAGGATGCAACACATAGTGATGCATCACTGAATCGAATCAAATTGTTGACAAGACCAGTGACGATGCATAGCCCTAATATCTGGGTGCTTATTATATCTGATTCCATCTGATTTCCTTTATACTTTGTAATGCATCTATGTATTGAAATGCCAATGGACCGCCATTAATACCACTTCTTTTATTACATTTTTCCATGTGCTTGTATCTTTTCCATGTACAGTTCATGTTTTTGTGCACTCTCCTGTTAGATGACAAAGCCCCTGTCACAGACACCAACATCCCATCCCACCTGGAACAGATGCTGGACATTCTGACACAGGAAGAGGCAGAAAGAGAGTCTGGGGAGACGGGACCCTGCATGGAGTACCTCTTACACCATAAGATCCTGGAGACTCTTTACACTTTGGGGAAAGCAGATGTAAGGCAGTCCTGCTTTGGAATTAACATAAACTACAAGTCCAGAAAAATGTACAGATCAAGCGTTTGTATGATTTCAGTGTCCCCCGGGGATGAAGCAGCAAGTTCTCACCTTCTATACGAAGCTGCTAGCGCACATTCGACAGCCACTTTTGCCTCACATCAACGTCCACAGACCTGTACAGGTGAGAGGAGTTTCAGTCTGGATCTCGGTGTATTTATGGCATCTCTTTGTCTCGTAGTAGTCTGCTAGCTGACAGGCCATTTAACTGATTTGTAACTTTTCACTCCTTTGACTGTGACATACCTCTCAGAAATTGATCCGTCTCTGTGGGGAAGTCTTGGCTGCGCCGACAGAAAATGAGGAGATTCAGTTTCTCTGCATAGTCTGTGCCAAACTAAAGCAGGACCCGTACCTTGTCAATTTCTTCCTCGAGGTGAGTAGCTTTCATTCCAAAGAGGATTTTTTTTAAATTTGAGTCTCGAAACATTTTAAGAACATGATTCAGACTCGTTTGTGTATTAACTTGTTTTGTTTTTTTTAGAACAAGTTAAAGAGACCAGAGATTAAGAGTCCCGTGGTGACAGAGGGGGTGAAGGAGAGTGTTTTAGCTCCAGACACTGGTCAGTCTCTGGCAGAGGAGCCTCAGGCTGCAGCTGCTGCCTCTACCTCCAGTCCAACCATTAACAATAACACCAACAATTACAACCTGGTCACCTCTCTACTTAACCTCACAAAGAGTCCCGTAAGTTATTCCTAAACGTAAAAAATTGCTAAGTTATGTGCTTGAGTTGTTTTTTTATTTTTTTTATTTATTTTTTTTTTACTGAAAGCTGGCTGCTTTTAATCAGGAGCTGCACAAATGTTTCCTCTGTTCAGGATGGCCGGATAGTGGTGAAGGCGTGTGAGGGCCTGATGCTGCTGGTCAGTTTACCAGAGCCTGCTGCTGCCAAGTGTTTAACAGAGAACACTGAGCTCTGTGAGCTTCTGACTGACAGGCTGGTCTCCTTTTATAAAGCCCTTCCACAGTCCATGGACCCTTTGGACATTGAAACAGTAGAATCTGTGAACTGGGGGTAAATTTCTCTTCAGTTTTTACTTCCTAAAATACCTTTAAAGCCGCCCATAGTGTTACTTGTGTTGTCATCCTAATTAATCTTAGCAAGTAGTCTTTAAACATACTCCATTTTTTTTCTCTCCCTCTTATAGTCTAGATGTATATAACCTAAAGGAGGATGCAGCTGTCTTCACAGGGAAGAGGGCTCTCATCTCATTCCTGTCATGGCTAGATTACTGCGACCAGCTCATCAAGGAGGCTCACAAGGTTCCCAACTAGTGCTGACTCACCTTGTTTTGATGTCATATTGTAGTCTGAAAAAAAAAAAAAAATCTCTCCAAGGAATTTTTTTTCCTCGTATTTGAAAGCAACAAAAAACTGAACTCCCATGTTTTGTTTTTCCTCGCTGTCTTCCAGTCAGCAGCGGTGGTGATGGCAAAAGCTGTGAGAGAAAGATTCTTTGTGTCTGTGATGGTGCCACAGCTCATGCAGACGTAAGTCCCGCCCTCAATCAATCAACCAGTCATCTTGTACAGGCTTGTCAGTGTGTTACCACATGAGTCATGTCTGATTAGTAAAGCTGTGTGGTGTTGTGATTTATACAGGTCAGAGGTGGGAATCTTGACCTCCACAGCCCTGTTGAACAGGATCATAAGGCAGGTTACATCGGACGCTCTGCTGCAGGAGATGGTTTACTTTCTGCTGGGAGAGGAGAAGGAACCAGAAACTTCAGCTACAATCGCTCAGAATCCGCTGAGGCACAGACTCATAGAGCACTGCGACCACCTGTCAGATGAGGTTGTTATATACAGGATCTCATCTGTCCCTCACATGCATGTACCGCCCATTAAAGATGGTTTCAGGTCTTTTTTCTTTTCTTTTTTTAAATTACCCTCCAAGTAAATGTGCACCTTTCATTGTTTCTTGTTCAATACTCAGAGATGATAATGACCATCTGTCATTTAAGGTTTTGTAGTTCCAGTGAATCATATTATTAACAAAAAGCAAAAGAATCTAATTAGTACATGGCAGAGGCTCTGCATGCACTTTCATCACACAAAAGACAAATGAATCATCTCTTTGATGTTCAGGCAGCTACCGCCTACTGTTCCATCTGTGAGCAAATACTTGCCTTCCTTCTCTGGGGCTGCAGTTGAAGCGGAGTTTTATTTCTTTCCCTTTGTCCACAGATCAGCATCATGACACTGCGGTTGTTTGAGCAACTCATCCAGAAGCCCAACCAGCACATCCTCCACAGCTTGGTGCTGCGCAACTTGGAGGAAAGGAACTACCTGGAGAACAAACCGCAGGAGGAGCGGGAGCCTCTGGAGAATGGCCAGCCCCATGATGCTGTGTAAGGACCTGCCTGAGACCTTTGACTCCCCCTGAGCTGCTGGATTTCTAAATGGCTGTTCTTTTTTTTCTTTTTTTTCCTCCTAATGCACAAACATAACTGTAAATAAAAAAAGTGCTTCAACTAGCTGTGTTGTTTAGATGTGCTGCCACATCTGCTCACTTTGCAATTTAGTGCTTTAATTGTCAGGATTCTCCTGAGTCGTGATTAAGCAGGAGCGTTATAAACAGCTCAGCTATTTGTCTACATCAAAGTTGTGTGAGTGAAACTTAATGAGTATTAATTTGCACATTTCCTCTTGTATTTGCATAATGTGATTTAATGAAAATCTCAAGTCCTAAATTCTTGAGATTTATTAAACTTTTGCATAATTGCTTTATCAAACAAAGGAATTTAGTTGCTACATTCAAGACTGTGGGAATAACACATTTTTTACTCAAATTTGATCAATGTAAGGCCTTCTCTCTGCCTGCGAAATTACCCAAAAGACCTTAAAGTTACCACACACACATTCCAAAGAGCGATTAAATGCTGAAAGCTCACACAGTTTGGCACTGGCTTCTGTAATATTAAAACCAGAGGGGAGCCTTGTTAAGTCATGATTGTGTTGAAGGGGAATGAATGAAATTTAATCTTAAAATAGTTGGAAACAAGTACATTCTTTATTGCGCTGGTAATTAAATATGTATTTTTCCTGCAGAGATCTCGAGGAGGATCCCCTGTTCGTTGACGACCTCTCGCCAGATAGCAGGCTGTCTAGCTCTGATTGGCTCAGCTCTTCTCCAACACAGAGTCCCGATCACTCGAAGTCAGATGGGAAGACAGAGGTCCACAAGATCGTTAATAGGTGAAAAATCACCATTATGTCACATTTCCTAATAGAGCTGAATAATTTCTATTCAGGCAAAATCGCAATTTAAAATATTACATTCAACAAATCACAAGAAGCGTTATATTTTCATGTTGCACATCGCCTGATCCAGGTTTCTAACCTGCAGCATCCAAGGTTTTACAAATCCGCTTATTCAGTCGCACTTCCTGTCGTCTCTCTCGTGCATCACTCATTTAAACACCAGCTGCACTCAGCTGTGAAGTCACGTCACTAACTTACCATAAAACTGAAATGCTGATACAAGAAGAAAAAAACGCAGAACAGGTAACAGTCCAACTTCTGAAATGTTTTCAAGTGAAAAATGGTGGTTTTACTGAGTGGAGTTGCTCTAAATATCAAAGTTCAGATTTCAAATAACATGTTGATGTTAAAACCTACAAAGAATATTAAATCCAGTCTAAGCTGTAAAATACAGCTCAGAAATGACTAAATACAGATTCTGCTTGTTCAGCTGCGTCTTCACCATGAGTCTCTGCAATGTACAATACAGAAAGCATGTATGGAGAAATGAATAACATCAGACTGACAACAGACCTGTTGTAGAATGACCTTAAATGAGGAGGCTTCTGTGTTGCATTAGAATATAGAGCAGTTTATATTATGTTGTGTAAATTTTCAATCACTGAGCAGAAGCTGGAATTTCCATGATTAAATCACAAACCAAATCACAATATTTTCTCAAAAATCTCAATTAGTTCTGTGTTTTTTTTTAGTTTCCTGTGTTTGGTGCCTGATGAGGCCAAGTCATCGTATCACGTTGAAGGCACAGGCTATGACACCTACCTCAGAGATGCACACAGACAGGTAAGCTTTGGTTGGTTTGGTGTTGTAAGACAATTCAGTGGAAGGCTTGTGACGGAGCCACAGCAGCTTCCTCTGGACTATCGTTTATTTGCTTTCACTGTTCTCAGTTCAGGGACTATTGTGGAGTCTGCCAGCGGTGGGACTGGAGGGGAAATCCAAAACCTTTCGAGAAGTGTAACTTGGACATGCCATTCTTCGAGGGTCACTTCCTCAAGGTTCTCTTTGACAGGATGGGTCGTGTTCTTGATCAGGTGAATAATCAGCTGTACAGTGATCGATTGTAGTAATGCGGACATCATTTGGATTAGCTTCTCGCTTTAGATTTAAAGTGATGAGACAGTAGAAATGCTTCTTTGGAAACCACAAATGCAACTTTCAATCAGATTAAGTCAGCAAAAGCTGGCCTGCTGTTAATGGAGCCTAAATTTAGACTAAACTACTTTCACGTGACTAAATGAACTTCAAAAGAACATTTAATGCTAAGTTTCATGGGAAAAGTTTTGATAGATTACTCCACAGATTGTTACTCTAGCTTGAGGTGTACAATCAGATCCCAGTAAGTAAAGCTGAACTTTCTGCATTAAAAACAGCAGTAATTTTTTTTTTTGACTTCTGAAATTTGTTTTCAATTATTTTTAAGCAGATATGTGCACATCTGAAAGTTATTTCTCGCTACAAGAGAACATAAAATACTGCCAACTATGTCTCCTTGGCTTTAAAAGAAAATAGACCTTCCACTGAAAGCAAGTGGAGTGGAAAAAAAATTGCTTGAGCTTCGCTGATTAAAGAAATTCCCGATGAGGATTGATAAAAATTTCTCAATCTGAATGCAGCCATTTGTTGTCTTTGGCAAAAACGAAACAATAATAAGAGCTGAAGCACTCAATCCCATTTGACAAATGATGCAATTGTGTAGAAGACTAACAGATATTCAGAGGTTAAATTGACTTTTTTGGGCTGTTTCTCATAGTTATCAACAAACATCGGTTGATGAGGCTGCCATTAAATGACATTTGTTTTCATGTTTTGGGGCTATTCACACAGTCTTTCTATTTCCTGTATTTTTCTTTTGTCCTTCCATCTTCCAGCCCTACGATGTCAACCTCCAGGTCACTGCTGTGCTGTCCAAGCTGTCTTTGTTACCACACCCCCACTTGCATGAATATTTGCTGGACCCTTACATCAACCTGGCCCCTGGCTGCAGGTCTCTATTCTCTGTCATCGTCAGGGTAAGCCCCCTGTCTTGCTAAATAATGGTTAGGACAGGGTAAGGGGAGGAGGGTCATGTTAAACGTTAGTAACTGTTTTCTGTTATGGTCATGTGTGTTAGGTGGTTGGAGATCTCATGCTGAGGATTCAGCGCATCCCAGACTTCACACCCAAACTGCTGCTTGTCAGGAAGAGATTATTAGGCCTGGAGCCAGAGGGTATCACGTATGTATTTCTACACGTCTCTTGGCTGTTATCCTCTGACTTGATTTTTGGAAGACATTCACCTCTTCTTCTGCCGTAGTATTGACCACATGACTCTGCTAGAGGGGGTGATCGTGCTGGAGGAGTTCTGCAAAGAGCTGGCAGCCATCGCCTTCGTCAAATATCACGCAGCTGCCTCATCCTCGCCGTGATCTTCCGCTGTTCTTCCATCTGCCTCGGCCAGGCAAGACAGGTCAGGACGAACTGAGCCTTGGGAGGGGGGGTTGGTTGCAGCACCGGTGGCACAGGGTCAAGAAAATATTACCACTTAACCGGTCTCCCCTGCAAAGACTCTTAAACCTCACAAGGACAGACTTCATTATTCCCGCCTCCTCTCGGCTTTACCATGAACAGTCTTTGGTTATGTTTTTTTTAAGCAGGTCAGAGTACAGACACACTGCCCAGCCAGCAGAGGAGCGAGAAGATGAGGATTGAGGTCGAGGTGCAGAGAGATGCTTACTGGACTCTTTTCAGCCTCTGTAATGTCTCTCACCGCCCATCTTTTTCCATTTTCTTCTCTCATCAGCCAAAAGATGAAAACCTTGTAATTATGGTATCGAGGAAAAAAAACAAAAAAAAACACGTTTGTGTATTTATTTTCTGTCCCATAACCACCTGTTTGTAAATGTCATTGCCTTAGTGTGGAATCACACCTTTCAGTTACAGCAAATCGTTTCCTTTAGAAACATTTTTATCTGAACCGCTCACATGTTGTCTGTTTGAAGACAAAAACAGAGAATAATAGAAAAAAAATCCCACTCCCCCAATCCCTACATGTACCTGTAGTTATATACATAAAGAAGTGTAGTACTTCTCATACCGCACTCATTTTTAAAGCCAAGTCATCTTATTTATTTGCTCATTTTCACGTTGCCTTTTTAATTGTTATAAGATAAGAATCAGTCAATTTCATGACTCATTTAACAGATGTTTTTAACTGCATTTGCATCATCTAGTCCTGGTTTGTCTTTAAGTGTTCTACTTTTAATCACCCAAAGATTTCACCATCCATCACATTTTGTTCAATGAAATGGTAAATTTGCAAATTATGCTAATTTGCACATGAACCTCGTCTAGTTGCACTTGTTTCAGGACACATTCATTCATGATGTTGAAGTGTGACGTCATTTGTGGAAAGAGACGCTGAATTCATGATTCCGCGTCAGTGTTTGTTCTGGTTCGTCTCTGCAGAGTTGTTGCTTTTTTTCTCCACAATCAGTGTTGTCAATATTTATTTGCTCCATTCAAGGGAATGTGATTTTATTACCCAGTGTCTTACGTGTTTTGGTAATTGAGGACATACTATAGCTGGTTTCCATCCTGTGCCAACTTGTGGCTTTAAACTGATGCTAAATTGTTGGTTTGTATATATTTACAAACGATTTTTAGAGAGAAGTTTGAAAAAGAAATTTGTCCAAATACTTTATCATCTATAACCCCTGGGTTGGCTTGAAATTCCCAGTTTAAAAGCCACTGGATTACAGTATGTCCAGAGCTCTGAGCTTCTTCATAGGTTATCATTACTCCCTATGATGTGTTGCATTTACTTGCAGTATTACATTTTCACCCTAATCTTAAATGACGAGGAAATTTTTATTGCTGTGCTTTGTTGGGACGAGTGTGTTGCCTCGGTATCTCTGCAGGGCGTCTGAAATTTAAAATCCGACCTCGTGGATATCAGTGATGCTACTTAATATAACTAAAGTTTTTATGTAATGTTCCCAGTGTGAATGCTGCAGTTTTGGTAGGTGTAACTGGCTTTAAGTTGTGTGTGTGGCCCTTTGTTGGGCAGTTATTCATTGTAGCAACATATCTCTGGTCTTTTAGCCTTGTTTTACTCCTCTTTCTCCTGGATTCACCTCAAAAAGGTCACTCTAGCACCTAATGTACATTATGCAAGTGCTTGCATGAAATCAGATTTGCACATTGTCTTGATTCTTTTTGTAATGTCTTTTTTTTTTCTCCAAGATGTTTCATTTATGAACCAAAACAAAAAAAAAGATATATCTTGAATGTCCCAGGAGTAATATTTCTATTCTACTGGGGAAACTTTTTCAGTCATGCACATTTTTTATCTATCTTTCCAACTTGTTCTGTACAGTTGTATATTGTATATGTACAACAGCAACAGAGAGATACTACCTGGTGTAAATGCATGCCTACACATTAGTTTTCATTGAGAGAAAAAGGCAGCCCGGCCAGTGACGGTTTCTTAGCTGTCAGCGCTTTGGTCTTCAAAGACAGACAGGAAGAAAGATGCATTATCAAACACTGTGGAGGTCAATATGTGGGGTTTGAGCATCACTGATTTATTGTTGTATGCTTTTTATATTATGCAGGCTTTCTTTTGGTTTTGTGAAGATGTACAGGACTCGGTATATTCAGATCTGAGGCTAACTGCTTTCACTTCATGTCATCTTAGACCGGTCATGTTTATCTCTGCATCTCAAGTTGTACAATTCTCATATCAATTTCTTGGCCAGATTGTGTGACTGTGCAATGTGTAATTGAAACAGTAAGGTAAGGTGCATGCTCACACCTATTTTTGATTATTCAAAAATAATCAGAAGCGATCACTGCTCTGTCTGCAGAGGCGTTTCATTTATTCCTCAACAGCGGTCATCATCACTGCTGTTGTACACATTTATTGGGTTTCATTCAGCACAGTATGGTTTTGTTTCAACATTTCTCCGTCCCAATAAAAAAAAAATAATGTCCCTCAGCAGGAGGTGTGGTCATTCTTCAAACAGTTGTTTCATCTTGTTTTATTACAAAATATCTGTACAATAAAACAAAAATACACAAAATAGCCATTTCTTTCAAATGACATGGTGACAGCCACACAAATTCATTTCAATAATCTCTCAAAATAAACATTTCCAAATAACCGCCCAGAGAAGCGAATCCCTGTAATGTATTATTTCCCTCTGCAGGATGACATGGCAACATGAGCAGAGCATGAAAATGACCTCTCTTGCCAGTGAATAATGACGCCAGTCGACACGGGTACTCTACCCTCTGTCACATGCCGTTTAGCTCCTAGCCTGCCATGCTCCGTCATCCAGCAAATTCTGGAGAAATGAGTCAAAAATCTCACAGGATGGTGTGACATGTCCAAAGCTATGCAAGCTGCTCTGGAAATAAGTAAAGCCTACATCTCTCATCGCCTTGCAGTGCTTTAGAAATCAGCCATGGATAAGAGGCACATTGGTGCAGAAAGGAGGCTCTCCTTGTAAATAACTCTTTAATGATAACTAAGGTACAGAACTGAGATTGCAGTCAGTCAGGGTCTTACAATTATTCTTGAAGGTGTATTAACATTTTACTTAGAGGTCTTTGTTCTCAGACTTCATTTCTTTACTGTTATCCAGCTGAAGCACGTGAATAACGAGTGCTTCCACACAGCGTAGCAAGTATCCTGTTGCTGCAGGTTTACTGGACATAGAGCTACTGGTTTAGTTTGTTTGACACCTACACAAGGATCAACTACTGTAGCTTTTGAAAATAAGTCATCTAATTCGATGTGAACTAACTTAAATTATATAAA
This sequence comes from Rhadinocentrus ornatus, assembly GCA_037177495.1. Classification (NCBI taxonomy): domain Eukaryota; kingdom Metazoa; phylum Chordata; class Actinopteri; order Atheriniformes; family Melanotaeniidae; genus Rhadinocentrus; species Rhadinocentrus ornatus. Next base: position 9,208,085 of record JBAMHW010000018.1, read on the forward strand.
CTGGATTCATATTTCTGTCAGTACTGAAGCAAAAAACATGGAGAGCATTATAATGATTGCCATCACATCATCATAGTTTTAACAACTAAAAGTGCCAGATCCACGCCTCACTGGGACATGTCACATGTAAAACTAGTTCCAATGATCAGACCATCTGCTCCTACACTGAAATATCCCTTTCCGAAAGTAAAGAATATGATGGTAGTACATCATAATGCTTATACGTCTCCGGACCTGGCTACTTAACTTGAATGTCACGATAAAAAAAGAAAAGAAAAACATCCCGCCTTCTTTCTCCATCTTGTAGTGAAAACTCCCAAACAGTGAGAACATAATGATGATAATGATGGTCTATTAAATTATTTTACATATACATGTAAATAACTCAGTTTCTGAATGCAAATCATCGACATGTACATAGAAAACAAAATCCCACCAAGTAAAAAAAAACAAAAAAAAAAAAACAACTACATGCCGTGCAAACTAAATCAGGCTAAAAGTACAAGTTGTCCATTTCTCAAAAATTATTTACATTTCCAAATGTCTTTTTTTTTTATTGTTTTAGGTCTGTAAGCATCTCCCTGCCCATTTACAAACCCCGGATATGCATAAACAGACACATGCTTGGGCACAAATTGCTCACACTGGAACATTCAGACAAACAAATGTCTCTTTGGCTGGTGTGAAGCTGCGGCACCTTGCACTGTTTATATAATTACACATTTCCAAAAAGGAGGGGAAAAAACACACTCACACAACAAAAAAATAACACCATCTAAGAGCATAGAAAATAGATTCTGATGCTAGATATTGTGATTTATGTCCTATGCCTCTGCGAATATATATATATATTTATATACCAAAAACACTTTATACTATACAAGGGTCTGCCACACATATGCCCTTGATTGTGTGTATATATGTACTTAAAAAAAATCACATTCAGAAGAGTGATGTGAGACTTTGTAGAAAGGCATCAATAAATAGAGGTGTGCGTGTGTGTGTATTTTTGTGTGTGCGTCCCTGGGTCTGCCATGTTAAACAGCTCCAGCGGTCCGTCAATCGCTCTTCGAGCTCTGTGCTGCATCTAGGTTGACCACCTGGAGCTCCGTCAGGTTACTGCTGCTGCCGCTCGACTGTTGGCCAATCACCATCTGGAGCACAAGCACAGCCATGTCAGGAGAAGGGTCATCAGACAGCCAATCACAAGTCATCACATCACACAACAGCCGCCACAGATGGAGATCCTGCTGCACCGCCTGCTGCTAATCATAGAGCGGCGTAATGCAGCGCATGCTGATGTTTCCTCTAATGTTTAGGCCATTTGATAATATCTCATCGAAACGATCAGGAGCCAATATAATTTGGTTTCATAACATCCCACCTCCATGTAAGTTAAATCCCTCTGCATTGTGCTTTGTTAGGTCTACTGCATGTGTATTTCTGCAACAAATAAAATACCAGCTGATCAAACACATTCACACTGGTAACAGGTAACAACCCTGTAGCCTTTGTGTGCCAGTGCTCTGTTAGGATGCAGTAGTGCAGGCAAAGTGGCATGCTGGTTGCATAGGGAATATAAGAGTTTCACTTGTAAAATGCAGATCTTGCCGTACTGGGTGTAGCTGCACTGCTGAGACGGGGATCTGCACCGTGCCTGGAGGTGCTGTGAGGAACACTTGAGGGACAGCACCTGGGAGAGAGGGTAAAAATATGGCTGTTGATCTCAGGTTAACCTAATCTTTCATCCAGGAGGTGTGGTTCACTGTCTTACCTGTGTCTTGGGCTTGTGCATGGGACACCTGCATGGCTGTGGTGCCCTGGGAAAAGGCGTTGAGCACAGCCAGCCCTCCGTCAGCCAGCGCTGGCGTGGAGGCGTACATCACTGTGTGAGGGCTGGGGTACATCATGTGACCTGCCACAGACGTTGGCACTGATGAAGTGACAATGGTTGCTGGGAGACTTACCGTGGCTAGAAGGAAGGAGAAGAACGATGTCACTCTGAGGGCAAGAGGCGTGTACACACGTTGGCCAGCAGATGGCGCTTGATATCTAACTTTTGCTTCTAACGCCTCCTTGTGGCATTATTTTTTTAAATCTTATATTAGGGTCCTTGACGATGTCCATTTGCATTTTCTGATGTGAAACGTGCTTGCTTTGAGTTATCGTCACTGAAATGCATGACTTTGCATGAGTTGCTCTAGCAAACTCTCACTGATTAAATGTGAAAGAAAATGTAAATATAACCTGAGGAAGACAGAAGCTGCGTTTTCAGAGAGAATGAGACCCACCAGTGGAGTTTGTTGAGGTGTGGGAGATCTCTGGGCTGCTGTCACTGTTAGAGGTGGACTGCGTGTTAGGGTGGACCTGGATGGCCTGGAGCTGCTGGGGAACCCCGGCTCCTGGATACACACAGAGGGCATAAAGCCACTGCAGTAAGTAATAAAATGCATCAGCCTGGAAACAGAAGTGGTTCCAACTTTGCTGAGGTATAAGAAGTCATCATGCAAGTAGCGTTGGTACTTCAAGCATTAGGTGCGCTGTTACTAGTCATGGCAGAGGAAATGGCAAGCGCAGTTTTGGCAGCAGCGGCTTTATGAAGATATGATTGCGATTAGTATAGGCAGGCACATTCGTGGCAGCATGCAGAGCAGGTCACCTGTGAGAGAGACAGCAGCCGGGAAGCGGAAGACGGCCTGCTGTCCCTGCTGTGGCTGTGGGGCGGTGGCCACGGCATGACCATGCTGCCCCTGGAGGGCCAGGGAGTGCTGCTGCAGCTGGCTCAGAGGAATGGTGGGGGTGCCAGGAGGGAGAGGAGTGCCTGCTGCAGGGGGGCACCCACACACGCGCACGCACAGACACACACACACACACAAGGGAGCAGTAAGGCTAGATGTGAAAGGATAGTAGTAGTTGGAAAAAGCGCTGATAACTCGTAGGGAGCATGTGCAAAATCCACATTTATTAAAAAACATGTACAAATCCTCTAAATGTAAAAAGCAACAACCATTTCTTTTAGATCAGAAAGTGAGCTCTACAGACACACTTGCAGCAGGTTGTGATAAGTCCTACCTGTGGAGCATCGACCGAAACTTTTAAATTCCAAGTAAGGCGCTTATGTGCACCATTATTTTCTCACTAAAGTTGATTCTGCTGATTTCTCTGCTAAAAAAACTAAAAAATGTCAACTACAAGCAAAGCACAAATAACACCAGGCCGTTGGCTGCATAGATAAACACAAGAGTCATCATGCAGTCCAGGCATTTGAGGAACTAATGACCCAGCTGGTTAATCTATTTCTTATAGATAATGAGCCCACAACAAGAAGAAAATCCCTAAAAGGGTCTCATGCGTTGATCCCGATCCACCCTAAAATCCAATTACTTGTTCATTGTTCCATTTCTAAACTAACGTTTTGAGTTATGTTGCCAACAGGCAGACAAACCGATGCCGCCGAATACATGTTTGTCAAAGACTTGACGTAAGTACCACTTAGGTTTAGGTAAAGGTATTCACTCATCCATTCAGCTACTAGGTGACTGGATGATATTTCTGCTGTGCATGAATGGTTTCTATTTAATAAAAAAGTGCAATGTGGAGATACTATGTGCATGTACTCACTCGGTTTTCATAAAACTGTTCTACTACAGAACCCAATACCAATGTGAAAAAACTAGGGCTGTCAAAATAATGCATTATTAAAAAGAGATTAATCTGTGGAATTAATGGGTTAATTTTTTTTTTACACATTAACAACAATGTTATTATTCATGCATATTAAAAATCTGAATTTGGCATCCTCTCAGTGAGAAAAACTGATCTTGGGCATGTCTGTGCTTTGGTACAGCAGTGAACTGAATCCACCAAAAACCACTTTATCCTTGTTGCAGAATATGACTCTGGAGTCATACCCTCACATTTGGTCATATGCTCCATGGGCAGTTGCTGCAGTGGGGCGGGCAGACCCTTTCAAGCTGTCAACTGTGGAGCTTTTAGTGTGGGAGGGTGTGTTGTCCCACCTGGCACTGCTGCTATGTGCAGACAGGTGGCGAAGAAGAGAGAGGGAGAAAGCGTGCAACGGAGCAAGGTAAGAGGGCAGAGAGACCAGGCTGCAGATGGGAGAAAAAGATGGCGAAAGGGAGAAAAAAATAAGGGGAAAAGGGCAGAGGCAGTGCCTGGCTGTCCTTCATCTGTCACTCACAATGATATAAGAGATATATCAAGCTCTATGTGTACGTTCCACAGACTACAAACACGCTGCAACAACTAACAAGTGACATTCTGGAAGAAAAATACAATGCTGAGGAGCACAGTGGCTTTGCACTTTGCTGTGCAACACAAACTCTCCTCATAAAAACAGACGTCGTAGAAAGATTGCACCAGTCAGCATCTAGATGTGAAACAGCCTTTCATGTTCTACAGAACTGAGAATTATATACACGTGGGGGTAATAATGAATTACATTTGTCTGCAAATTCAAATATTTCTCCTCTTTTTGCGACCTCTTGGCATCCTCAGCCTCCTCTTTGAGGCCCCTAATGTAGCCTCAACATTTCCCAAAATAAAATGCAAAAAAAGAAGCGTGATGAATCATAACTAGAAAGCCAATTTAGAACGGCATCAGGGATCACCACATCAGCATGAGCTGGCCTTAACTCGGTGTTGATGAGTGTGTCTGTGGAGTCCCCCTTAATGAAGGGTCACGTCTAGTTCAGGACCACTCTGACACAAAAGGATCCGACTCCACAAAGTACGCCTCAATTATATATTCAGCACAAGCCACTGATCCTTCATTGAATATTCATGACTAATTATGTTTTGGGTTTTTTTTTTCTTTTCATGAGCCCTTTTTTGCCAGGTCTATTGTGTTCCTCTCACCTAATTATTCCTGTCCCCAAGTGACAACTAAAGACAGGGCAGTCACCAACAGACGTGGCTCCCCTGGATACTGCAAGCTTTGTAAAACCCGAGGGAGCCGAGTGTTGGTGACTGGGAAAGAAGAGCTGATGTGTGATGTAAACAGCTCAGAGAGAAAGAGGCGCGACCACCCTAAGATGATGGCTAAGGTCACGCTGAGGTGCCATTCAAATTTTAATCAGCTAATAAGCTCAACAACATGAAGTGACAGGATGGAGGGAAAGACGATAAAAACCATAAAGAAAATAAAAGTTGCAACAGAGTACTGGATAATGAGGAAATGTCCTGCTCTCCTACGTACCGGGCATGAAAGTGAAGCCACCGGGCAGCTGCATGACTCCCGTGGAACCAGCGGCGGTCTTGAGGACAGTTCCGTTTGCGCTGATGTTGCTGTTGGCCGAGACAGGGGCCAGGTAGTTGGTGATTGGAAACGAGGGTCCACTGCTCACCTGCATGGTGGTGGACGTGGTGGGTACCGTGGACTGGGTGCTGCTGGTAGTGCCTGGTAGGCTGGCTACAGTGAACGTCGGCTTCAATGTGTCCTGTGGGAAAGACCAAACCAAAGCCTGTCAACATAATGGACAACGATACACATCTTCTACAAAACATACTGATAAAACAATGTCTTCAGTCAGAGGCTTCTTCAGTTCAGCTGAAATGCACACTTATGTTTTGTTCTTTTTCCTCATTATTTTCATTAAAAATTATCCAAAACCTTAGAATTTATCCCTGCTTACAAAAAAAATAAATCCTTTCTGATTACCCAGAAGTTCCAGTACTTCCATTTAATGCACCAGTATCAGTTTTTTTTACAGCAACATGGGGCTTTGCCACTCTGAGCACCTGAACGTAGAGCAGGTGGGAGGGAAGTTTTTAATTCTTGCTGAATTTCAGGGATCAATGGATGGCTGACAGAAACCAGAGCAGATTTTAATAGTGCTGCGGCAAATGGCATAAACAAGGTAGAAAAACAGGCTAGGACCTCTCTGATTGCATCCACATGTGAAATACTAAACACTGCACAGAACGTTTCTCTAAACTAAGCGGCTGGTTAGCTCAATTGGTAGGGCATCAGTCTCCCATGTGGGAGACCAGGATTCAAATCCCCCAGGGGACGAACATTAACACCTTCCAGTTGGGTCCTTATGCAAGACCCTTCACGCTACTGCCTAAGTCGCTTTGTAACGATTTGTATAAAAAACTATCCATTCCCAGGTTTAAGGAAAGCAATGCCTTGTGCTTAGATCAAATCCGCACTAGGATTCAAAGCCACCTGGAAAACCCTGAAATCCTTTTAAAAACATCACCCTGTAATGCTCAATAGAGTAAAACTCATCACTTGAGAAGAGAAGAAAAAGTACTTCCAATCCTCTCAATGCTGAATACTCACCATGTTCAATTCAAGCTGCTGCTCAAGCTCACTCCACCAAAACATCAGTTTTGCGCTTTTGTTATGTAGCGTTACTATGACAACTAATTGACAATATTTTATGACATCTCTAAAAAGAAACAAGAAAAATGAGATGATCAAAGCAGATGAGATGTGGCATCACACTGTAGGCTAATGTAAGCATCCATTGAACAGCTGAGGAGGATGTTCTGGTGAGTGGGCTGCATAAAAAGAGCAGAGTAGGCGTTGGGACAATATAAAGCACAACTAAACCCACAATGTGTGGACACACTTACACCAACACTTATCACGTGATACTAATGACCTTTAATAAGCAGGGTAAGAATAAGCCTACATTTCAGATAACATGTAGGAGAGTAGTTCTATGTGGTCTTCAGTGTTATTTAAAGGGTTAAACAACACTGAATTTCCCATATTTTACACTAATAAATTATCTAAAGCAAGATTAAAGATCACATAATTAAACCAGATTTATTCCAAAAAAATGTTTTGTGGACAGATAAGATCAAAAAACATTCTTTTTGAATAAAACAATAGATCCCAATATGAGAAGATTATCCCTATATGAAACATTGTGGCAGTAGTATCATTATTTGGGCCCATTTCATTGTATCTGGGCTAGCAAGCATCAACGAAACCAGAAATTTTTAAATACACTCACCATCTACTTTATTAGGTACACCTGTTTGTTAATACAAATGGCTAATCAGCCAATCACATACCAACAGCTCAGTGCATTTAGGAATGTAGACACGGTCAAGACGACCTGCTGATGCTCAATTCAATCATCAGAACGAGGTAGAAATGGTATTTATTCTGACTTTTAACGTGACATGGTTGTTGGTACCAGATAGGCTGATCTGAGCTGGGATTTTCACACACAACAATCTGACCAGTGTAGCATCTTCTTAAAGTGGCCAGCAAATTTATATCAGCCAATTCTAAAGGAACATTGCAACACATCTGTTGATAAACTGAATCTAAAGAAGTAGGTAAAGCTGTTCTTATGAAGAATGGTGTTCTAGATCGGCCAAATCAAATACCTGTTGTGGAGAATCTTAAGTGAGCAGTTCATGACATGTCAGCTTTAAAGATGTTTTGTACAGAGGAATAAGCTATTATTTCTTTAAGCTGATTGTCAACAACGGGCACTGGAAACATTTGGCTGCACTTTATGCTGCAAAAATGGCTCCTATCTGCACAGTTCTAACAAAGCATCAGGATATATTGAGAAAGACACTAAATGGGTGTAACAGTATGTAAAATTAAGTTGGTACAGTATTTGTTGGTTGTCCATTTTGACCAAAGTGAAATTGCGGTAGAAACTGTGGAATTTGCCCGTTTTCCAGTGGTGTTTACACTTTGTCATTTAAGGGCAACTTCCAAGTGATAAGCTTTAAAATATTTGATGTTTTAACCCCATTTGGTTTTAGCTCCATAGTTGCACCATATTATTTAACAAGAAGGTTGAGGCTCAGCATGAACTATAGCTCATTTGAGGGACACACTTTAAGTGACAGTATGAGCTTCAGAGATAGGTTAAAGCTATCTGAAATGCAAAAGACTACAGTAGTAAAACAGAAGAGGAGAGAGAAAAATGCAGGCTCACTGGAGACGCAGCCATGTGTTGCATTAGACATGTTGATAATGAGTGAGGAAGTTAAGGAAGTTCTTTAAAAAAAACAAGAAAAATGTAATTGGTAACACAGGGATCATGTAGGAGCACGTGAGTGTAAGTTGTCTATCCAAAGGGCTATTGGTTTTTATACGTGACTGATTATTACATGGCTGAAAGGTGGAGGATCCAGCATGGAGTTGGCCGATAAGGCCCTCCAGCCACAGACTACCTTGAAAACATGCAAATGGAGCTACTGTAAGTATTGGCTCACATCGGCCACACTGCAGTCCAATCAAATCTTAATATTCATGATGTCAAGGTGTAATTCAAACTTGGAGTTATTAATAAATCATCAATGGCACCAAAGCTTCATCGGGGTGTTCAGATGGATAAGTGGGTACTGTCCTCTGGCTCCAAATAATAAGTACAGGGAGTGCTGGTCTGCAGCTTCCCGGTTCTGCTGAGGGACTCTGCCAGTCCAAGGTCCTTTACCTCTTTAGTTAAACAGCAGCTCAAACGTCAGAGGGGAAGGGCCAAACAGAGTACTCGCAGTTGTTCTGCCCTCTCAACTGACAGTAAAACTGAATAAGTTTACACAATGAACTTATTAGCCCCTTACTGCTCACCCATCGGTCATAAAAGACAAAACACAACACAGCTGTGACCACATCTTCATCCTCCCTGGAGAATTCCCCAATTAATGTTCACTAAAACTAAACAAGACAAATGGTGGTGGAGTTACAGGTATCCTGGTATAGCTTTATAACAGGTAGATCTTTAAGATAACAAAAGATGAGGGAATCAGTCCCAAAGGAGAGCAAATATTAATGGAACACTTATACAGGGAAAGCAAATTACGAAAGCTGAGAGAGGAAGCTAAAAGTGTCACTTCTTAGCTACGGAGTTTGAGTCTGTGTGTAACAGAGTCAGACCTGTGTGAGGTTCACCACAAGGGACAGGATATGGGTGAGAGTACAAACAGCTGAGGGCACAGACAGCTGGCTGGAAACCTGAGCAGCTCAGAGGGGGGGATTTAACCCTTCCCATGTCAGTGAAGGCGGCAGGGGGCCACATGTAAAGACACCATCTGACACTTCACAGTTCTCACTTTTGAGTCAGAACAAACTGATTGTGCTCCTGTAACACACTGACGCTCTCTCTGGTATTATTATAAAAAAAATAAGTAAATAAATAGCTCACTGATGGGACAAGGTCACTCTGTTCCAGTTTTTCCTTATTACTCTGCTCTGTGGAGAAACGAAAATCTGCTCTCGCTTTGCAGTTGTGTTGATGCTGAGGTCCAGCGAGGACCAAGAGTTTGGCCTCTGAAGGAGCAGCTGGTTTGATCACGCTGCTCTTAGCCTGTGAGGTAACTTGAGTGTCTTGTCTAACGGCAGCAATCTGTGTGACCTACATAAAGAGCTTCATCTGACCTACTGCTTTGTTTGACCATCATGCATCTCCTGTTCAACTGGCCAGTCTAGAAACATTGCTGGCTTTCGTTTCAGAGTCATGGCAGTGCAGAGTAAACATAGGCCACTATACTAAAACACAATTCTGACGAGCAGAAGATCATCATTGTAAATTAACCAAACTTTAGACTCTGGTATATTGTCCACCTCCTACTGGTCCTAATACACTTTTACACAGTCATCCATCATACATGTATCAATGTCCAACCTTCTACTGTCCAACTGGAACATGCAAGATGTCTTTAAAACATTCTTTACCTTCAATTTACTAACATTTGATGATCAAAAGCCATTTTAAGCACAATATTAAACTATTTTTACCTTTTTGATTTTGAGGATGTACTCCTTTATTAATAGTAATCAAAGTACTTTAGGGTTTAGAACTCATGGCTACATGCCGTCAAAGGTTTAAGGATGTCCAACAATATGAACACCACAGAATACTTGCAGGATACCATTTATACTATATGCTTGAATAATTGGGTAAGTGGACTGAATACAATAACCTATAAAAAACAAGGCAGAGGCTTATCAATCTGAAAAAGACCTGGATCTACAAACTGCATCAGTACCGTATGGAAGGGGCAACTTGTGCATCTGGAAAGGCCCCATCAACACCAAAAGTTATGTACAGATTTTGTAGCAACATATACTCGCATCCGGGGTCAGGGAAGAGTCTGGGTGCTAGCTGGCTGCAGTCCAAATGGTCCAGGAATTGGGTTAACTCAGTTCCCAGATATTTACAGATTAAGAGAAAACACTGCAAGCTGCAAAGATGTAAACATGACCCCTGTGTTTATTCCACAATTTCCCCAACTTAAATATGTTTATTAAATTATGTTTAAATATTTGGGGGGAATTAAGGTTGCAGACATTAGCGTTTGAGAAAATTTTTAATTTACAGAAACAATGGTTAGCTTAGCTTTATTTAGATTTTACCCCAAATAACCCTTTTATTATGACTTATTACTAAATTAACATATTCTGCTCAACTCACTCTAACCTAACCACAGCCTGACAGGTGGAAGAACTCTGCGTTGTTTCATGAGATACCAGAACACTGAAAAAAAATCACAACTTAATAGCTGTGTGAGTGGAGGACCAAGTTGACTAGAATAAACAATGAGTCTTCAGCATAGCCACCAACAGTGCCATCCTTGACTAGCCATGTAATCCATTATTAAAAGGGACATTCTGCAGTTTTACAAATTTTGTCTGCACTGAAATGTTTCAGTAAATCAACCACATGAAGCAGAGTTTCATTATGCTGCTTCCAATAACTTTCTATTTCCTAAATGTTCTGCATATGGTTAAAAAATGAAAAACCTCCACTGCCCTCCTCGCAATCACAGACAACAGACGAGGACCTTGGCTTAAAGATGAGAGTAATTAAAAAGAGGAGGACACAAATGGTTCCCTATTCACGAGGGATTTATCATCCCAAATTAAAGGTGACAACTGGCAGGTCAGTCCAGTGTTGGTTAGAGAGCCCATTGTGCAGTTAACTGGTGGCTGGCCCTCGTCTAATCTCCCATTTGCTGGCTCCCATCTCCCAGTCTGTCACCCTGCCAGCAACATGGAATTTGCAGCTCCATTTGGGACTGCTAAAAAAGGCAAGGCAGCCCAAGTGGAGGAGGTGCAGTCAATGGCGGCTGACCAGTCTAGTTGCTTGCTGTAAAATAAGGACTGTGTGTGTGTGTGTGTGTGTGGGGGGGGGGGGGGGGGGGGGGGTTCCTGCTTTTCTTTCTCCCACACACCCCC
>JBAMHW010000018.1:9222436-9239645 GCA_037177495.1 Rhadinocentrus ornatus
TTCCACAGTTTTTTGAGGGTTGGGTGTATCTACTTTTTTTGTATTTTGGTCTTTTCGAGGGAGGTTTCCTGTGAGAGTCAGGGGGGACCTTTTATCCCCCCCCCCCCCCCCCCCCTTCCAGACTTACTCTGCAATTCATCTCTACATTAGAGAGCAGAAGGGTGAGTCACTGAGACATGAGCCTCAGTACCATTGTTGTTGATCACAGAGGAGGTGCACTGAATTAATTGCAATCAATCCTAGTGTTCACAGCTGCAGCATTAACACCACCTTTCCACAGAAACACATTTTATGCTTAATTTTCGTCTTCTTACCTTGGTGTCCCCCATGCTCTCTGACTCGGACACCTGGTAAGTGAGGTCCGTCTCCTCGAAGCCCGTGGCACTCATGCGCTGGTCCATGGAGGGGTCGGAGCGGGGCGGGGAGTCGGGCGAGTTGAGGCATGTTTGGATCAGGGCTTTGCCCGTTTCACTGGTGATCATGGGCTGGAGTTTTCGAGTGGCAAAAGTATAGACATGACCCGTTTCGCTGGCCACAAGCAGCAGAACTTGGGTGCCAGTCAGGGTGGAGAGCTCATAGGCCTGCCAAGAGATGGATAAAAAGAAATGAAATGAAGAAAATATATTTCACCAGATTAAGGTTTGGAAATTAATTTCAACAAGAAAAACAGCATAAGAGATTCCCAGCATGAACCTGTGGGAAAAAACAGCGGGGGGAAAAAACACAACAAGCTATAAATACTTTTGTAGCAGTTTGTGACGTTTTCCACAAATGAGACTAGAATAACAGAAGATAAGGCTCCCAGAATAACAGGTGTGATGTAGCAAAGAGACTGCAAAGGGCTTGTAACAGTAAGGTGGAATATTAGTTCCTCAGAAGATGGAGGACATGAGCAATCTTTTTTTTGTTTGTGTTTAAAACACAGAAGTAGCTGGCTGTAAGACACAAGGCCTACATCAAACTCTGCAGCCTTGTCATTCATTACACAGCATGCAGACGCTGACACTCACACTTCCCATTGCGAAGAAAAGGCACACTGAAATTCAACTTCATCCAACACACACGACTAAGCACATCCCGATGCACTCAGACTGAACTCCTGAGAAAGGCTTTTGATCTAAATGAGTCATCAGTTATGTGGAGGATGTTTCTGGTCCTGTGAAGGCACAGTGCCATTACCATCACCTTGGCACATGCAATATGGCCAGAGCCTGTTGAGAGATGTGCCATTGTAAGCTGAAGTGCCAGAGCAAGCAGATGAATCACATTCAAATTAAAAGGATTTTACTGTGGAGTGATAAAACTATATATTTATCCAAGTCTTCTCCACCATGCTCCCTGTTCTTTAATATTTTGTCCACCACCAGTCTGATTCTCAATTTCTGGGTACATGTTAGGAATACAATGTTGATATTTTTTTTTTTTAGGGATTAATGGAGTTTCTAACTGATTATACAGTTTTTCCTCTAAGTGCTAATACAGCCTTACAGAGACAGTGAACTACAAGCCTCTACTCATCATCCATCACCAGCATCTCCCTTTTTTTGCTGTACTCCAGCTGCAAAGGGATCTCCAACAACACGGACTCCTGTCTGGTCAACATCCAAAACAGTATAGGACTAACTTCCAAATAGATTCACTATATAGCAGCACACACATGGCCTACACAATGCTTTAATAAGTTCCATGTTCTGCCGATTTCCACATAAACGCCTGCTGGTGCGGTGCAGTTGTGCCAATGTTCTCAATGCAACTGGCTCCATTTCAATAGCGTGTTTGTAAAAAAAAATATATATCTAACAAAAAATCTAAAGAAAAACATCCACGTGGCCTTCTTTTTCAAAGCTTGTTCCATTTAGGGTTGTACAATATTCAGAAAAATGCAATATACCATACTATTGTTGAAAATTATATGACTTGCTATTTATGAACAAATAATTGCATATATTGCTAATTTTATGTGTATTAAAGTCTGCAATCCAGTTCTGTACCTGTGCATGTTAGTTGTAGAACATACACAACAGCAGAACATCTTTTAACTAGAACGTCCTCATTAATATGCATGTGTTTTCAAAGTCTTGATGATATTCCAGTTGTCTTCGCACATGTTGAGTGCTATATGCATTCTGGCTGACTCCTTTCCTTTGATAAAACCAAAGTTAAAAATAATTATCAACATATAGTGGAGGTGTTTCATATTAGGTACCTTACGATTCCATTTGATTATGATTCAGGGTGCTGTGATTAGATTATTTATTGACTGTCAGGATTTTCAGTGCATCTTTTTTCCTCCATTCAGGGTTTTTTCCCCCCTCACTCTGTGGCTACTTCATCCTCTTAAATCCATTCAACATCCATTAATTCAAGTAACCAAACAAACATATCTCCACTCCCTTTTATTTATATCAAACCACAAATAAACAAAAACATATCCAACGTATTTTTCCATGGAAAAATGTGTTAGCAACAGTTATGAGCAACAACAGTTGTTTTGTTGGTTTGGCATACCTTGTCATAATAGCATACCCTTGGTTAATGTACATGTGTAGCACAGAAAATTGCAAATGACCCATAAATTCAGCACCACTGACTGCTCAGAAATTGCATCGGCATACAGTCGACTGTGAAGCCACAAGTTATTTTAGTGTATTATTTAGCATATTAATTGCTAAACATTGCTAAAGTGCATCTCTTGCATGACTAAACCTGAGGGACAATGCACTTAAAAACTCAGAAGAAGTGTCAAACTGTACTTTTGCTACATTTTTTTCAGTTACTCTTTCTACAAGTGAGGTCGTAAATGTTGTATAAACAGGTAATGTAGCATCGCCTTATTAGCATCCAGCACCGTCTCCCAAACTGGGTGAGATTCGACATGTAATGATTAACTTTTAAATAACTATTCCTAAATGAAATATTAAATATCATTGTAACCCATCTATCAAAACTATACATAGCTATACCATTTTGATAAAGTAGTCTAAACCAACAGACAAGGTTATGGTCTTCTATTCTGACAATGTATGTGAAACTTTCAACACCGCTAGTCTCTTCTCCTTTTACCTGGGCTGCGAACACATGAGGTGCTGCTGAATGTTTGTAGTATTATATTTTATTTTGGCTTTAAACTTATACATTGAGTAAGTCTCATCCAGGCCTTGTCCGTTCTCATCTCAATAAAAACCTAAATGTTTCCAACTGATAGCTTTTAAACCGGATGAGTAAATCACACGCTCTGTAACAGTGGCTGAAAGGCTAGCTGGTCTGTCCCTTTAATATGTCCAGGCAGCATGCACGACTTGTATGTGTTCCTGTCATTTAATTATTATGCAGCTGTGTTGCTATCATTTAATTATGAAAAATAACCAATCTTGAACGTTTAAAAAAATCACAATTTATTTGGTATCAATTAAAAAGTCCACCACTAACTTAGAGCCTTACTCCCCCCCCCCCCCCTCCCTCAAAATAAGGATGAATCATCTGCACCGTGGCATTTCCCAGACATGTCTCATTATTGAAATGGTGCAAAGTTAGCAATTTCAGGCACCCATGAAACAAGTTCTACATAACACGAAACACCCAAATGACACAAAAAAATAAAACAAACAAACAAACACAACTCAACTGATCTCCGTGTGGACATGGCCTGAATTTAAATCACACTGGCTCAGAACAATCAAAAGCCTTGAGCACCACTTGGGGAGTCCAAGGACCTCAGGTTGGGAACCACTGCCTTAAGTGTTGCTGCAAAGCCACCAACAGAAAACACCGCTAATGAATTTCTAGATACTCTTTGTTTCCTTGACATTACTCTGAAGTACATTTGCAGAATGGCTGCCAGAGGCTACTTTGACACACTTCATACAGTCTAATGTTTGATTTATGTTTTTATTTTGTCATTCTCCCCACAGTGATGTGTGCCAAAATTCATATCAGTAGCTGGTGCACTGAGTGCTTTGGTGTCGTTTTTGGTTCATTGTGCATGTCCCAATTTTGTAACCTAAAGGGTGTTGAAGAGCGCTGCATTGAAGAAGCAAAAAATAAAAAAAAATAAAAAAAAAACAACAGAAAGAATGTGCATTTCTGCAGGCATCTGCACAATCCACCGCAACCCAAGAATGTACAACTACTGTACACATAACAAAAACCTCAAAACAAGTTGAATCTGTGTGGTTCTGTTGGGATGTCCCCATTACACTTCCTGTAAAACTTTTTAAAAAAATATATATTTCTGCAGTGTCGTGGTGTTATTTTTTCAGTAGCAACACTTGTAGTTTTTGAAGAAAACTGCAGCGAGTTTAGCACACCTGAAGCACATGTACATGTATGTATGTAATATATATATATATATATAAATAAATAAATATAAAACAGGGGACTAGACAATTGGGCACAAGACAAAACAATTAAATGTGGGGGCTGGGGGGTATATCAAATGTACTGATGTATCCAAAGAAGTTTTACGCATGATATATAAAATGGCTATATTGCAAACATCTAGTACCAATTGTCACTGCAGCCTTTTAAGCCATCTACTTGTGATTTTCTTCGTAGTTTAACTTCGCTCACGCACAGACAACTCACTCCCCCGCTCATCCAGAAAACTGTCCTGCACACATGCCGCTTGTTTCAGGAGAGACAAAAAAGAAACATGGAGACATGGCAGCTGGTAAACTAGTGCTAAGACAGCTGGAAGCTGAGTGTGAGACGTCTATTTAAAGTAGTAATATGCCTCGTAATTACTATAATGATAAGGAGACTAATTGTTCAGCTGTATGTGTTTCCTGAGCCATGATTGCCAACGTTGCTGTCCCCACTTTTAGAGAACGTCAGACACCCTGTTGGTGTGGCTCCCTGACATGTGGGAAAAACAAGCACAAACACGGCTAATTGACACTTTTGTATCTGAATTTCAGGTAATGGTGCAAGTGTTTGCAGTCATATGATCTGAAGCAGTGATCACCAAATCTGGACGTCTTGGGCCAGTGTCCTGCAGGTTTTCAATGTGTCCCTGCTCCAACACACCTGACTCAAAATAAATGGATTTGACTCAGGTGTGTTGCTGATCTAAAACATACATTAGTGAACAAACAGGCCTTTGCTTTACTCGCTGCATCCTTCAGTATGAAGCTGGGTTCATCCTAGTTTGAGACCAAACTACTATAAAATCTTCCCACTCCACCCACTTGTCAATTTTCTGTGATGGCTGGCATAGTGTGGGCAACATTTTATAAAAATCTACATCCCCACATTGTGTCAAATACTGTTCATGTTGCCAAGAGCCTACATAAAGGCACCTCAGTTTCCACGACAACAGTCTGGGATACATAAAGAAGAAAGAAACACAGCAGAGTACATAGTGCATAGACGACTGACAATTCTTCAACTACAAAAAGAAAAAAAACACAGCTTATTAGTGTTTGTTTAAAGTCATAATGAAAAAGTTAGCTGGTCTGCTGTACGCTACAATAAAGGCAGTGCTTTATAAGGTGACCTTATTTCCTGACGTCAGCTTTCTGTGGACTGTTGCCAAATGAGACATAGTAATGCTTTTTAAAGGCAGCAATTGTGTAGGTGTGTTCTACATTTATATTTCTGTATTTAATATACAGCATTAAACACTATTACTACTCTCATGGAGAAAATATTGACATCTTTATTGCCACCTGCCTGGGAGCCAGACTCAGCTGACAAAACTGACACCAAGACAAGTCATCGGTGAAGATGGACACTTGTGACATAATGTACAGTGCCATAATGCATGCACAGACAGTGCCCCAGCTTCTGTTTGAGTGCTCTTAGGCCATGCTCTGATCTGTTTCCCAAGGGTTTAGTCAGCTGTTGGCACATACAGTCCACTGCTGCTCACTGCCACATGGCTGTCCTGTAAAGCAGGGAGGGAAGCAGGAACAGCCTATGCACTAATGACTGCTGCTGAGGGAGACTTCTTGCAGTGGTTGTAGACATGTCAATAGGTGGATGAAGGTGTGCTGTGCATGAATGAGTGTGTCAGTTTATTTGAGAATCTATGCATGTGATAGTTGGGGGTAAATGTGGTCATAAATAGCAGTGTCGTTTGCTCAAGTCTATTTACAGCCCATTGCCTGTCATGAATGTTTTGACTTCCTCACATCTACTGAGTCACTTTGTGCCACAACTGTTGCATCGTGTGAAAATTGTACAGATACTAAATTTTCTCATAGTTAGTACTATACAGATATTATATATACACACTTACTATTATATACATTTTCCTTTAATTGTTAAGGCATTCGTAGCTCATTACAATACATTTTCTCCCACTGGTGTTTAGATTTTTCATGTCATTGCGGTGTAAAACAGACCTCCTTTTCATGTTAACTCAATGAATGACTGCCTGATTAAAAAGTGTCAGCGTTCAAAATATTTTTTCTAATAAACAGAAGACACTCAAATCAAATACTGCTATAGCTGGATGATTATCATCTGACTCACCTTTTTCATAATGCCTGTCTTCCTCTTGCTGAAAGTTGTGTACCGTCTCAACTTGTTGTCAATAAACTCCATCTTAATCTTTACGCGCCCACGTGTCTTCTTCCCCGGCTTTGCCCCGGCGACTCCACTGGACACCATGCCATACCCTCCGGGGGGTACTCCCACCTCCTGCCCCGTCACCGAAGCTTCCATCTCCCCCCTCTCCCGCTTCACCCCTCTCCTGCTGTCCCCGAGTGAACCCACAGGGTCATCGTCGTCTCCGGAGTCCGAGTCATTATCCGAGCCGCTGCACAGAGGAGCACTCTCCCGTTCCGGGTCGAAGCGGGCTCCATGGGGCAGCACAACACCAGTGGTTAACCCCATCATGTTTCCTTGAATTGCGGTCTGTAAAGGGTTCAATCCGGTGCCGTTCCCCGGTCTGGCGCCTCTAGGAGCCCCTGGACCATTTGCCCCCAGCATCCCGACAGCGTTCCTCTCGCTCTGTCGCCCTGCAGCACCGGCGCTTTCGCTAACACCCGGTAAAGCTTGCCCTGCTAGGACCAAAACGGGACGAATCCCGCTGCCGACAACCCCCAAACCGTGTCCTGTGGTACCCCTGCCTGATGCTGACCCGTTTCCAGATGATGTCGATCCAGCCTGGCTGGGTAACATTATATTTACTGGACCGAGTCCCTAAACACCAGCCAAAAAAGCTGGAGCGTGTTGTTCCGTAAGTGTTAGAAAACGCATACACGACTGGACAACAAAAAGTAAACAATCCAGGACACTTGACGGTTTGGAGACTCCAGGAAATTACCGATACAAACTTTCGAAAATGATGCTGCCCCCCAGACGCGTTAACCCGGCTCTGTTTGGTTCACCCTCCTCCTCTATTTCCAAAACTCCGAACACTTTCTCAAAAAGGAAAGCGCGAAGCGCGCCTTCATTCTGGCTACGCCACTTAACATAGTCCGCATTGTTAACCGCGAAAAACACTAATGTCGGTCTGTTATTACAAATATACTCATCATGGATTTATTTTTGCCTCAATAATTCACTCTTCGTGGAACAGGAACGCATAGAAACATCGTATTTTACATCACTTTATGCGACAGCGGAGTTATATCACAGCCGGGGAACTACTTCCCTCCTTATAAAGAGATACAACGTTTCCTTATTTGGTGCTGTCTCTCCTTATTTGGTGAGTCACAGCGTCGCTTATCGATTGGCTAAGGATGATCTGAATAGGGCTGTCATTGGTCGATAAAGAACACTCATTAGAATAAATACCAAAATGGTTGCGCTAATGTCAACGTCATTGTGGACACACAAGGTACCAAAATAATAATAAAAATATAAATAAATAAAAATTTCTTTCCGCTTTTTTATTTTTTATTTAAACTCACCACAAACAGCTTCCTTGAAGTTTAAATGACAAAAGTTTTTTTGCTGGTATGTATTTTTTAAAGCAGGAGTCTGGAGATTTTGTACAATACTATGAATGTATGCAGACAAACTAACAGGCTCTGATTTCTGAAAACTTATATAAATTTAGCAAAAGGAGAATTAATGTCTGTATTTATTTTGACATTTGGTTTTATAGTCCTGGTAGTGAGGTGGCTTACATATCAATGCATATGGGTATATTTGAAATAAACAGAAACACAACAAAAAACATCAGAAACTGTTTCTCTTCTCATTTTACCATTTGTCATTTCAAAAGCTGTTTAACTGTGTTACAATAACATGCTGATTGCAACATTCATACACATTTCTTAAAAAGATGGTGATGCAATTGTTCAGAAGTAATGATAGTCAGAAAGGCCATACCCATCTTCTAGAAATCATTTAAACTCTGCTTTGCCACAAACACATTTGACTTTCTGAATGCAGAAAATCCCCCCAAATGCACTTCTGTGCTCTTCATAACACTCACCTCTTACACTAGGCAGGTTATATATAAAAAAAAAACACCAAATATTATAGTATTTGCCATTAGATTCACACCTAAAATTAGCTGAAAAGATGCCTGGAAGTACCTTTATTAAATTAATGGACTACTACATGGAACAGTGAGACGTGTACTTGAAAAAAAAAAAAAAACCCAAAACGTTTAAGTTGGAATTACATACATAATCTTAAGTGTTATCCCTCAATGTCCCAAAACATTTCCAACACACAAACAAAAAAGAAGCTATTAACCTGCAGCTCTACATGCAAATCTGAAGTGCAGCTCTTACAAGCTTACAAAGGATGATTTACATGCTACGACAGAACTGTTGAAAAAAGATGGTTGAACTGAGGACAAAGAGAAATTTTACGAACATTTTTTACATATTCAATGCAACACTATGTAAAACTTCTCTTGAAGCTATAAAAGGTTTAACAGAAAAAATACACCACCTCCTAGTGGTGACTAAGGGTAAATTCTGGATTGGCTTCATGTACTTGTAAACGTTTAAAGACATCCAAATTATGAGCTGCATATATTTCCTAATAAACTTTCTGATCAGGATGTAAGTAAAGATCTTAAATTGTCTTTGTATTTAGTTTCTTGTTCATACATAATTTATGAATTAACTTGCAGAGATGGCTCGCCCACATCAGTCAACATGTCTTTCATTTTTATTCATCATGCAGCTGCAAGAAGCCTTTATGCTACTCTTCAGTTAGCTGACAAGTAGTGAGATGGATATGATTTACAACACTTTCTGGTTTAAAAACTCAAAGCAGTTAATGTAACATGCTAAAACTGTCAGATATCTAATCTAGTTTTCTTGTAGACATTCAAAATAAAGAGCTTACCTTTTTTTTGTGGATATTCATCACTGCATGAGCTCATTTATTCATTGTAATTCAGCAGTTAAAAACTATTTCAAGAGGGGATTTTCTTACATAATATTTAGGGTGTAGAAAAAAATGAAAGTAAACTTAAAGAAAATGACTACCGATCTACAATATTACTCACAACACATTGGGTAAAAACACTGTGAACCTTTATTGACAGCAGCATGTATACTTTTGAATATATTTGTGATTACTATGAACATTGCTAAGCAGATTTTAAAAAAACAAAAAAGGTCTAGGTGTAAGAGCCTAGAATTAATTAAAAAATAAAACAAAAAACAACATCATAATAATATACTAAACACAACATATAAAGCAAGTTCATGTACAAAGGCCATTGCATTTGATTAGATGTGAAAAAAAGGAAGTTGTTAAGATAATCCTTCATTTACCAGGCACTTAAATGAGTACTAGTGACCGTTAGTCACCGTTTTGACCTACTTTGTACTTTGTACTCGGTGCTAGCATAAACAGCTGGATAACAAACTGAATGCACACTGAGATGGACCATAATTACAAATACAGAGCATAACTACCTCACAGAAGTACCATACTATTATGAACATAGCTAAAAAAAACAAAACAAAACAGGACCTTCTTCATAAATAAACAGGCACCTGTGTGTCTTTCTATGCAACATGATAGAAATAAAGCAGATATTCTTTTAAGTGAAGTTAGTGCATGGCTTCTACATTATGTACATGCCTGGTGTAATGGAGAGAAATTGTGATTGGACCTCTGAGGAAGGTGATCGCAGGTTAAACTTGGTGATAGGCTTAATTCCTGCAACTGAGTAGACATGATGTTAGTATGATGGGCATTCTTACCCACCAGTAGACACAAATAAGCACCTGAAAGTTAAAAAACAGAAGAAAACACATTTATAAAAATGTATAAAGCCAACACTGGCACATACTCATTCATTCATTATAATCCTTGGCTATAAAACTTGATCTCTTTTCTTTTTTTTCCTGAAGTGTTACTGCAACATGGTTTAGATTCCTCGTCACAAATCGGAAGCGTAACAGACAACAAACCTTCATGCAAATCTCGCTCCATTTCTTTTGTACTTCTACTGCAGCATGATATAGTTCAGTGCGCACACACACGCTTTAGCAGGGACAGGGGTTACCAGGTGAGGCTTCCAGGGAAATTAGGGTGGTAGAGATGAAACTGACTATAGTTAAAATGATCTCACTTAACATGTTCTTGGGTGTTTAATATAAAAACAAATCCACTTTTCACTCATTATCATCTCTGGCTTTTGGAGAAAACAGGGAGGAAATAAACAGAGAACAAACATTTCAGCCTTTTTTCCCCCACTGTGTCCATCATCCCTACTGACAGTAAAGGTGAGTGTGTGTAGAAGGGTAGAGGCACTGAGGTTGTGAGGCTCCGTGAAACAAAGTGTCTCTGAGACGGAGCAGCTGCAGATGGGCAGGGGTCAATGTGGAACTGCACACAGGCTGGAAAGGGGGCCGTCCGTGCTCCTGGCACTGCTCACATGAAGCCATTCACACAAATGTGTGTTACCAATGATATAGCAAAATAAGTCTAATCCACACACTGATTTGAAATGCATTTAAAAAAAAGTTTCTTCTTCAGCCTTCCCTGAAATGTTCAAGACTAATAATCCAGCATTCCTGTCTTTACTTAAGAGAGAAGGGGTGGTAAAAGTTCCACTCTGTTGTGCATTAACTCAGACTTTGCTGTCAGATGGCAGCTCCCCCAGAGCGTGAACAATATCAGTGAAGGAAGGACGCTCTTTGAGGCCAAGCGCCCAGCAGCGGACCATGAGCTTGTAGATCTTGGAAGGGCATCCGTCTGGAACAGGTAGCTTCAGCTTCCCAGTCTTCAGTCCTGCAGCAAAGATCAGAAAGAGAATAATAAAGTTTCTGTGATGATTTGTTTTCAACTTATACTACTTTGTGTGTACTGAATCAAAGCCTGGATTGAAAAGTAGAACTGCAGCATCATGCTCACCTTCCAGCACCTCATCATCACTGAGTTTGCCGTATGGCATTTCCCCATGACTGAACACTTCCCACATTAACACTCCGAAGGCCCACACATCAGACTTGGTGGAGAAGTCATCCTCAAACACAGACTCAGTTGGGAGCCAGCGCAACGGGATCCACGCCTGTCTATAGTGGTAATACTCACTACAAAAGGAAACATCTAATATGAACCTATAATATCTACTCAAGGGTGTTAACTGTTACTGATTGACTGTGCAATTATAGAGTGCAGTGTGTTTAAGAACAGACCTGTTGTAGACGTCCTTGCTGAGACTGAGTGAAGACACTTTAACCCGCCTCTGACTGTTTATCAGACAGTTTCGGGCAGCAAGGTCTTTGTGAACGAAGCGATGATTGGACAGATGCTCCATGCCGCGAGCCACCTGGATACAGATGGAAACCTGGAGAAAAAGAACACATAAGTGTTGAGGTGACGTGACTTTATTAAGAAATTTCAAATGTTAGAAGGCATTGTCTCGGTTTCTCATTGTTTAATAAGTTAAAGGAACGGTTCAATGGTATAAAAGCAACACTCACCATATCCCACTTTTAACACTTACTTTAGTCTTGGTGCTGAGGGGCTGAGATTTGACCTTGTCGTCTTTGCTTTTGGAAATTCTGAGGAACTGCTTTAGATCTCCCTAACATGGAAAGAAGCAAGAGAGAGGACTGTATCAGGTTACAGATTTCTTTAAAGACCCACTTCGGTAAAAAAAAAAATCATGTTTTTCATGTTGTTCACATGTCCATGTGGCATTTATCTGACGTTCGAGGACATATTTTCTGAAAAATTTGATCAAAATGGCTTTTCTGAGTATTTCTGCATTTAAATCATCGTGAATCAATGGTGGGCAGAAAAAGGCGAGCTCAGACAGACCCTCATTTACACGTCATAACCTCATAACATAACTGAGCATTGCTGACTCCGCCCACAACTCAGAGGCTAATTGCTAATGAGCTGCTGGTTCTCTGCATAAGCAGAGTCCTGGGAAAGAGCGCAGGTTTGGGGATTTTTGCCAAAAACTTCATAATCACAATTTAAAGACCACTAATAACATTTTAAATAGTTCCAAATAAGCATTGGAGTAGGTCTTTAATCATTATGTACAAGTGTGCTTCTGTAGCTAAGTGGTTACCAGGTCATAGTACTCCAGGATTGTGTAGTGCGGCTCCGCCTCTCTGCAGAGGCCCAACAGTCGGACTACATTGGGGTGGCTGAGCTTAGTGAACATTTCAGCTTCGCGGCGGAAGTCGAGCTGCAGCTGTTCATCTCTGGACTGCAGACTTTTAACCAGCACCACTGTCTCCTCCTCACCCTCCTCGATACCTTTAGCTTTGCATAGAAGCGCCTCACCGAACTCCCCTTTGCCTGAGCAAACATTCAACAGCTTCAAGATCTTGATAACCAGGATATGAATTCAGAGTAAACAGACATTTTAATACAGGAGCTGAATAATGTTAATTTACCTAAAGTAGTAATAGTTTGAAGGTTTGTGCGAGGAAAGTGAAGCTTATCGTTGGTGTGGCTGTGGCGTTTCTCAGTTGATGCGATGGTGCCCATGTTGGTGAGCGCCACCTCCTCCTGGATCTCAGCTGTGGTGTGGCCGTTCGGCTGAACAGCGCCTCCTGATTAAAAACAACACACCACTGAATCTGTAATCTTAGACTTGGAATTATTCCCATAAACATCAAAACACAAAAAAAGCCCAAGTAGTATTTTTCAAAACATATGGGAACCAGAGTACAAATAGCGCTGCTTCTGAACAGTTATAACATTTTACTTGCAATATCCCCATTGAACACCAGATGGCAGCAAATATCCTGGTAACTGATTGAAGCTTCTGAATGATTCCTAAACTGACCAACAGCAGCCTGATACACATTCATACCATTAAGACACTCCATCTCAGGCTCCTCTCCGTCTTGGCCCTTCTGCAGCCTTTTGGCATTGCGTCTCTTTTTGCAGTAGAACATGAGTCCCAGCACTACAATGATGTAAGCCACAGCAGCCCCCACTGACAGGCCAATAGTTTGGATCATCTTGTACGGAGCCTTGTCATCGTCTCCTTCGTGGACGTGCACTGGTTTGTCTGCTGGACACAAGTAGAAGAATTTCACTGTCTTAAAATGCATATGTATATACAGTTAGGTCTTGTAGCACAAAGTTAAATAAAACATAAAAATTGCCTCAGATAAGTTTAAATATAGACCCACAGCAGTTTGCCGTAAAGAGTTTGACTTCACAGACTGTGTCAACTGTCAAGCCCTTATCTGCTTTACAGATCATATGTGTTCATGTTGCTGGTTTAGTTTTGTGGGAAAGTGCTGTCATGTCAACCTTGACAAATATCAGAATCGAATAATCTCCTTAGTGATACGCTAGAATACACTAGTGCAAGTGCGTGACAGAAATTTTCATCTGCAGTCAGCAAACACAAGAAGCCTCCGAGCGTAAAGCTTTATTAGATCCAACGTTTGTCCAATCCCATCACCCCTGGTGACAGCCGGGGCGTCAGAGATGTGATCGCAGTTATTAACCTGTCGCCACAGATGACAGACAGAGGTACGAGGTTTAATTAACGCCTTCATTCTGCTGTTGTAATGACGTGTGCACCGTTGTTCCTGTTGAAGTAAAACCTGCCTAAATATGTTTTTTTCATGTGACAAACTCACCCACTACATACAGCTGAGCCACACGGTCTTTGATGCTGCAGCTGTTTCCGGCCACACACGTATACCTGCCGGTGTCATCTGTGGTGACATCTGTGATCACCAAGGAGCCGTTGGGCATCTTCTGAAACCTAGAAGATGAGCGAGAAAGCAGGAAAAGGAGGGATAAATGTGGGTGTCTAAATGTCACATGCTGCAGGTTTTGTTTCTTTCTCATAAAAGGTGAAAGAGAATAACCTGCAAGACAGAGATAAAGATTTACATCAGAATTATTGGCATGGTCATGCTGGGAAAAGGACTTCTACACAAGAGACCATTAATGTTCAGAAACAATACTTTGTTTATACAACTTAAATCAAAAATCCATGGACAAATATGAAAGTGCAATCCAGTATGTAAACTGAGATTACAAACTGTCACCCATCCAATCAAAATGGAGTTTTATTACCTCCTGTTCTTACTGATGTCCAGTGCCTTGTCTTTAGCCATCCAGTGGATGTGTGGTTCAGGGTCACCAGTGACCTGGCAGTGCAGGATGGCCGTGTGACCCTGGTATACAGTCGTATTGTCTGGCTCCACCTTAAAACGAATGTACACTATATGTGCACAAACACACATGAACATCCAAAAAAATATATATTACTGCAAGTTTGCAACTGAATGATAACACCAAAGAGACAAAGGTTTCTTTTTGTGACTGGTTAAGAAGCTCTTATTTACTCAATGCAGTTCATTACAAAGCTGTAAAAAGGCCACAAAGTGCACAATAGATGGTCTGCTTGAAACCTAATGAAAATAATTAATGATTGTTTGGTTATTAAACCACCCTTGCGTGTACTGAGACCACAAGTGCTTCAGTGTGGGATTATTGACTAATTCTGTAGTATCCCTCATTCTTTCCATATTCCCTGTCTCCTGCATGATGAGTGAGTGGTTTACCTGCTACGGTGAGGGTCACCAAGGCTCTGATCTCTCCCTGCAGGCTGTTGGAGGCGATACAGGTGTAATTACCAGCGTCGCTGCGGGTAACTTTGGTAAAGTGGAGCTGACCGTTCCTTTGCTCCACGTGAGGTGGCAGCTCTCCTCCGTCTGCAGGGGGAGACAAAGAGACACCGAGCAACAAAAAGGTGTTTAGGAGGGCCATGCACAATGCTGCACGTTGAATTCAAGTGCTCAATGCGACTCCATAATGGCTAATAGTTATGGCTAAAGACTGTACAAGTTTCAACGTATCCTTGGAGGGGAAGCGCTTGTCAGCATAACACTGTCAGAGAAGCGCAGGCAGCTACTGTGAGATATTGTTAAACAACAATTCCTTATCTTATCGAGTCACTGGGCGCCAAGGCTAAGCCAGTGGTGTGTGCATACCTGCTTTGGTCCAGCGGATTGTGGGGCTCTCTCTGCCTTTAGCCGAGCACTGGATAATGATCTCTTTATCCAGTTCCAAGCACTGGGAAGGTTGGGGGGTCGGCGTGAATTTCAGCTTCTCTAAAACACAAGTCAAAACACCACACACACATTACACATGTGGTTAACACATGGGAGGGGGAGGGCATAGGGGCATGTCAAAGCTTCTTTTGTGCAACTCACCCTGCAGATGAAATGATATTAAAATGTACACACGTATTTAGGGAAATGTGGCTTCACACATGCTCACAGATCTGAAGAGTGTAAAGACTGAGGTCTATCAGAAGTGGAGATTATATAAACAGAAACAGCCTAGACAACACCGTGACATGCCGGGCCATCTACCATAGTATCATGCTGCAGATGAGAATGTATCATGAAGCTATGATGTTAAAATGGATTAAAGCTGCTATGCATGAGTCATATAAAACACCTCTGTGGGTGTCCTACAGACTCCTATTTTAAGAAAACACACACACACACCAAACAAAGGACCAGAGACATGCCCACATTTGTTTGTTTTCGCTCAGCTCTGCATCATTATAGTGTACTTATTTCACCTTAGTCTGGGGAATTAGTTAAAAAAAAAAGCTGAGTAAGGAAAGTCTGCTGTATGTATTGATCAACGGGTTCCCCTTCAGCTTACCGAGCACAGTAACTCTAGCTTGGCCAGACAGGCGGCCGCCTGCAGTCTTGGTTTCGCAGCCGTACATGTGAGCATCATATACCTCCACATTGTTGATCCTGAGGGTTCCGTTAGGGAACAACTTAAAACGAGAATCCTGGTGGGGAAAATATAGATTTCCAAATTAATTCTGTCTTGTCACAAAATATTAGGCAAGTTTACATCAGGAAAGAAAGAAGACAGCACTAGCAAACCTCAGATGTAATCATGAGGTTGTTGCGGAGCCAGGTGACTTCAGGTTGAGGGTTGGCCTGAGCGTGACAGTGAAGGTAACCTGGTTTACCTTCCTCTAAATTACTGTCTTGAGGTTTAATCACCCACACAGGAGCAGCTGTGGACACAAAAATAGCACATTTTAGACCAACAACTGATATTCTATATGTATACTTAACACATCGGCTGTCCCTTGAAGAAACACACAAAGAGTTGATTGGTAAGGCCCTTTGGCCTGTTTAAATATGGACAACATTAATAATCCCTGTGTATCTGGCAGATGGTCCCTGTGCTCCCATTATGCTCTTTGCACTGGTGAGTGCAACATGAAGAAATGCAGATATATTTGGCATACGTTGTAAACTGCCCGTTCTCCGTTTGCTTGAGTACGTTTCCAGCTAAAGCTGAAATGGAGGAAAAAGTTAGAGTTTAAAGCACTCTGAAGGTTGCAGTGGCTGGAACTACTCTGAAGTAGGGCTGGGCAATATAACCAAATTTTATATTTTAATATTTTTTACCTGAATCACGATATTCGATATATATCTCGGTATATATTAGGGCTGGACAATAATTCAATATCAATATATATCACAATATACTTTTGTTCAATAACGGTAATATGACTTTTGAACAAAATTCCGATATTTCAATTTACATAGAGTATAAGATTACAGCGTTTCACTGACTGGCGTTAAAGCTGAATAGAAAGAGCTGCAACACAAGTAATGACCTACACCACAGACACGGACCCTGACCAATGAGCCCCGACCAAGCCCAGCAGCATTTATTTAAAAAAAAAAAAAAAAAAAAAAAAAAAAAAAAAAGGACAAAAAAAACTTGGCTGTTCCCAACGCGAGGCACAAGGCTAGCCTAGGCTAGTCTTTACCCTGTCCCCCCAACCCCTCTCTAATTGTGG
>JBAMHW010000018.1:9239745-9259823 GCA_037177495.1 Rhadinocentrus ornatus
AATAAAGAACTTTATCACAATATTCTAATTTTCTGAGACAGTCCTGTATATATATATATATATATTTATATATATATTTATATATATATATATATATTTGTCAAGTAACCAAGGAGACAGTACTAATTTACAGCCTTCAGTGCTAAATAGACTTTTATTAAGGATCAGCAGCACATGTGCATTAAAACAGCTGACTGAAATTAAAGTAGCTTTATATTAAATAAAATGCTCCTAAAACAAAATGAATAAAAAATACTTTTCAATGACCATAACAAAAATACAGCTGTGCAAAATGCAAAAGAAAAGATGCTTGAAACTCAAAACAAGCTATCTCGATATAAACGATATTCTATATCGCGTCTGATAAAGTCTCAATACGTTTTAAAATCTCAATATATTGCCCAGCCAACTGAGTAGGGACAAAGGAAAGCAAAACTGAAGACTCATTCTTTGGGGATTACTAGATTTTAAGTAATTATGTCTGCAAAATTCTTTAAATATTGGAAATGAATGAGGATGTTATTTCCTTTTCACTACTATGTGGCGATAAATAGCAGTTGTTTCAGTAGCCAAACATATCTGGAAATAATTGTTCATTCTGTTTTTGTATGCATAATTAAGCTTGCAAATATATTTCTGTTTACAGGGATTAGGATTTGATACCCCAAAATAGAATATTTAATTGGTCATGCTGATTAATTTATTCAATATCTTTAAAAGCCAGATAATTCCTTCAAGTAAAAAAAAAAAGAAATCCTACATTTTATTTATTTATTTATTTTAAAACTTCACAACATTTTATACACAATTAAAATGTTCAAAGATCTGAACTTTCTGAATGTGTTTTAACAGTACTTCTCATTGTATTTACAAATAAAACTGTGCATGACTTACTGGCCACAGTGAAGGTGACCTGCTGCGTCTTGCGTCCGGCCTTGTTCTGCGCCACACAGGTGTAGATGCCTGAATCTTCCTCCTCTGCTGGACTAAAGACCAGATTCAGGCCGTCTTGGTACACCCTGCCCTCTGTAGGCACCTGTTGACCTTCTCTCTCCCACCACACCTCGGGGCTGGGCCTGCCCCGTGGGGGACGACAGGCCACTCGCTGCAGGTCATCAGCTGTCAACACCTTTGACATTTTGGGCACCATGTCTTCTATCTCTGTGGTGGAGGAGGTGAATAATTTTCAGTGTCAAGTAGATGTTTAAACACTGGAATTATTTTATACTTTGTCATTAATTCATGCCCAAAACCAGTTAAGCTTTTTTAAATTAAATTTAATAGGATAGACCACAATTTTGTTAACAAATTTCTTTCCTTGTTAGGCTAAGTCCTGGCAACAGTAGTTAATGAAATATATACAAAGTAGGTGAATTTAAACTATAGGTTGTACTTACTGTCGGAAATACCTCAAACCTAGGGGTTGGGTCATACCAAAACCAGAAGCCCCTACACAGAAAATGGAACTGGATCTGTGCTACAAAGGCTCATAACACCTCTCACTACTGTAAGCTTTAATACTCTGTGTCCCCAATTGAAGTCATTATAACTTTATGGGCCAACAATGCTCTGAATTCTGGTTGATGCCTCAGACTTTCTTTGAGTCCAAATCTAAATCAATAAATAACAGCACATGAAAACACATATTTCTCAGCAGAGGAAAGAGAAGCTGAGCAGAGGAGGAGGGCAGGGAAACGAATGAGGTGGAGCTTTGATAGGCTGTTAAAACTTACTGAAATACTGAATTCTACCGTGACACAATCCCCTATAATGCCTGCAGGGATTACCATCAGATTAAGTGAATTAAGGTATTTAAATGGAGTTGTGGCTCACTGGGTTAAAACTGCAGATAGTCGTACCTTGTTAATCCCAAACCCTTGGGGTAAAGTGGGCCGTTTGAGACAAACTGAGTACTCAGGACATTGAAGTGCATAGAAATTCCAGCCCTAAGCTTATTCTGAATATTTTACTTGCATGCACTTGCATTCCATATTGCTAGCCGATTAGTAAGATGAGAAGATACAATAATTAGTTTTTTTGTTGTTTATTTTTTCTTTTACCAATAAAACCCATTTAAAACAAGGTCTTAGAAAGTTGTTCTTTCCAATAATATAAAAAGAGCTGGCTAAAGTACAATAATAAAACAGCTATGATGTGTCTGGACTTGTATGTTTGATCAGTTTCTTTGCATGCATCACAATCTTGGTTAGATTTGATATCCTTATGTTCGGGCTTTATTTTGCAGAAATGTAATAAACCTCTCTATTTAGAAATAGTTATTTCTTTCAAGCAAAGTTCTGTCTAATGACACTAAAGACATTCAGCATTTCGCAACCTGATAATTACACTGCTTGTTAGCCTGTCTCAGTCAAACTGGAATGTTGTTTTTACTGCTGCTTACACACTGCCAGGTGTTGTTCACTTTGGAGGAAGCTTGCTGGGCTAAACAAGCTTGGAAAACAGCTGGACTGTTGGAGGAAATATTACGAAAAGGAAGTGGCAAAATGATCCAGCGCAGTGTATGTAGTGGATACAGCTGGGTGGGATGTCAATAAGGAAATTTGATTATCATCAGAGAGATCTGGCCCGAAGTGATGGAGCCAGAAAAAAAAAATGGAGAGGAGAGTGGAGAAAGATGTAGCACAAATGCCCCTCTTACTCTCAGATTACCAAATCACAGGTGTTTATCTTTCACCAATTCAACAGCTGCAATTTTGTGTGTATGTGGGTGTGTACCAGCTATGAGAAGGGAGGTCTCCAGTGTAACATGGGATCCTCTGAGGCCACGGCCAACACACTTGTAGGTTCCAGTGTTCCTGGGTTTGACTTGTGTGATTAGCAGTGTCCCATTGTACATCAGGATCACTCTGCAGAGAAGAAACAGATAAAGCACTCCATCATTGTACATGAAAGAAGCAGAAATTCACAGTCGATGGCGCAGAAATAAATGTTCTAAACTATTTTAGATTTAATCCGCAAATAAACAAATAACAGAAATTTTGGGCTATTTTCACAAAGACCTCTTAAGTCTTGGAAGGTAAATATACACTGCCCGTATGGCCCTGATTTAGTAAAACTAATCCATATGCTGCTCCACAGATTTGGAGTGAGGAAATGCTAAGAATTTGTATCCAGAACAAGAAAACTCGAGAATAAACCTTGAGTCCATTTTTTAAAAACGCCTGTCTTCAGGAGGTGAAGACTGATGTCTGCCCCTACATCTCTGGAAGGCTGATGGCAGCATGAGTACCAGCGATGAACAGGAAGAGAAGTAATTAAAAGCTGACCTTAAGCTAGCTTCAGGGATGACAGATAAGGAGCAGTACACTCCACACAGCAGCTCTAAAGACAAATAAGGAGCTTATTATAGATTCATGACAAAGTCATTGCTAAGCTCATGAGAACATTAAATATGTAAAAGAAGGAGGAATAAGTAAAGTTGTCCAAAGCGAGATTCCTCCAGGTTCTGTCGGGACTCCCTCAGGAGGGGTGACATTTCTGTGTCATATCTTCCTTGCTCAGGAGAGGAAGGGAAATGTGCTGTGGGACTTCCAGGGCATTTCCACCCATGAGATGGTGAACTAGTCTGTGAAACATTACTTCACTCTAAAATAACTACAAAAGAAAATAAGTTAAGAAATCTTTAAGACAATTATCCTTGGCTATGAGATCCTGCGCAGAAACGATTTGGCTTCATGCTTTTTGCCTCCAGAGTAGGTCTGACCCACGGGAAAGAATGTGTCTGCAAAAACAACCTCGAGTTAAATCCAGTATATTTTTACTTAACTTCACACACATGAAAAACGATCTACATCAGTTATTCACGCGTAGTCAATAAAGGATTATATAAACAATACAGGTGTAAAACAGATGATATTCCCTGAACAGAGCTACATTCCTTTGCACTTATAAATCGGCCCAGATCAATAAACAAAAACACACAAAATAAGATAATAACTCTTAGAAATCCTCAAAGAGAGGCTATGTCAGAGCCAGTCTGTGACTGTGTGTTACTGCCTCAGTGGCTCATTACACAGACGACTGATATCAGTCCTTCACCTCCACTGTGAGCTAATTTAAAAACAGACCCTCAAAATCCAGCTTTCCACATTGAACAGGCCGCTGACAATGTGACCATGTACAAGCACGAGGTGCTAACAATCCTAAGGGTAAATGTAGAAATTGGTTATTATCTAGAGCTTATGTATTTATAGAGGTCATGTTGGTAAGCAGATTGTAGCTTGAGGGTTTTTTCCACTCACTGCATGAACACTGGAGACCTGGAAAGTCTTTTGTGATAAGTTGAAGAAAGCTGAGCTAATGCGATGGTACAGTTGACTGCAGAGAAACTTTAAAGTGTTATGTTCCAGTAATAACATTCCTTTATGTAACATGGAGAGGCAAAAGGCTGATACAGGGGTTCCACCTCTATCAGTTCACAGAAATATCCAAATGTGGCTCACAGAAGCGATGCTTGTATAATGGATGATGTACTAAACTGATGGCAGAAATAAAAATGTGTGTATGAGGAAAGTTTAAGAATAAAAACTTTAAGGAATAATTTGAGGGTACGATTTAGGACTTGGCATACCGAGACTTGTTTGTCAACAGTTCATTCTCATGGTACCACTCCAAAGTGGGAGCAGGCTCTGCAGTAAACTGGCAGTGGAACACAGCCTCCTCGTTCCTCAACACCACCTGGTCCTCGGGAGTGACCACAGGCTGAGGAAAGCTCTTATCTGTAAAAGAAAAAACAAAGAATGGGCATAGCATCTATAGGCATTAGTCCAGTTCCACCTGTGTGGATGCTTGTGCATCATAGATAAACTGGCTTTTATTAAAAGCTGCCAACAGCAGTGTGAAGCTGGTGAACAAGCAAGTGGTGGTGCGTGTCAACACTGCAGGGGCCCTTGGGGAGACCTAATGAGGTCAGTGAAAAGACCCAGCAGCTTATCTCCTTTTCTAACTCTTGGGTCATAAAATCCACACACAAGAGATCATCTCTCATATCGGTGGTAATCTAAAGACAAGCTAGTTATAGAAATTGGGGTTAAAACTTAAGTGACATCAACTACAGCGTAAAAAACAAAAGCAATGGACAAAGAATGAATCAGACTAGTTATTCTGCACTTTGAATAATGGATGATTTAAATTTAAACCCCCCAAAAAGTCTAAACTGCTTCATATTATCCTTTTATTTATATGCTTCTGATTATTTACACTCTAGTAGCGCCTGCCTGGGCCAAAACTGGGCTGCCCTAACCTGCCAAAAGCAGAAATTTGGTAGAGCAGAAGCTGGAGGAGGACTTAAAATCATAGCTTTTACACTCCAAGCACAACGCTGAAGGGTTTTGAGCTTAATAAAGAGATGGAAACATGAAAAATAACCTTAATCCAGGTTTTTGGGTGTAGGTAAATACTTTAAATCTACACAGCTAAAGAAAGTAGTCTGGAAGAAGTAGTTTTAGGATATGGCTATGGTTTGGTGTGCAGTTGGAGAACACTTGTCCCACCCAGGAAATAAGTGGGCAACCTTCCCTTCAGATTTGTAACTGGTTATTCATTGAAAACCAACCTGAATCTATTGGCGTCTTTATAATTACGTCCAACAGAAGGGCAGAGGGTGGCAACACGTAACTGAAAACTCAACAATTATCCAATCTTCTTTCACCCAGGTGCTAACCTTGCGTGCCTATGCTGCATGTAGTTAAAAGGAAAAAGGGTATTAAGTGTCTCGCACAGATGTGCTACTGTATGAACAGCCCTAATTCTACAGCGTATTACAAGAATAATACATAATGAGCATGCATAGACACACACAGAGTTAAAACAAGACAGAAAAACAAGGCAAAAAGAGGCAGCAGGAAAACAAACGGTTTCCTTGTACAATACAAGGTTTGTGAAAGCTGCATTTACCATTAGATCAACAGAACGACCTTGCTGCTGGGGGAGCTAATGTTCTTGTTCGCTGTGCAGTTGTTTGTGATAGTCTGCACGGGGGGCAGGGGAAGAAGATGCTAGCACACACTTTGATAATCATATTAGAAACTCATCACTTTCTTTCCCTGCTCTCGCTCACCACTAATGGGTTATGCCCTCTTCTCTTTTGTCATTTCCAGCTGGGCAAATGTGGAATAAAACATCCAGAAAACCCACCACAAAGAGTAGGTGTTCAGATTTGACCACTTTAAATAAGTTTAAAAGTATATATAAAATGGATATGTGAATAGGTCACTAAATGTGTCTGTGCAGCCCCTCCAGGTGGGGCAGTGGGAGTGAATGCTCGCTGCCATCTGCTAGAAGGTAGACGTTGGACAGGGAAGCTGCTGACTGGATTACTGAGAGTGTGAGAATGTTAGCAACCACCACCAAAACAAATACTAAAGGTATGGCTTGGGTGATGGAAGAGAGATAGGGTGGGAGACTTCGCCTGAGCGAGCTAGAAAGTGAATCAAAAGAGGGAATGCAATCGTCATAACAAAGCAGTGAGTTAGACAAAAACATTATCATCTGACAACAAAGCCCCATGGTAACGTGGCTCATGGACAGATTTTGTGTGAATATAACCAAAGTGCAGCTTCGGTCTGTCCTCTATAGGCTTTCTGCGCTCTGGATGCTTACAGTGGCTGAGCTCTGACAGACACAGACACAATGAGAGGAGAGACCTCTTCCTTTTATCAGCAGACTAATTTAAAGTCTAAATCCTCATGGGTATTTAAATTCAATTATAAAAACACAATTTCAATCTGAAGGATGTTTAAATCCTTAAATTGAGGGGCTTTCAGAGCACAGAAACATTGGCATGGTTCTTATAACTAATTCCCCTTTTTTGTGTGTCAGGACTGCAGGCACCGCATTCAATTATGGTTAACAGAAATTATTTAATAGGCTCTTTATCTCCTTCTTTAGTGTAGGAGCTTAAAAAAAACATTTGTGAGGTAGCTAGACTGTTAGTAGTCAGAATGACAACTACGATGATTGGTCCAAAATGTACAACTGGTTGAACATGAGTGAGACATAAAAAACAAATAAATGAATAAAACAAGAATAATGGCGTCTGTGACAAGTCAAAGCCTTTCTCAGTGTGAGATCTAGACTGTGAGAAGCACCATCACTATTCATCACAGTGGGTCATGATGCTGATATATAATAATAAAAAGGAAAAAGAAGCAAATTTCTTTACAAAAACAAACAAAAAAACAACTGTACTATACACAATCACACACACCTATAATGTTGAGTGTAAAGTTGCTGTTGCTGCAGACGTGTCCTGCAGCATTTTTGGCGCAGCAGTAGTAAAGACCATTGTCATCTGGACTGGCAGTCTTGATGGTGAGCGTCCTCTCCTTGTTGTTGATCTGATGGCTTTTCTCTGTCAGCTTTACTCCATCTTTGAACCACTGACATGTTGGCCTGAGAGGGGACAGGATTGAAGAGGACAGGCATGAGGGATAAGAAGTAAAAGGAAGATTCAAGGTTGAGAACAGAAGAAAACATGGAACATGTGGCAATGAGAGAGGCCTCCAAGGAGAAAAATATAGTTGTTCAAGTTGACCCAGGGACTCACCGTGGGTGTCCGTCAATATGGCAGCGCAACGTGACTGGCGTGGAGCTTTCAATGTCCCCTTCAGAAAGAGGCTCCTTCAAAGTCACACCACCACTTTCTAACCCTGCGGATGCAGAAAAACATTGGAGAGTGTAAGAGAATATAAGATGACAGGAAGAATCATGAAGAAAGACAGGAGCAAACATTGAGCTAAGTGGACGCCCTGTCATCTGTCCACATAGGACAAGACTAATGGGTGAAGCAGGGATGAAGACAGTCAGGGACATCACTGTGACAGCACTATGATTATGATAGACAAAGCAGCGAGCTAGCACATCATTAGGTCGGCTTGCATCAGCATACCACTGCACTCAGCAGACAGAGATGGGCATTTACTGTGCTTTTTACAGACATTTAATGGATAGTTCATTGACTCACTCTGTTAAAAGGGACGCACTGCTGTTAGAGCAGCCCATAAAATTGAGGTAGAAGTGAAAGCAAGCAACAGGGCAGTGATGAACATGTTTCGACATATCACTTGTCAGTTTTAACTTAAGAAAAAACTGGAACAAACATCTTTCAACATTGAAATGATTCAGTTGCCCCTAAATAGAAGCAAGCATTGACACTGAAAAACAAATGGCATAATGTGGTTTTAACATTCAGATTCTGACCCAATACGCTGAGCTTCACTGTACATATGGTGCGTAAATCTCCCAGTCTTTAACTAGCTTCTTTTTTTTGTAGCTAGAAACAGTTACAAAGAAACAAGCCACTTGCGTCTTGATAGAATCACTGTCTGCTGTTGAACAAGACAACCATAAATTGGCACCAGTTTACTTAAATACAATTATTTTGCAAAAATAAAGATTTCTTCTGTTACAGTCATTTTAGACTTGCTGTAATGTAGTCCCACCTTGCTGGAATTTCCCTTCAATTGAGTGCGTTGGCTACAAATATACTTACACTGACTGACAACATGGGCTAATTGTTATTTTTGTTATGATATCTAGGCTGTGGTCGCACGACAAGCAGTGTGCGTATACATTGTGGGTATAGGGTGCATAGGTTTCACCAAGAGGACATATTTGTTTTAGTTGCTTCAGTTTAATCACAAGTCTGTTGAGGTTTGCGTGCATATACTGTGCTTGTATTTGGGTAAAACAAACGCATGTACAGTATGCTGAGCTGTCTTCCTATGGCCTGCTGCACCTCAGCTGCTGCATGGACCATCTATGAAATATGCATGTCATGAGCCAACCTGAGAACGCTGAGGAGAGGAAGGAAAAGATGCAGCACCCTTTTGAGGTCAAATTGAGCACTAGAGGAAGACCTGTCAATGGATCTCACAGGAACTTGACAGTGTGCTGCACAAGGGATCATGGGAACCATCTCTACAGTAACAAGGCCTCAAACTCCTGGCTTATATTTCCATCTGAGACAGGCGCTGCTCATTAGCTTCTTCTTAAAACAGCTGCTCAACAACTGTGTATGGTTTTTTTTCTCCCTCCATCTTTTTGGTTTTGCTTGTGCAGTTGAAGCAATGTGCTTTTATATGTCCATAAGATACATGCCTTCTCTCCTGATGTAGCGGAGAGAAGAGTTAAAACACAGATGATGACTATGTGCCAGTTCAGATGAATGCAAACATGCTCATATCAAACACTGGAAATTGGTTGTTTCTCATTTGAGGTTAATAGCTATAGTAACTTTGTGAGGAAGAGGAGGTGATAAAGAACAAGTCTGCTGTGGCCAGACTCTAAGATAGCCCTGTTATTAGTCCACAGAAAGGAAAAAAGTACTAAAAACCAGAAGGAAAAACAATGAGTCACGAAGAAGGAGAGTTTAAGACATGGTGTGAAGGAACAACTAGTTACTTGCAGAGTGAGTTGGATTCCGATCAGAACCAATAATGTGATGCAAAACAAATCTAAAATTTGGGTTGCATCACATCATCAACCAGCATGTGTGTTGGTAATATTAGAAGGTCTTAAGTTATTATCTACTGGAGACAAGAGCTGAATTTCAAAGCCTTAAATATTTTGGGTCCACATGCTTATGTGCCATCCATCTTGAAGAAACTACTTAATTTTGCAAGAATTCTTTACGTTACGACGAACATAATTCACATAGGCAATACAATACATACTGGCTATAGGCAGTCTGAAGTTCTTCAACTCCTAATCCACGTGGGTATCAATTCTGGGTATCACTTTACTTTCAATTTACCCTGGACTTTTCAAACAGCCACACATGCTAACCCTCTTATCCACAGCTCTTTTCATAGTTCACATTTCTCCAGCTGCCCACTCAACAAACAGAAGGCAGAGTTTCATAACCTATTAGTGGCAAATACCTCCCCATAATCCCTCATTGCATGACTAAGTGGAGTTGGAGCAGGTCT
The DNA here is from genome assembly GCA_037177495.1 of Rhadinocentrus ornatus. Taxonomy (NCBI): domain Eukaryota; kingdom Metazoa; phylum Chordata; class Actinopteri; order Atheriniformes; family Melanotaeniidae; genus Rhadinocentrus; species Rhadinocentrus ornatus. The sequence continues at coordinate 9,249,696 of JBAMHW010000018.1, forward strand.
GGCAGCTAACGGCATAATTAAGGGTATATAATTATTATGTTGAAGGCGGAACAGGAAGCTTTATCAACATGGGGATGATAAAAGATGAATTGTCAGGATACAGTGAATGCAGATGCTTAAATCGTTCATTGCTCATCAAGCAGCTGAATGTTTGTCTGTTTCACTCAGAGAGCTGATTTGTTGCCATGGAGAAGGGTCTCTGCAAGAGTGGGCCTGGGTACAGTGGGTTAGCTTTAGGAAGGCAGGGGACAGCATTTGACTGATAGAACCATATGGGTTCAAAATATCCAAAACACATGGACAAGAGTTCTTATACTGTAAACATTTAACACCCATGGAGAGTCCTGGGAAATGCACAACCGGCCTGGCCCGCTGTCAGAGGTGGTGTCGGATTTTATCAGCTGTGGCTGACAGAGGTCAGCAACCAGGCTGGCTCCATGGGGAGAAGCTGCTGCTGTGTCGAAGCAGAGACATGAGAAAGAGGAGGAGAGAGCCTCAGTCATTAAGCAGAAGCTCCATTTGGTCAGAGAAAAGAGAGAGAAAAAAAAAGCTGTAGGAACTGTGATGAAAGAAGAAAAAGGTGGAACTGTATTCCTGACCAGTGTGTAAGAGCATCTGCTGGCAAAAATGTAGGTTAAGGACACATGCTGTGTGACTAAACCATGCATGTTTACTCATGTGAAAGTGACTTTTTCACTTAAACATGAACAGGGAGAAAAATATGCCAGACTGCGCTGCTACTGAATAATCTTTGTTTCTGCCAGCTATGTCAATGAAACCAAAACACTGTCAGTCTGCATCTTCTTAGAGACTCGTGAAGCTTTGCCTCCAGGACCAAGAAACATGCTGACAATAGTGATGCCAGAGCCCTCCACCTCTGCTGGGTTCAGTCTTGCCATGGAGACCAAGTGACCAGAAAAGGGGGGGCTAAAACCTCCATCAGTAAAAACAGAGGGTGGATAATTACTCTTGAATAACTCTACTGACAGGATTAGCCCACCCACCACTGAAAGCAAGATTAAATAACTCTCACTCTTTAGTGGAGGAAGGGCAGCAATTTCCTCCAAAGCAGTTGAAGTACAGTACATATGGAATACCCCCACCCCTCCTTACAACCCACTTTTACCACTATGCACGCAAACTTGCACACGCATGAGTGGACACACGGGCAGGATTAGTGCCAGGGGGTCTTTACGTCAAATCTGCTTGTGGCTTTATCGTCCGTTAAATGCATGTTGGATAAATATGGGAACATCCATCATAACACAGTTAGATCCATCTAAAGTGATGCAGAGATGGCCAGCCTACCGGCACAATATCACACATAGACCAACGTGTTGATAAAAACAGACAGATTCAGCATACAGATGTGATTAGGTATTATTTATGTTTCCTTACTTTAGGCATTTGGTAGAAAATTTGCTATCATACGATTGATCTAATTTCTCTTAAGAGAAGCCAGAAATTCTACTGTAGCTGGTTATCCGCCTGAAGAATCCACTCATGGCTTTATTCTTTCAACTTCATACAACGCCATCAATGTTACTACTCCTGCCAGAATGTTGGTGTGTAGTGTAATGAAAACATTGCAGCACATATTAGCAGTCTCTCAGCTGTGTTTCTGTGGCTCATATTTACTTTATGTATTCACTTGCTACTAATTTTACAAAAGAGAGCAGTCCGTATTATAAAGTTAGCTTTTGGGATCATAAAAAAATCTTGTTTTACAATCTAAGTTACTGAAACTCCAGGACCTGGTTAATTATCACACAGCACAGATTATGTTTAAAGCTAGGAGAAACTTACAAAGCCTTCCCCCACAGTTTCCAAAAATCCTGGAGGAAACCTTGTATTCATTTCTTTAAATGTTTGGGTTTTATTCAGTCTGCAAATGCAAAGGTCCAATTGCCTTTCCTCCCTTTGACCAGACATGTTTTGTACAACTTCCCTCCTTACTTTTAGGGATCAAGGATCATTGGTTATCCAGCCCTTCAATGTATGTTAGGTACTATTCCTTTATCCCTAAAAGAAAAGGGGCACCGTACCTCTGCAAAAGGGTCGATAGCTTCAGGTCAAAATTTAAAAGGAATTTGAGACAACCACACACAAACATTTAAAAGAGGAATTTCAGATCAGAAAGACCCAAGGGGACTTTCCTGAGGAAAAAATTCCCAAATTCCTGACAAATGAAAATTTCTGTAATATTTGTTGGAAAACACCTTTTGTGCACATAAAGAATCAGTACACTGGGGAAAAAAGGGTCTTTAAGAGCTGCTTGTTGTCTGGGGTTTTTATGCATCTACAAAAGATGATGGAAAGAGGAGGAAAAGTGAAGCAAAATGAAAAAAAAAAACAGGTTTTGAAACTTTAACGATACTCCAAAGGACTGAGGAGGACCTGCTAAAACATCCACTTTCAGAGTGGATGGGCTCATACAGAGGGTAGTCATGTCAGTGCTCTCATATGTATAATATTGTGACTGTGCCTCACTGTATACTGTGATTGACTGTATATACTGTATATAGGATATATATGCCATCATGGCTGTACATATTTTTAAGAAATCGTATATAATTGAATTAAATCTTTATATATTTTGCAAATGTATACTTTTTACTTACGTTATATCTGCTGCTTAAATGGCAACAAAATTGTGTTAAAACATTAATTTCGCATTTTGATGCGATTTTCTTTTACATGTGAGAAAGTGCACATATACAGGTAGAGCTGCTCTTATATAAACACACCTAAATAAAACTAAAGCGTGGGAATGTTAATTGCTTAAAGGATTGGTTGCAATTTATTTTGGATCAGGATGACAACCCTAAAGAAGAACTGGCGCTTCTTGCTTAACCTGTTTTTAATCTGTGGGAGTCTGTCAGTTAAACTTTAATGACATTATATCATGTGTAGTTCCAGCTTATATTGCAGCTTCCTTTAGATAAGGCTGATGTTCATTTTTTGTCTGTCTGGCTAAAACTGCAAGTATTCAAAGATGGTGCTCAAAATCACAGCTCGTTCTCTCCCTCCTGTCCCTCTCAGCCCATCTCTCAGTCGGCAACATCTGTTTTAGTAATCAGCCTTTGAACAAGCATCATCACGGCAAAGAAACTCCTCCAGGCCGAATCTAGCCAGGGAATTAATTTCAGATGGAGACATTTTTCATCCCACTTATGCTGTTTTCCTGCTGCTATCACTACAAACTCAGTGTTGTAAGATACACAAAGGCTTTTCAGTTATAACTGGTACCTGAGGGTCTTTAACCTAGAAAAAACAAGGTTATTTATACCATGCGAAGTTAGATAGAATTCCCGTGACTTTTCCTGGAGTCAAGGACAGTCACTGATGTTTTTTCATTATGTTGAACAAAATTAGGAAACTACCATGCTTCCCTTAAAAAAACAAGAAGTTTAACAAGTTAATACGCAAAAAGCCTGATGAGAATAAAACCTGAAGCAAAGATAGTGACAATTTAAATCCAAATAATTACATAGCTGGAGGGCAAATTACTCTTCTTAGTGATTTCCTGACAAAAGCCTTTTGAGACTATGTGAGAAAAGAAAGTGTTACACAACAGAGAAAAAAAAATATATAAGCAACAAGAAACACTTGCTTGGTGGCACTCATATCAAGTTTCTAATAGAAAGAGAGAACAAAAAAGAGCAATGCAACAAGGTGGAAACATTCCTTCAGCTCATACTACCTGTCATCTTATACTGAGACTTTTGTTTAGCTTATTTGGACCAGAAACTGGATGCTAACTACTGCTGCCATTATGAAACCCTGTCACCTGGTAATTTTCACTCAAGAAGAGGGGTGGCTTTTAGAAAAAGGGCAAGAAAAGCTTGAAACTAAACACTCACACTTGATATTAAAGGAGGCATTGGTGGAGTGGAACACCTCTCCTGTAGCCGTATTTGCTGCGATGCATTCAAAGTTCCCCGCGTCCAGCTGCCGATCAACGGCGGTGAACTTAAGGTTGCTGCCCTCCTGGAAGCGCCTCTCATCATTTTCCAGGGGCTGACCATTGTGAAGCCAGCTGTACGTGATGTCGGCTGGATCGCCGACCTCGCAGCGCAGCATTGCACTGCGGCCGTGCAAGGCATCTTGGGACTTGGGCTCCTTGGTGAACTGGATGGTGACCGCCTGGATGGACAGAACTGGAAAGGAGAAGAAAAGAGAGGGTAAAGGATTAGAATGAAACTGCTGTTAAGACTTTACAAGTTTTTCCATTCATTAAGTGTATGGCAACCACTTAGCCTGGTGGAGGAATGTGGTGTTTAGACAATAATAGCTCGTTGTGAATTATTTCGTCATAAAATGATCAGACTCAACATAGAAAAAATACTGTTTCCTCTTAGCGCTGACAGTCACACGTACCATCCGCTCATGCTTTTCAAACAATGCATGATGTGTTGCACACATACTACATCCTCAGGCACAGTTCTATTTTACCTCACGGTGGTGTGAGCAAGCTGTGGTTTCTGCTCCATTTACGCCTGTTACCCACATGTAACTGGAGAAAATGACTGTTATTGTGGGATTTGGAATAAACAGGAGGGTTTGACTCAGTTCTGTCCAAATACACAGTAACATTGTGTTGATTAGATGTTCCAATACACCAAAAAAAAAAAGTATAGAAAAACAGTAGAACAGAGTACAAGTGCTATTTGTTAGCTCCATGTGAAAGTTATTTTAATTTTCACTTTTAATTGGATTTTATATGACAAAGACTTTTCTGTTCGTGTCACATCGTTATTTCATACTTTTTCTTTTTTTTTTAGTAAAAATGGTCAAATGCTTTTTATTACAAGGTGTTTGTCTGATGCTTCCAAAGTAAAAAATGTGTATTTCTAATTTAAAGCAGTTGCATGCTGCCTTCATGTCTGAATAAACACCAACACTCATAAAAAACCATCTCCAAACGGTGTCTATGCAGGACCTCGTATGCCCTCTAACATACAATGTTATCATACCTGATGTCAAGGTTTGTTATCATAAGGAACGGTCCACCGGCAGTCGATTAGGCATACCTACACCTGCGTGACAGTGTTCATGTCGGTATGTGTGTGTAGGTCTTTGTATCCTTGTGTAGAAATTAAGTGCGTTAAAAAGGAGATCTTTCAGTAACGTTAAATCAAGGAGCCTGTTGAAGATGAGCCAAAGTAAAGCCCTCAATCTTTGACCCTCCAAATCCCACATGTCTCTTCATCAGGTTCACCTTTGTCTCAGCTGCAGGTGGTTGAGGCTGACAGGTACTAGCAGCAAGGCTAAAAGGCTGCTTAAACAAGACATCTATTATAGGATGGCTCTGAATAGTTTGGCAGGACAAAAGAGGAAATTATTTTACCTTAAATGCACCCAAATATGACATTACACACAGCCAAAATAAAAATGGACAAACAATGTAAATGTCCTGGCGTAAACAATCATAGTTCCTTAGCAGCTACACAGACATGTAACAGCAAATACGTCAACATTCATCATGACACTAATGCACACATCACCATTCTTTTACAAAACAGAAACAAGAGGGAAAAAATTAAAGTTAAACTCTTTCTTTCTTAGCAGCAGGAACTTGTAAAGTGCCACCCAAACCTAAAAATAACATGGCCAAAACATTATTTAGTAATCCTCTAAAGACAATCACACATAGTAAGATTATAAACAAAGGCTACTTTTTCCAAAAGCAGGGCAGGGCACTATAGAGAATTTCAAATATATTTAGACGTTAACACACGATATAGAATGAGGAAATATTTATATCGAGATAGCTCATTTTGAGCTAAAAGTATCTTTTACTTCTGCATTTTGCAAAATGTATTTATTTTTATGGTCACTGAAAAGTATTTTTCAGTCATTTTGTTTGAAGAGAGTTAATTTTAATATACAGCTGCCTTAATTTCAGTCAACTTTTTTAATGCACATGTGCGGCTGGTCCTTAATAATGGTGCATTTCGCACTCAAGGCTGTAAGTTAGAACTGTGTTTTTGGTTACTTGGCCCCCCAAAAATTATATCAAGATATATATCGTAGACTGTGATTAGGGCAAAAAAAATATCGCGATATGGAGTAAAATAACAGTAATAAGAGAAGTGCAGTATGTTTCTAGATAAAAGCTCCTTTGATTAGGAAAGAAAATTATGAAGCATCTAGTTTTATCACATCTCTTTTTTTCTTTTAAAACCCCCTTTCTTTTTTTCAGTTCAAAGAGACCTTTCCGTCATTTGTATAGAGAATTTAACAAAGAAATATACCGGCTTAAGATATCTGATGTCTGACGACTGTTTTCTACTTCATTTTATCAGTCAATAATCAAATCTCACTATTTCCAGTTCATTTGTGCCACCAATATTAAAAGTCTATGACTTTTATGTTATTTCCACAGTTATTCTTGAGCTGGTCAATTCTCACCTTAATTATTATTTCTTTCAAGCAAGACACAAAACACTTCCTGCTCTTACTGTGTTGATTAAAATGTATCAACATGTGTGGAATAATTTTAAATATTACCATCTTTCAAATTGCTGTATTTTCTGCTATTCTCACAGCTCTGGTTGGACATGTTTTCTTATCAACCTAATTTTCATAAAGTAATGCAAGTCTGTATATAGAAAGTTAGTTATAAATCATGCTCACTACATCTACACTGTGTTCTCATACAGATCCTACACAATTTATTGCACCAATGCTTGTTACAGCTACTTTACTGTGTAAGCAAACGGCCTCTAACAATTCCCCGATGAGACAGGGAATTTGTTCCATCTGTGTAAAACTGGGATAAAAGGCAGCAGATGGGTTGGAAACACTAAAACAATCGTACCTAACATCCACCTAAAACTTTCTATCAAGTAATCCATACAGACAGCACTCAGCCACCTTGCCAAACCTACAGCTGGGATGTGAGGTGGCGGGCCAATTTTCATCGCGCCGATTCTCCCCTGTACAGTTATGAGCTTTATTGAAGACATTGCCGAGTTGTGGCATGCAGCCGATGGCTTCATTTAAGATTCTTGTTGGCATACAGTATGAGCTTGTGTGTCTTTGGGCTTCTGCTTGTGAGGAATGACTTCTGGGAAAGGTCCTAGTAGACAGCACAGGCTGATAAGGTGTTTCACATACCACAGGATGACAGACATGAAAGAGAGGAGGAGGAGGAGGAGGAGGGAAGAAGCCAAGCAAGTTTACCATATTGTTCAAACAGACAGCACCATGACCTACATCTCTTAACACACATTGTTAAAGATGCATAAGAAAAACCTTCAAGACCACACATTATTTAAACACAGTCATATACTCAGCACGCAAAGTCAAAGCTGCCCTCACATGGTCATTTAGAGACAAAAACATTTTAAAGAAGTTGTTTCTGTCAAACCAAATTGATGCTGAAATTAGGTCATGCTTTCTGTGGTCTCATGAGGGTTGAAGTAGAGATAATGCTGGGATCTGCACAGAGTAGCATTTCAGAGAGATAAGAAGAGCAAACGCTATCTACTCCACTTCAAAGGGAGACCAGTTGAAAGGGAGAGTTATAGATACCGGCCAAACAAACACGAAGAAAGGAAAAAGCAATATAGGGAGGTTCTTTAGACAAAAATCATTCTATGCAACAATTGAGTTGTCTAGCAAAGTGCCATTAAAAGGCAGTGAGTGAGGAGATTAAAAAAAATATCTTTAAAATTATTAAGAATAACATGCATGTATGCAGACAAGAGTTTAAGCTTTAAAAACAATATAAATTCATAAAGCATTTAGTGTAATTTAATATTTTCGAATACAGGGCTACATAATTCAGTCCTACTGGTTGTCAATTGGTCCCTTCTGCAACACAACACACTGTGCAACACATAACTTTTTTTGGACAGTCTTGATAGCTAATGATTATGCCATCTGATTTGCAACCAGTGTGTCAGATAAACAGAAAACAAAGAAAAGCCTTTGCTCTGTTAAGTTGTCAAGAAAAGCCTCCAACGGATACATTAATGCACACAGAGCAGCAGTTATAAATATTTGTACATTTATTTAAGGCAGATCAAGTTTCTTTGGATTTCAATCAACATATGTGGAAATAAACTGGAAAAGGCAGAAAGTAGGTTAAAGATGGAGATGGAAACTGCTGAGCAGATAAAATATCTGCACAGAGGGATTCTCCTCTTCAACTTGCTGCATTGCCGACCCCATTAAGCTTGGCATGGTTGTTAGGGCTGTCAGGTGGAAGTCACATTTAAGTTGTCATGACAGCCAGAATCCACCATAATGATCTCATCGGCAACTCACGCCTCTATTCGCTTCTTCTCAACGCCGTCTGCCACCACAGAGGTGGACGGGCTGAATCTTACCGTGCAACAGCTGTACTGCAGATACACATCAGCACAGAGCAAGAACTTAGACAGGAAGTGTGTGTGTCAATCAAGTTAACATCCAAAAAGGACAAACTGGTTGATGACACAGACACACAAACATTCAGAATAATCTAAACTTGCAAATTAAACGCAAGAAGATATTTCTGACAGATTGTGTAAAGAACCCAAGTTCTTTCTGGTCAGTGGCGTCAAAGATGGTGCCATCAGTGTTAATCCTGTCATCAGGGTGTTTCCAGCAGACCATCACACACCACAATGTTTTCTCTGAAAATTTCCTCAAACGTCCCCCTGGCAGGTGACGAAAACCAAGAAAGATGCACAAGTCTGAGCCTGCTGCAGGTCAAAGTGGAAGACACACACAGTTGCACGGACACAAACAGCAGCACCCAAAAATATTTGGTAACAGTCACACCCACCGTGGCAGCTCAAATGGCCCCTATTCATGTGTGTGTGTGGTTTAAAAGTTTCTCGGCAGACTGCGTCAACACAGGACAGCTGCTCTAAAATGTTTAAGAGTGATGGGGTGGCAGAACGAGGATCCTTGGAGCTGCATAACTGAGCACTGCTGGCAGGGCGTGAGACAGTGATTGGAGCGTTCCACGTGGCCGCCATTAGATATTTATCTCACTCCTCTGTGACACATGTTCAAGAGTCTCATAAGATAAAGTGCAGCAGATAACAATGAAAAAACTGACAAATGGTGAAGAGGTTAAGCTGAAAAAATATGAACTGCAATGCTTCTGTTAATGGCAAATACCATCTCCCCTCTTCTCGGCCATTATTAATGAAGACGTGACTAACATCCATTATTGTTTTCATTACTCCATTTGCTGCCAAGCCCTAAAATCTACATAACCTTTATTAAAAGCATTGAGACTTCAGTCAACAGCAGCTTTCTTAACTCAAACTTTACACAATCACAACAACCAGCTCAACTTCAAAAGACTACAAAATAAAAAATAAATAAATAAAATAAAAACACACAATTACAGAGCCTCCGATCAGATAAATTAATAATAAGATCTGAAAAAGAGTGAACATGACTTGAAAGCGGAACAAAGTTTTTTATTTAGTTAACGTCTATCAGGGGGGTCAGAGAAGGGCCAATGCATGAGGCAGACTGGGAAAACATGCCATCAATTTTTCGAATGCAAAGATGGGTAAAGCAAGGGAACTGATGCAAACTACTATATTTAAAAGCATTTGTCTCAGCAGCTTTTACACCATCAGGCCAGCCATGTTGGGAATGCTGAATATGCAGGGATTTGTTACATTGTAGGACACACAGATCTACTGTACTGTGGTCAGCTCTGAGGACAAGTTAATATTTACTGTCCATCTGCAGGCTGAAGGAATGAGATTAACCTTTAAAGTACTCCATGAAACTAGCAAGTCATGGCCGTATTCAAGCGCTTATTTGTATTTCCTAGAATTTTATCGTTTGCTGTGGTTTCTGCTTCACCTGAATGCCAAGATAATGAGATCAGGGTGGCTGTCAAACAATAAAATCACTCAAGGTTTCCCCTTTGTGTTTCCATACCTCGAAAAGGATAAAAAAAACACATAAAACATGCGTTGGGTCTTGGATTTAAAAACCTTAAATAAAAAAAGTGTACGTTGAGCAAAGTAATTAAGTTTATTTCTGGCTAGTCAGGAATATTTATATTCTTCAATCAGTCAGTCATCATGTCAGTCATTTTCTGTACCGCTTGTTCCCATTAGGGGTCGCGGGGTGAGCTGGAGTCTATCCCAGCAGTGTTTCAGG
>JBAMHW010000018.1:9259923-9271136 GCA_037177495.1 Rhadinocentrus ornatus
AACCTCCCCCAGCCGAGGCTCGAACCAGCGACCCTCTTGCTGTGAGGCTGCGGTGCTAACCACCACACCACCGTGCATTCTTCAATCAATTATTCATAATTTGTTTTTTATAGATAAAGCTTAACTATTGTTATTTTTTATTAAATCTCACTGAAGACAAAACAAAAATAATCTAAAAGAGACATATGAGATTCTATTTAGCTTATAATAGCTTCAATCTGTGGGGCAATTAATCTAATAAATCACACCTCCTTATCTTTCTGATAATTATCAGCAGGAAACTCTCATAAGCAAATGACAAACACTTTCATTACTTTAGAATTATGCATTTTATCTTAGTAAAAAAATGTCTGCTAGAATTATTAGCATTGCAGATGAAAGGTGACAACCATCTGTCACGGTGCATGCATGTTTTAAAAAGCTGAACTAAAAGCTCAGAGGAAAAACTGCAACAGCTTCAGCTTCGGGTGTGCAGACAAAGATGTCAGATAAACTGGAGATGGAAGTGGAGGACAAAGACATGGGAAGCACTAAAACCTACTGACAGAGTTTCATGACTTGTCAACAAATAACTAGATGTGTGTGTGTGTGTGTTTTTAGTTTTCTTCCAACCAAAGTGCCTCCTTTAAAACTGCTTGGAAGATCTTTTCAGTTGCATTTATGCTCTAATAAACACAGAGGAAAAGAACAAATGGAGCATGAAACAGGTGAGGCAGCATGATTAACTGCACTGATGTATTAAAACTATAATATCATAACAAGTTAGAGTTTACATGTGGCTGCATCAGTGTGTTGAAACTAGATTGATGCAACACAATGTAGAATAATGCATCAGACAGAAACAGATGTGTTGGGGAAAAAAGTTTGCTAACATCCATGAGCTAAATTAGCTAAAAGTGTACTTTCATGCTTTGGTGATTGCTTTGCCTTTTTTCACAACTTTGCATGCGAAAACGTACCTAATCTTCAGCATGAATACAAACATGGATGAAGTGCATGAACAGTGCATGAAGCAGAAAAACAGGCTGCACAATCGGTCAGGCTGCATTATTTTACTTGACATTTAACAGAATGGAGTCAAACTATGGTGAGTTTGTTCTAAAATGAGTTTATTGAAAAAAAAAATCGGAGAAAAGAGTTTGTGTATGCAATCTAAAAAAATATATATATAAGGTTATATTAACAGCTCTGAGCTGTGGTCTCAAAAAAGTCTGTCAAAATCTCATAAAGTCATTACAGAGGAACACGCTATAGGGATGAAATGAATAAAAACTAACACAAAGGAACCAGAGCCTGCCGTCTCTTTCCTTCACATTAAAAAAAGAAAACTGACCCCAGGTAGCCGTGCATTCTTTGCAAAGCACACATCAGCAGAGCACATCTGTGTTCATTCTACTGCTTCTAATTGAAAACCGTTTTCAAAGCAGAAGAGCTTGGCTGGCTTTTTACCAGTGACACTGGTATGCACACACGCTTGCTAAATTCAATTGCTACTCTCATTGTACCAGATAACTGTCCCATGGAAGGATCTCGCTCTGCAGAGTCACATGCTTGTGGGCTCATTATAACAACCTTAACTGAGATCCCTATCATGTGTTTCAATCCGTCTTACTTCTGACAGCTGGGAGCGAGCTCTGCACCACCCAGACAAAGACCCGCTCCCCCAGCTTATAACCAGGCAACACTGGTAAGGAATGGCAGGAATGGCATGGCAACCTCACCAGGTGGACTAGACTCCACATTTTATTTTAGCACTCCCTCACAGAGCAGCACCTATTAAAGTTACATTTATCATCAGAATTCAGTTTGGATGACAGAAATTAATTTCTCTTAGAAAAACACTAAGTGTATGCCACCTCTGCTGAGCAGGTGTGAAAAAGCCCTCTCATCCCTTCTAATAAGCCACTGCTTACTAGCACACCTCTGTCTTTGAAATGAATGAATGCTCCATATGGTCTCCATGACAGCAAAAATAGAAAAACACTCATGTAATAAGAATGAGTATGAGGTGGAGGTGGGAGATCAGCCATAATCTTTTAATAAGCACACTAGGACGTTGTCAACAACATCAAAGTGTTGCCTATGCCCCACCCATGCGTTTTTCAAAGTATGTTTGTGGGGCCAGACATCCTAAACCATTACCAACTCATTACTCGATATACATGGTGTACTGCAACGAGACGAATGAGCTATCGGAGAACAGCAGCGGAAACATCCATGACAAGTTGAACAAATTGTGTTGTTCAAGTGTGAATTATTTTTTTTTTTATGCCTCAAAACTGCAAAGCTTCATAATAATAAAAAGAATCTTATTTTATAAAAGATTTACACAATAAAAATGACATTTTCTGTATTGATTCCAGCAGTATGCAGCAGTTCTTACATCAAAGAACTGACTCCTCTGCCTTTATCTCTGTCTGCTGATCTTATAAAACATTAACATGGAGCTTTATGACATTCAGAATGTCATGTTGTTCCTTGTCATTCTGTGATGTATAAACAGACATTTGCTGAGAGAAATTAACTTGCTTTAGACAGATGGAGCTCCAATATGTGAAGGAGGCTTCAAAGAAGATATGAGCCTCATCGCTCATCAGCTTTCCTTTTCCATCCTTCTACACCAGACTTCATAACTGTCAAGCTGCATCTAAAACAGAGACATCTGAGCACGGCCAGCTCTGACAAATTTTCAACACCCACTCATAAAAGCCTGACTGTTGAAACACAGGCAGCATAATGCATCTTGGTGTAACCTATGTGTTCCTGGGGACAGAACATGAGCTGACACAGATGGAGGTAAAGAAAGACAGAAAGATAGATTGATTAAAGGCAGAGAAGCTCTGATAAGAAGTTATACAATTTGTCTGGAACGGCCAAATGATGTCAGTGAAAAAAACCTTAGTGGCATCCACAGATCCAATCTTGGCCATGAAAGGGAGCATGGGTATTATTACCTATGGTGCATAGCAAAATGGAGCCACTGCCGTCCCCTGCAGCTGTGCCTTTTTTTACACAAGAGATTATATGGGAGCAATTATTAGATTAAGGTGGATTAGCTTTACTCAGGTAAGGTAGGTTGGACTGTTTCTGTCTGAGAACACTTTCAGAGAAAACTGAAACATGCAGCAGTGGGGAATAAAGGCATTCAACAAAGACTCCGAACACAGGCGACATAATAGCCTGATGCAAACTGTACAAGTAAATGCTACAAGTACTCTGGTGAGGGTATTAGCACCATTCATCAAAAAATTTTGTATTGAACAAATATTAAAAGGAACATTCAGGTCAAACATCTGGAGTCGCACTCAATATTTTTCCACCCTTCCAAGCCAAAGATTGAAGATTAACTCTGAGTGAAACAGAGGAGCCCAGCAGTTTGCAGCCAAACCAAACACAGAAGTCAGATAGATGTTGCAGATTAAAGAGTCTGCTGTTAAAATGGGAGTTAAAAAACTCAAACTGGCTGCAGGTTACTCTGCAGAGTAAAATAACAGATATTAAAGAAAACAGAGCTGGACGAACTAGGATACTCTTTCCAAGTCTTTTGAAATGTGATCTGTAAGGATGAACAACTTAAATGTATTAAAAAGAGAATGGAAAAACACCCCTGCCGTACAACCCTTAGCCAAACATGTCAATTTGGTGTGGAAACCTTACATAAAGCAGCAATAGCAGCAATGTATGTCTCCTCAGTGAGACAGGAACTGGTTTTACATCAGTGGTAATAAATGATGGCTCCCTAGCTGGCTCTGGCAGCAGATGGGTGCCGAGTCCTTGGCTGCCAGCGCCATTCTCTTCTCTGCAGGCGGCTCTGACTAATGCCTGCACTTCAGCTATGTCCAGACATTAGTGCCAGCCAGGAATGTGATGGCACTTACAATCCCCTGGAAAACACGCTGACATGGAGGGAGGAAGCTGAGATAAGATGGGAATACTTTCACACTAAAAAGAGAAGACACGATCCTGACTGCCTGTTTTGCTCTTTCTGTTGAACAGATTTGGAGCTTTCTGCTCATAAAGACCAGAGCAGAGTCTGCTATAGTAATTATTCATTCACTCTGAGGAAGAATGGAAATTTACTAGGATTATTTGCTCTCCTTGACTAATATAATGCCTCCAAGTAAATTCAATGTCAGCATTCCGCTACAACAGCCAACAGCTAGTATGGGAAGCACGACTATTAAAGGAGGATAATCACACAATCTTATAAGCCAAATTACAAAGACGAAAAGACTGAATGCTTAATATCAGATAAGTGGGTTAAGCATGTCAATTTTTAAACTTTAGATTCCTCCGGTCACTCTTCAAGGCCCAGGAGGACAGTTAGACTCCATTAAACCTCTGTCTCGCACATTCAGTCTTGCCGTCTCTGTCTATCTCACTAGAGATGTACATCTGCAACTTGTTTTCTAAAAGCTTCCTGGAGTCATCCAGTAAAAGCAATTTGCAACCGGTGGAAGTCTGCTTTCCTTTTTTCTTTTTTGTTGTTCTAGTATGATGAGGTCTAAGCGAAGCACTCAAGAAACATCACACCTATAGGCCATCTATTTTCAGTCAACGGGCAGTATCACTACCTTTTTCAATTTTATTCAGAAAACATATTTAAGATGTCTTTTCTCTGCCTCTACCTCAACTTGCCATCCTTTGCCACACAAACACACACAAATGCTGATGCTGCAGGAAGGAATCAATCAAACCTGGCAACTAGGACCATTTCCAGAACCAGAAAGTCCTGTGGTGTAGGTTTCCGACCCGAGCTTGGCAGAGCTCTGTAGCGCAGGCTTAGTGTAGTCAACATTGTTTAATTGGTCACAACCTTTTAGGACAGATATCTACTGTAACTGCAGTCACTGGAGTTTCTCTGGCTGTGAGAACACCCTCTGTGAATATCGACCACATGGGTGCAAATATGTGGTTTTATGAATGCTCCAACTGTACACACCAGAGCAGAAAGTTTCAGTGGGATTTTGTGCCACCATTTTCCGCATCTAGCTTTAAAGTGTGTTTTGTCGCGCCACTGTTAAAAAAAAGCAACAACAAAACACACAAACATGTTTCTGAAACTTCTCAACTTAGAACACACAATGAGGTCCAAAAAAAGCGAGGAAGATTTATAGTTAATGACAAAGTGTGTAGTCTGAACAAAATCTGACATCAAAGGCATCATATGAAGAGTTAATGAGTTCACAGCTCTAACAAAGATCTTTGTGTTTTAATGCATCCGTTGCCCAAATTATTATAATTAGGTTGTATTGTCTTTTAATTAAGAAGGCTCGCTGTGATACCATGTTTACAAGCCCGCAGGTGGTCTGTCTGTAAAACCATGAGTGAAAAAAGGGGGAGATAAGGTTACCTACTCTCACACTGCATTTTGTTTTTTTTTTCACTCCCATTTTTCTTCTGTACACTATAAAAGGACAAGTATGGATTCAATCTAAGATTGTGTTGCATCTAATTTGTCTTATGTGTTGTAGTAGAATATGTTTTTAATCAATACTTCATTTGTTATTTAAAAAAAAAAAACTTGTGCCAGGTTGCAGTGACTGTTAATGTGCATCTTTTTATGTAGTGACTTCAACAATAGATATAGATAGATATTTCTCTTTAGGGGTCTATTTAGCAGCCATTATTCTCTGCATTTGCTATATCAACTAACCCACAATACAGTAAAGCATGATTACCAAGCTCAAATCCCAAAGGACAGCTTTGTAGTTGCCCAAGGGGACTCATGACATTTGCAGTGCCTCCCATTATTTGAATAAGAGAAGAATGGGCAGGGTGTGGCAGACACCTTGAAAGGCTCATATTTTGCTTTGAATAGCAATGTCAATGTTTGCATTAGCAGACAGCTTCCTTGTGTTGAGAAGAGGTAGGAGGAGAAAGAGCAATCAGGATGGAAGAGAGATGTTTTCTGCCACACAAGTCGAATGACGATTTGATTTAGTGAAACTTCGTATTTTCTTTGCTCTATTTACAGCAGTTATCAAACAGAATGTATTCCAATGCCCAGTGTGCACCTACATGTAAAACACAGATGAATAAAACTGAAGGAAAATAAAAACATGTCACTCTCTCAAGCCCTCCGATCTCCATCCCTTGTTTATTAAAATAATCTGTCAGCCTTAAAAAGCAATAAGCAATGTCTCTGCATGTGGGTCCCTCCAATATCTCTTATGCATTTTAATACTACCCAGCCTTGCTGTTTTATTCAGCTGTTATCTACAGCGACTACTATTATGGACAGCAACACTAATACTGCGTTACTTGGCAACACGAGCCACTTGTCATATTCCCACCCACTCAGGTTGAGCTGAAAACGGTTCAGGTGATAATGTTGTTTCTATGAACAATTCAACAGCTCAACCTTCAAACCTCTGTTTGTGTTGACAGGAGGCACACAAAAAATAAGGCGCTGTATCAACCAAAATCAGAAAACTGTGTTCACAAATGTTCTGCAGATCTACATATTCATGGTCGCTGGATAAGAAGAGGAAGGCTTTTTCCCTACACAGTGGTTGTGTGGCATATGTCTTGGTGCTACTGCGCACAGCAAGACAACTGTTCAACTTCTCTGCTCAAGTAACTCACAGGCTTAATCTTATCACCAGGCTTTCACCTTTATTGATTCCAGAGAACTACCAGTGAACTAAAATATTTTAAAATATACATAAACAATTGGAAGGTTTATATCCATCAGCTGTAGGAGTAAAGGATTCCCTCAAAAATTTTCTCTTTGTTTTTATTCAATTTCCAAGAGCAGAAAACAGCTTGAGGGCAGAAATGCCAGTGGGTTCCAACTCTACATCTGTTCTACAAATGTCCATGTTGCATCTATTGGCATTGAAACACGAAAAAGTGGAGATAAAGCTCCAGACAGAAAGATGTACAGCCCTCAAGAAAGGCAAAGGAAAGAAAAAAGGAGATCATGTTTGATGTACGCTGATATGCCTTTAAGCTTTCCATTCTGCCTGGCAGGTCTTGACTGGGATGCTGGTTGTGTTCAGAGATTATCTGGGTTGTATCCCAGGGATCAAATGGACAGCATTCTCTCAACTTGTTGGTCTGTTTCTGCTCAGGGCTCAGTTCTAATGAGGATGCCGGTGCATGGAGTTACAGACCGCAGCTAGGCCAGCAGTGATCCTGACCAGCCAACTCAAGCTCCCCCCCCTCTGTGCTCCAGGCTCAGTGCAGATTTTTTTGCAGACAAGAGTGAAGAAAGATTCTTTGTGTTACTAGAAAAGTAAACAGCTATTTGTTATTTCTCTGTCCACATTTCTAATAAGTAAAGTCAGGTGTCCACTGAGTGACCAACCCACGTGACAGGAAGGAAAGCAATATAAAAAAGAAAACTGATTTTAAAACCAATCTTCCTAGACTGTTTGTTAAAACAGGATGCCAGTAAGTTTCACCAACTTCCTCAACTCAATGCTAAACTAATTTAGCCAGAGATCATCATTTTAAATTAAAAACAGGGAAGTAGAGAGCCCATTTATCACACAGCACTGTGATGAGGTGCTTGTAACATTCTGGTATGGCAGCCAGTTTTTCATATTACACAAACATACGGTTAGCTTGTAATAACTTGGTCATTTTACACAAAGCAAGAACAGCTTCAGATGTAAAATAACAGCCATAAAAAAATAAATTTTTTCTAGCCAAACTATTTTTTTTTTTTAAAGTGCCACTTAACTTAAGTAAAAACATCACAAAATGTCTGGGACAAGATCTTCACTCCACAATACCTTCCTCTCATAATGGAGACAAGCTTTCATCACCCGAGCACAGGAAGTATGGTTTTTATCGCACTTACTAAACATTACAGAGATTCCGATCTAGTTTAGAGTCACAAGTACTACTAAACAGTAATATTGTGGATATGTAATGTCCAACATAATATGCTGAGAGCAGAGATGTCAAAATGAGTTTAGTTGAGGAATCAACGGTTTTCACATATTTATATTTATTTGTGCAAATTTTGTGCAAATTTAGTTTACATTAGTGGTATTAGCATCATGACTATTGTTATTTTCTTTTTGTTTTTTTGTTTAAACCAGTAGATTGCCCTGTCCAAATTACTGGAGCCTTTTTTCTCGTTTGGCCTAAAACCAAGCTACTGATGAAAGTAGTGCAGTGTTTGGCTATAAGGAAGCAGCCAAGTTCATATAAGTTAAGCACCTTAAGTTAAAATAATGGTGCTGATAAACCATAACAGAAATAGAGAGCAAATGTTGGAAAACGGTTAACTTCTGTTTCAAGGAACCATTTTCATACCACTGAATAGAACCCATTTTTATTTTTATGTAAAATTGTTGACATTAAAATAACATTAAAATATGGGAATGGCAGCGATACGAGTTATTCATTCTTCAGTACACACACACACACACCCAAAGTTAACAGACTGGTCTCTTCTTGCCTTAAATGTAAACAGCATTGAAAACCAGTGAAGTCTGACTGGCACAATGACCTCCTTCTGAGTGTACTGTCACTCACACTCTGGGAAGAGACACCTCACCGCAGGAGGTGGCGCAACCCCCTGAGACTTAGCGAAATGACACCTTCACACACACACACAAAATCACAGACACACAATTATACGCTATAAGGCCCCTAATTGGCTTGCTTGGCTGTGTGTGAATGCTAACTGGGTGCGGGGCAGCAGCTGTTGTTATAAGGACTTCTCTCAAAGGTGAGGAGGGGAGGAAGAGAAGAGGAAGAGGACGGGAGAGGGAGTTTGTGGGTCTGTGTGGTTGGAATAAAGAATTCCGTCTCATGCTGTGCTGTCTCCCATGCTGACAGCCAATTACCTCTGTGTGAAGCTGGAGCCCTCCCTGTCTCTCTGTCAGAGCTCGTCTAGTCTTAAAGCACAACTGGACAACACTGTTTCCGGTGTGTGTTCTCCTGCCTGTCTGGGAGTCCATGGGTAAGCTGCTATCATGAAATCATTGCCACATCAGTGCTCTACTGATTCCCTTTTTTCTTTTAGCCCATGAGTCACTTTTGATCTTGTCTGCAGAGAAACAGATTGAGCTTTTCCCAAATATCGGCTTCAGTGGGCAAAACAGTACATTAATGGACATTTAAGTATATTTTAACCCAGTTATTACCAACCCTGGTCCTCAAGGACCACTATCCTGCGGGTCTTAGATGTCTCCCTGCTACAACACAACTGGTTCAAATTCATGGCTCATTAGCAGGCTTGTGCAGAGCTTGTCAGAGAACCATTTAATTTGAATCAGGTGTGATGTAGCAGGGAGACACCTAAGACCTGCAGGATAGTGGTCCTTGAGGACAAGAGGTTGGGAATCACTGTTTTAACCCTTTGCTTCCCAACGGGGGCGATATCGCCCCCCAGGGGACGTTGTACTAACGTCAGGGGGCGCTAAGAGCATTGACTATTTAAAAAAGGGGCGGTGGTGTAATCTTTGGGGGCGGCAGAATTGGCTTGGCAGTTGATGATTGACAACTTTACTGACCAATCAGATTCATAAAAACCAAGCGCCACGGCAAATATTATCAAAAAGATGTAGACCCAAAGATTGTATACTGTAAGAAAATGGCTCACTCGATCCTAAATAGATTATTTATCTTGATGAAAATAGCCTGGACCTTAGTGATTAATTTTAAACAAATGCACAGTCCACTAAATAACTGCAAAGGTAAGACAAACTTTATGATTTTGTTGAGCTTTTGCGCTTTTTAAATGTGTTGTTATTGTTGACGGGTCAAACGAATCTCATTTTAGGATTTTACTTTTCAGAATTAGTATTTACTTTTTATTGTGCTTTTAAATTTTCTGCAATTACACATCTCAACTATCTCCTCTACAAAAATGTTTCTTCACAAATCAGTTTAAAACTATATGAAACAATTGATAACCACATCTAAAATGGCATACAAAAAGTGCTGCCAGTATCCTATTCAACATCACCATTTTTTATTAGATGCTTTATTATTTAAATAGATGTTTGTAAATAAGTTTTAATTAAAGTTTTGTTTATCATATGGCTAAATATTACATGTATTATTACATTCTCATCGTATAAGTTTTACTACAAGCTTTTATAATGTGACACAGAAAAATCTGACATTAGGCCCGATATGTTGGGAAGACACTTAGCCACCATTAAAAGGGTGAGGTGGGGGCGGGGTCTATTTAAATAGACTTTTTAAAAGCAAGAGCAACAGTGAGGTGAGATACAACTAAAGTTACAATTTCGTATATCTACCAGCAGATTTTTTCCACACAAATAAAGCTTCACTTCTCTTCTACATACTTGCAGAAAATGGACATGTCAGCAGTTTCAAGGCTGCTGCCCCAAATCACATGAAGAAAATTGTGCTTTTCATTAACTGATTACACAAGTGAACACACGTGGAGGAGCTCTGTTCTAATTTAAGATGTAGTCAAAACACATGAGCCTAGTCAGCACTTTTATTCAACAGCATTCAGGCAATACCGACAGCGCAAGCTTTAGTAAATGCGGGTTGCAAAAGAAAAAGACCGGAAATTTATTTATGCTTACCTTTTAATGGAAATGGCCACATCAACCAGGTCCAACCAGACATGAGGAGAGAAGGAAAGAAAACAGAAATGTTAGCCAAAGGCTTAATATCAACAGACTTAATGACATGAAACAGGAGAGGATTTCTGTCTACCGTCATCCTCTCCTGTTTTTTCTGCTTCTTTGAGTATGACCTCAGGGCAACATGAACTCCGGCATCATTAAAAGGCGTTTCCTTAAATCGTACTTCTCATGTAATGTAACGCTGTTGTTACTGTGTGATGTATCCTGGCATAAAAACCCCTTTGCACCTGAATGGAGAGGAGGATGTGACAAATCAATCAAGGAGTAAACACGAATCCATTCATCCTTCCCATTTACGCAAAAACTGTATGGCTGTAATGGATTTATGGTTCACCAGCGCTGGGAGCGTAAACCTTACAGCAGGAGGAGTTGTCTCGTGGGCCAAACCAGAGTGGTTCTGGGTAATGCTTTCATCGGAGAAGGAGCAGTTAAGGTCACAAATCTTCCAATCTCTCGTTCTCTGCCTCAAAGGAACATTCTACAAAAATGTGCATTACAGTTTGTTCTAAAAAAAAAAAAAAAAAAAAAAAAAAAAAGGGGTGGAACCTTTTTTTTTTCCCCCCCCCCCCCTGATCCCCCCCCCCCCCTTTCTTTTTTCCCAACTTTTCCAATTGGGGTTGTTCC
>JBAMHW010000018.1:9271146-9281755 GCA_037177495.1 Rhadinocentrus ornatus
TTTCCACGCTTTCTGTTTTCCCCCCAAGAAAAAATTCTAAAAAAATGTGCGTTAGGGGTTTTTCCAAAAAAAAAAAAAAAAAAAAAAAAAAAAACGAGTAGTGTAACATTTTTTTTTTACCCTCCATTCACTGGCTCCCTCTCCCCATTTATCTTCTTCCCAATGTTTCAAGTTGATATTGGCTCAGACTAATCGACACAGGAGGGGTGAGAATAGACAGTACATCCAAAGTTGGGAATGAGATGGATATCTATTCTGAAATCATCTTGAAAAACAATACCTTTGCCACCATGGGAGACCCTTTGCCCTCCTGTTCATCCCCTAAACCTTACCAACATGCTAAGAACACATTGCTTTATTGCCTGTAAAATAGACACAGTGGCCTATTTATAAAAGGATTAGGTAAAGAAAGAAAGACAGCAGGAGGGTTTTCAGTCTCTGCCAGTTCTTGCAGCTTAAGGGGGAGGACTTATCAGAGGGACAATACACCACAGATACGTAGCCTTATACATGAACAGTCGTTTTACACAGAGTTTGTCCAAGCTGAATTTTTCTAAAAACAATGTGTGGTATAACCAAATATTAAACCCAGGGCTGGGCGATTTATTGATAAAATCGATAAATCGAATTTTCCATTTCTGGCGATCAGTTTTTATGAAAATCAGGATTTTTTTCCTTAGTTAGCAGCCAACGTAGCCCTCCCTCCACACCAGAACAGTGTTTATCTGACAGATTTACAGTGAAGTGAGTCGTCACTCACGCCTGGGATTTAGCTGTACGTATAACTGCAGTGAGAAATGCTGCTCTCTACGAGATGCAGAAGTCAACTTTAGCCCACAAACTTGTTCGCAGACGACCAACATCAAGGGAATTCTTTCGCAGTGGATCCTGTATGATAAGGATCCAGACGGAAAGAGATCATGGATGCAGATATGTTGCATATTTCTATGCAAGATATTAAGTCATTTATATGGTGGAAAAGTTATGATATCATTTATTTTCTTTTAGCCGGCATTTATTATTATACTTTATACTATTGAATGCCAGCTAAAAGAAAATAAATAATGTCAGTGATCTGGAAAGCAGGACCGGAATTGCAGTACAAAATAAATAAAAGTTTTTAATAAGTTTAATTGTGTTTTTTGAAAAGAAAAAAAATCTATTAAAATCGGTAATCAAATTTGGTTGGAAAAAAATCGGAGATTTAATTTTTAGGCCATATCGCCCAGCTCTAATTAAACCTTTTATTGCCTTCATGTTTTCTAAACAAAAGATACAGGATAGATGTGATATAAAAGACAACTTGTAGTTGGCAGGTGCTTTTCTAAGTTCACTGGTTTTAAGTAGATGATGTTTTGCTAGACTAACCATTTGTGGTGCTAAATCTCTACACAGGTGCCACGTAATGTGACTTTTTTAGCAACAAGAAGAAAATGACTGGTCTGTATGAGCTGCAGGTACAGTTCTCTTTGCGCAAGTCCTCACAGTAAAAGGCTAAAGGCCCAAGCAAGCTACTCCTCTTCTTAAACCTCATTGCAAATTAAGACAGAACATTTATTTTACCCCTATAACTGTGTCTAAAAGCAGTGAGAAGTATTATGTGAAAGAGCTTCATAGCAGGAATGTTTGCTAAATCAGCGTATAAGAGGTGTAAAGGCAGCCCTCGCTGTAAAGTCTCATCAGTAACTGTCTTGTCCCTATGTGTGTATCAATAACACTAGGAGCAGCTTGCCTCTTTACATCAATGATGACCGACGCCTCCAGACTAATGATTTAATGATTTTTCACAAGCTTCAGAGGTTGTGCTAGCTTCGGTAACCTACTGTACACTTTCTAATTGCCTGCTACTGTCAAAGTGATCTTCCATGGCAGAAAAAACAGTGATAAACACCAAAGGATTGGATTATACTGCAAAAACAGGATTATCTGCATGTATAACTCTAGTTCTCAGCCCCAACCATGTCATGCATCCACTAACAGTCTGATCCATCATTCCATCTTGGCCTAAACCCAGAAGCCAGGCAATAGGGTTAAAAACACAACCCTGCTCTAGTTCTCGGGTGTCAGCTTTATTGAATAGAAGCCTGGAGGGACAGGGTACTATACAGTGTAACCCCCTCCCACCCCACTCCACCGCCTACTGTAACTCTGAAACCCATCAAGGACCTGCAGGACAACAGGGAGTAGAGCAAAGACATTGGTCTAGGGATCATTGAATCCTTGTAGACTTGTATACACAACCTTTCTCTGTAACAGAGAGATGTATTGATCTGTACTCCTGTGTAGCTCAAGGTCTTGTCAAAGGGGAAACCCAGACATGCTCCTGTAACGGGATGATGGGCCATAAACAGAAGGGATGTGGGCTACATTATAAAGAGACAGGGGGAATTCTCCTCTGGTTGCTAAAAAGGCCTACAGGTCATCAACAGCAAGATAGATGTAACATATTAAGACTCCCACAGACAAATATGAAGGAGGTAGTGGCTAGTGTGCAATACAAAATAAAGAAAAAGTGGGCTGGAATAATTTGAGGCAGCAAAATTATTCTTCATGCAACTCCCAATGCATCCTCCCACAGGCGTTTCCACAGCAACCAGTGGACAGCGATCCTCCAGGGTAAAGGACCCTCTACAGTGGGCAAAGGTCAACTAATGGTAATTTGTTTTCTAAAAGAGGCAATGGTCCTTGAATGTATGAAACACCCTCCTTCATATAAGCTTTTTTTTTCTTCAAGGAAAAGGCTGCTTGGTTGAATTACTTTAGAAAATATGCTTTTATCGGCAATTTACCACATTTCAATTAAATATGGACATAATGCAAACTGTCTGTTAAATCAGAAAAGAAAAGAAAGGGCAGTTGTTTTAGATCACTTTGCCTTAAAATTCTCAAAGACATCACTGATTCTTTACCCTTTCTGTCACAAAGCACTGCAAGGATAATCTAACCTTAATCTATGGGTTGGTGACCTGAATAAGCCTGCAGTCAAAGCAACGCCCAAAGGCAATTTCACATAAGACTTTCAAGCCAATTTGACGACATGGAAGTTAAGTGTTCATCTACCCAGAGCCGGCCCATCCAGACTTCCTCTTAAAGGGTTAAAATGTTCTGGTGGCAGTGCAAGCCAGCATTAAGACTGTTTGATGCCACATGAATGTTAAGGGTGCTTTAGACAAAGCTGCAGCTCTGAATCAACCTAAACCCCAAGGCCAAGCAGCCAGTGGCCAGCCATCTAAGTGGGCGACCTGACCTTGTGACTTATTAAGCAGCAGCACTCAACAGAGCTCAACAGAAATCACAACAAGCACAAATATTTGTGTACATCAGGCAACGCAATCCACCAACAACATGAGATACTATACAGCTAATTCAGGCAAATGACATTTACTGAAGAGTTATTTAGATGCTATCGGTGGCTCAGGTCTTTGTGCTTTGGGGATTAGCGCCACCATGCCCGGCGCTGAAAGGCGTCTTTGTGGCTGAGTCTTTAGCGGGATGAGAGAAAGGCTCAGATGCCTGGGTGGAGGGTGTCAGTTATCAGGGATCCTGCCATGCCTTGCTAATCTCTGGCCGTGCAGAGTTCCTAAACCCCAGCCAGCATGTCCAACGCCAGCCTCTAGAGTTCCCTCAAACCAGCAGGACAATGAAAGGTATTCACAGAGAGAGCCACTGGACTGTCAAGCTCCTCTCCTTGAGTGAGCAGCATAAGGGCAGGAGGAAGGCTCAGTCTGCACTACAAGGGCTCTAAAGAACCACCACTGCTTTTGGCACCGTATGTAGTCAATAGAGACAAGCCTCAGACATATTGGCACTGTGCAGCAACACAGGCACAAACCACTGTGAGGTAATAAAACTATGATGAATGTTTCATTATGAAGGTTTTCCTTGAATTATTTGCCTTCGGCTATGTGCGGAGTAAAATTGTCGCAGCTTTTTTTAGTTTCTTTGCTACAGAAACCAGGCTGTGGTTTAACATTATAACAGGACTATAAGCTCATGTATAATACAATGTGATTCAATTGCATTTCAAGGTGGTGAGACTGCTAACTCATCTGAAAAGTCTCCACAGCCTCCTTGCAGTCTAACCATAAAGGCAATGGGTAGCATAAAGCAGACAATGGAAATGACAGATTAAGATCTTTGACTGTATATTGAAGATGAAAGTAGCCACTGTGACATCTATTGGCTTGTTAACAACCTTTTTAATGACTCTATGCATTTAGCTGATGTTCCAACCTATGTCTATTTAGGGCTTATTTTAAAAAAAAAAAAAAAAAGGATAGAGCAGGGGAGTGACATTCAAAAACATGCTTGGACCGAAATTTTTACGTTTTAGGCCTTAAAGAAAACCAAAACAAACACCTACGGAGTGAGACATTGTCTACTTTCCTATCTCTACTGAGAGTTGCACATGCGCAATAAAGTCCGCCAGGGCAACAACTTCATGCAAGATTTAAAAGCTTAATGTGAAATAAGAGACATTAATTAATTATTAGATACATAATACATTCAGTCGACTAATCGTTTTAATAGTCGGTGACTAACCGACTAGCAGAATAGTCATTAGTTGCAGCCCTAGAAGCCATATGGAGTCTACAGCTAATTCTTGAACGAAATGTGTAAAGCTGGATTTATACTCGTGCGGTGTCTGCGTAAGGTAGGTTATGCCGTCACCGCTATATGCTATGCGTAGGTTTGACCTCTTCCAGACTTGACATGCGCTTGGAGCGGGGTTACGCGGAGTACTCCTGTGTGATTGGTCGGTTTGTGATTACGTGTTTCCGGATTTCTGCTGCTTCTCGTTGAATTTGTGTGGTTGCTGCGGAACGGAAACTGCTACACAGCGCGGTAACCACACCGTTGCGTGAGAGCACATTTCACTGACACCAGTTGCGCCGATCCTGGCATACGCAGACGTAGCGCAAGTATAAATCCAGCTTAATTGAACATACAATGATTTGGATTTCTCCAAAGACGTGCTTCGGCTACTTAGATAAAAGTTTTACTAAGAACTACAAATACCACATGCACTCCAAACACATTAACATTACAGCAGCAGGTTTTCCATGTATTCCTGCTTCAACACACCTGACTCTAATATATGACTCATTGTGATAGGCTGTTAGATCCATTTAATTTGATGCTGGTGTGTTGAAGCAGGAATACATTGAAAACCTGCTGGATTGTGGCACTCGTAGGACCGAATTGAGTAGCCCTGGTCCACAGTGTTTGCCCCAAATGCAATAAAAATTTCCTCAGGATACACTAATCAATTTAAAAGTAGGTCAGTGAAATACAGTGCCATCTGTGCCTCAAAGATTAGCTCTGTTCACATTCCTCAACACTTGTGTTTTGTCTCTGGTGTTTCAATTAAATGTAGATGAGGAAGAAGGGGGAAAGACACAGCAGATAGTTTCCAGGCATCCAAGAGTTTTAGGAATTTGGATAGTTGGAGATATGGTTAAAGTTAAAAAAAAACAAACAAAAAAAAAACAGAAAAAAAAGGAGTTGCGTGGGTATTGTGAGAAGAAGATGGAAGCGAGCCTTTAAATAAAACAAAAAAACAAAAAACAAAGGGTGTAGCTTTAGATTTGAGATGCTAAATGAAGAGATGATTCAATGAAATGTTAAATTAATTTGTAGTTGTCAGTTTCTCTTTCACAGTGAGGTGTTCAGGGTGTGGGGTGTCTGCCCCCACCACTCCTTGGATCACTCCTCTTCCTCCACATGCCTTGGCACAGTGCAGCTTGGCTTCTCTCAGCATTGCATGGCCTCCTTTCCGCTCGGGTGGGAAGCAGACATGCAGGAGGACTATCATAAATGCTTGGCTGCAGGACTTCACAGACAAGTGTCACATCTTCTCCTCCTCCTCAGGTCTCCCATTGTTCCCCTAACCTGGTTTTAGAGTCTAGCATGATATAAACCCCTGTGGTATAGACTCAACACACCATCTACTTCTTTCAGAGATGTAAAGAACTGGGCAGATTTTAATTTGGGGTTTGTTAAAGTAAGCCTAGACCAGCAGGGATCTATCCAATCGCACCAACAGTTTTCTGCCCCCAAACAGAGCAATAAGAATTCAGGCAGAAGATCAAGCAGCCCACTCCAACAATTGGGCTATAAAATAAGCTCACACTCCCCGAGCAACGCTAAAATAACACAGTAACGCAAACAGCTGAGACTTTGCCATTTCTGAAACGCTGAAGCACAGCGACCCAAGAGCAGATTGGTCATGACAATCTGCTCTGGGAAGTTTCTTTCACTTAGTAAGCCTTGGAAACGCAACATGGTCAGGCAATCAGGGACACGGCATCTGTGGCGTCCCAACAACAGTTCCCAACACCCCCCAAACCCCCACTCATACACCACTTTTTGGCACTGCAGTGGTATTTAGCTGCTAACAGCTCAGTCTTTGCTCACTAAGCAGCTAAATACAATGTCTCTTTTCAAAGGAGACATGCAGATAAAAGAAGCCAACTTAATTGCCTTGGTTACAATAGAAACCTCCCTGTCAGACCATCCCATTTCCCCTGGCAATTAGGGCTCACTTCCCCCCAGGTACTGGTGAACTGTAGGTTGCACACCCCACAAACTGAGCATTAAAACTAGCTTCTACCCGTCACCTGCTTGTAGACTCAGGTGTGTGTAGGATATGATAGATTATTTCCCAGATACTGTGGGAACATAGATCTATTGGGAAAAAAGAAAAGCTGCCACTTGCAATGAATAATGTTTTTAGCAGGTCTGATAGCACTGAATGGAATATATCACCATATGGGGGAAAAAAACAAATATTTTATATGTAACTAGAATGAGCAGAGCCACCGCTTGCCAACAGGCAAACCGGGCAAATGCTTGGAGCCCTAAGCCAGAAGGAGACCTCAGAGGGCCGATCAATTTTGTATCACGACTAAGCAGTGACAATGTGTAGAGCTTGCAATGACAGTGGCTGATCACTACAGAACTCCCTAAAGGGGTCCCACATACACCTCTCAGTCTTGCCGCGAGTAGTGGTGCGTCTGATGTAAACAAACAGGAGAGAGGATGTTTATAAAAATTTGAAGTTTTCTATCTGGAAGTGACAAAGATAGAAAAAACATGAAGTGTAAATAAGAGACCAAATCGGTCCCTAAGTAGTGCAGAAGCTAATTTAGCTCAGAGAAGCTCGGTCTGTCCTCCTGATGACTACCTGGGTATCAGGAGGCTGAAAATAAAACAAATAAATTGGATAATATCAAATTAAAACTGCATAGTTCAGCTTAACTGTAAAGCTAATAATGTTAAATTATAGAATTCATAGGCAAGAAATCTGATATGTACTCCTAATGTAAATGGATAAAAATTATTGTGTGCAAATGGTGTTGATATTTTATTTTCCATATTCAGTAGGCTTTTTTTGGCTTCTGAAAAAACTACTTATGTGTGTGCTGTATTAGCTGTAAATGTAATCCTAAAGAGTCATAATGCAGGTTTCAGCACATAGTTTAATCTTCCATGTTGGAACTATATGTAACTAAAGAATTTAATGATGTAACAACAACTTCAAAGATAACATTATTAAAATGTTATTGTCACTGTTATCGTAAGTATACAAAATCCTAATATAAGGTAGATGAACACTGGGTGGAGGGGCCTCCTGTGAAACTTCGCTTGGGGCTCCCAGAGGCTAGAGAATCACCGGAGAATGAGTTACACCACCTTGTCAGCCAGTGGTGTAACTGTTATACATGAGCAGATTAACATGTTCATGTATAATAGTGTTTCTAAGTCTGACTACATAGAGGGCATTTATCTATCTGTAAGCCTAACTGGATAAGCTTTAGTGTATAAAGTGGACATGCATGTTTGACATCGAATATTTGTGAACGTATTCACAATCTTACAAACACATTCGGGTTACTTGGAGTTGTTGTAAATGATGGGGAACTCTAATGCTTTTGTCTTTTGATTTCACTGAATAAAGAACTACTATGAACAATAAGTATAAGGTTTACCAGCCCTGTTGGTGAGGCAAGATCCCCCCCGCCTATGATTAAAGCGGAATAATTAGGTCTAATTACTTCCTGCTTTACACACTACCTCCTGCAGTCATGCACAATGAATGAACAATGTTTTTCTTTTCTCAGGATTTAGGCTGAGCGAGATTTGGAGAGGTACAGAGATGGCTGAGAAAGATGATTGGAAGGAGATGAGTTTAGTGTCTGCTTATGCATACATGTGTAAACTACACACCAGTGCCCAGTTGGAACACAGGAATGACACACATGTACACACATGTGTCTGCACACAGGGGGCTTGTTATTCAGATTACACTAAAAGAGGAAATGAGTGACAAAACCAGCTATTACAGGCTCATTTGTATGTAGATCACAGCCTCTTTGTATTGGAGGAGGACAAGTTGAGGTGCACTCCTCCTCTCCTTAGTGAGAGTGAAAGTCTTAGAAACCAAACCCAATGCCTTGAACAAGGTCTGCTCAGTGTATCTGCTAAAATCCTGTTCTATGTAGGTATGGTTAATACAGACAAAACCATTGAAGGAGAAAAAAGAAAGAATGTGGCAAACACTAATGAAATGGTACAATTAAAGACTGGCATTGCAGAAGTCGCCATTTTTTTCCCACAGCATATGAGATCATTTGAATGCATTACAGTAGAAGCTATGATTACATTAATGATTAATGAGAGATGGCAGGGTGCAGATTTCCTTCCTAAGTACTGTGAATCAAGAGAATAACACAGAGCAAGCCATTTTAAGTCTAACTATCTTTACCAGACAATAGTGCTGGGGAAGCTGTGGTTCAGACTGCAAGGTAAAATACATAAATAAGACGTATTAATTAATCTTTAGCTTCATCATGATGTTTATGCACAATTTTGTCTGTTAATGCTTCCCAACAATTAAATGGATGAATAAAAGCTGGAAAGTGGTGCTCATTTTAGAACAATTACAATAAAAGCATTCCTCTTATTTAAAAAAATAAACAAACAAACAACTAGCTGCTAAGAGATCTAAATGAAATAAAGAATACTGTATACATTAAACCTTCTAAGTATCAGCCTGGTAGCATTTTCAAAGGTTAAGCTTGTTACGTACTCTGTGAGGAGTCAGAACCTTATTCTTGTTCTTAAGGCAGCAAAAACAAACAAACAAAAAAATTAGTTTAGGCCCGGTCAATTCATACTCCACGAGAATATTTCGTCCGTGATGTGTGTTTGTGCAATGAACAATCAACCCAATAATTTCATACTAAATCAGAAACTTCGTCCATGGCAGGGCGGGGTTGTGTACGTAGTGGTGTCCGTGTCGTTATCTACCGCATGTGTTGTATTCATTTTTGTACTTTCTCACCACCTCAATCAGAGTTAATTAAAGCTGATCAGCCTTGCATCAGTGGAAATGTGCAACTGACAATGCTTTGCTTCACCCTTTTCCACGTCAACTATGTCTATCTCAAATGTCCGACCAATTACACAATACTTCTTGGAGCCCTTCAAGAAAAAAGTTCTGCTCAGCTAATGTTTCGAGAACAAGCCGCAAGATGTCCCCAACTACTTCGATGTTTTGTTCGCGTTTCTCATTGAGTATGTAACAGCCTTCAGCATTGTGCCTGAAACAGTGTTTTGGCACTGCAGAACATCCAATTTAAGTCTAACCAGTAACTCCAATATAGCCTTAGTATTGTCAACGCAAGCACCGTGTCAGAATTTTAACCTAAAAGCACTGCTGTGATTAAGTCAAACATTCCACTGTGTTTCTGTAAATAAGATTCATCCACCTGGTGAGTCGTGGTCCACTGGAGTGTTCGAGACTCATGCTGACTTCCCTCTTTTTACTGGATGATCAAAGCTCTCCTGACCTCCCAGCTAGTATCAGTTAGACCAAGAAAACATAGTTCTACCAGCAGGAAAACCTGACAAACAATGTCTAAATATCCCACAGATCTCCCAGATGTAGCAGCCACAGTTAAAGTGTTTCATTCTGTCTGTGTTTAGATGATGTGCAGGGGGTAAACATTTAAATTGCTCTTGATTATGACAAAAAGCACAGTCATGGTCTCAAAAAATGTATTAAAAAGAAACTCACCGCAACCTATGAGTCACACACCCCCTTGTCGAGCTAACGTGCACTTCCAAGAACTGACCAAACAAAACCTATCTGTCATGCTTTAACCACATGCTGGATCACACTCATACCAAACAGGAGCCTCTCTATGCACGCATGTATGTGCTTGCAGGGATCACTAAAGGTAAGAGACATGGCACTTTGACATCCAGAGCTACAATAAAGCCCACACAACATCCACATCAATCAGTGACACACAGGGGGAGGATAAGATGGACTGCATCCATCAACTGACATAATGCAAGTCCTGCCGGCTTTACTCCAAGAAAACAAGATCTTTCTCTGTGTTTTTATCCTCTGTTAGCATATCCTAGATTTATTTTTGTTTTTGGAGGGAGAGAAGTATTATTTTTCCCCTTCAATGAGCACTTGTGGGCACAGCAGGGGTTATAGCCATGAAAAGGGACGATGTGTATGGAGGAGTAAACGTGACACAATGAATTAATTAAATATATCATTCAATAATTACTTAAATGTGTCATTAAATAA
>JBAMHW010000018.1:9281855-9294146 GCA_037177495.1 Rhadinocentrus ornatus
ATGTATCATTAATTCATTAAAATACAAATGAATGTATGTAAAAACATATATAATTATTTCACTATTTAATTTTCATGCTCCTGTGCTTCAGTGCATCATGAATTTATTTTATCTGTTAACCTAGTCCATCAAAGTCAGTGGGCGGATCCAGACGCCTGATTGGTTTCCCTTTCCACAAGTCCAGGCACTTCGCTAAAGTTAGGAAGATATTCACAAATTCGGCTTTTCCAGGTTAATAGCTCATCAACGAAACATTGCTTCTTCAAAACAGACACAACACCGCAATCACAGCAACGTATACTGCTAGCTACAATCTTATTTTGCTCAAAACAAGCCGTCCTCCAAGCTGGGAGACTTGCATTGGGCTCTATGCAGAGCCTGCTGGTAGCTGGGCAGGGACCGTCTGCAAATTGTAACACCAAAAATAACTACAATATGACATGTTGTAGTGCTACCAAACTCACAGCACTAATAAACCATCTCATATTGATCATACTACAGTTCTTACTTTGGTAAAATATGCTTACATGTACTTTTAGGAATTTTTTCATCATTTAAAAGTTTAATAAATGGGCAATAACTACAATACGACATGTTGTATTGCCACCAAACTAACAGTACTAATAAAACATCTCATCTTGATCATACTAAAAGGTAAATGGTCTGTACTTATATAGAAATTTCAGCTTCACACAGCATATTGTGACACCGAGCAAAGAAAATGGAAATGTTTCCAGCTCTTTAATCTGTTTCGAATAGTCAAGCAAATCTAAAAGGCAAATTTTAACACAGAAAATGGCAGCATAACAAACTAAATTAGCTGTTTATAACACCCACATTTTTTAAGTTCAACAGCCATCTCATAAGAATGCTTAGAATGCACAGTGAGCTAAAGAAAATTGTTCTCTCATAAGGCACAAAACATTTATACACCTATAATAAAACCAGCACACAAATCCAAGCCCCTCTTCTTTACTTGATGAAAAAGTAGCTTAAGTTCACTAATGCGTAATAATATTGAGGGGTTTTAGATCTGGACAGTTGAAGATAGCTCTTCATGTTAAAATATACGTGTTGGAATATCCTTGACCATGACTCTAATTAAATGATAATCCCTTTAACAGACAGCAACAGCCCCTCAAATCTTTTTATCCCTCTGTGTCACCCTGAGGCATCCCCCTGTAACATAAATCTCTCTCCTCCCTCCACCTCTCCCATTCCACCCTGTTGAAAGTTAAGAGCCCTGGAGAAGCTGGCAATGGCTGCAGAGAGGCATCTCGCGTTTCAAGACAAAGCCCAATCCTCCACCAGAAAGGAGACACTTTCCAACCCAGGACTGCTATTTATCACCAAGAACCTGTTTTTCTGCTTGTTCCCCATCTCACACCTTGCTGGTCGGCATTTCTGCTCTTCCATGTTAAACAAAGAGATGTCACTGATTTCCCTCTCTTCTGTCTACTTATGTGTGACACCGATGCACCGAAAAAACAAAAAAAAAAAGAAAACACGAAGGTATGCAAGGTTACACACTTTGTTTGAGTTTCATACAAACAAAGAGATGGGTCAAGGAGCTATCGAGTCATCAGAAATCATTTACTGAAGTTTTAATAAACTGTATATCTTTGGAGAGTTATACCACAAGGAAATCAAACATTAACATTCTTAGTGTTAAATTTGCAACAATCCAGCCTTTGTTTTGAGTAGACAGATGTTGCAAAGACATTAAGATTGTTTAGAAAATATAGTAACAATTTGTCAGGATTTGAAATTATGCAGCTGGTGGCAGCTGGTAAACATTTCCTGTGTAAAATTACACAGTGGGGATAATCAGATAATGTACCAGTCGGGATCAGATCTGAGGTCACGCTAAACAGAGCTCCAAGTGTTTCAAGACACGAGGTAAAACATGACTTGACCTTTGGTCATAATACTCTGAATTTGGCCGACATGTCTGACACCTAGGTCAGGGTTTTAAGCACAGAGGACTGTGTCTTACAAGTGAGGGTCAAAACACGTTTTCTAACATGTGGTAACAAAGAGCCACTTCGCTCATGAAAGTCTCAGGGCACACCCATTTTTCTGGGCTACTATGAATCCATGAAAATGCCTTTCTGACAGGTCTGTCATTCATAACCTACATGAAGAATTATAACTTTACACTCTGCAGCAGCAAATGTATTATATTGGCACAACCCACCTCTTCCATGTACCACATAAAAATGTGAGCCTCTTGAAAATACCAAGTGTGTCACTGAACCAACAACTTACAAGCTAGAGCAAACATTAAAAGCAAAAGGGAAGAAAACATACAAGCTGCCTGAAGAGGGGAAAAAGTATTTTTCTTGTACGGTTGAGCAGTTATTTCAGTTGCATTGTGCTTAAAGTAAAACAACCTTTAGCTCTGCCTACATATACTTTCATTTAACCCATGTCACATTCATGCAGACCCCTGAGAAACATGTAGCAGACCGAGGACTGAACCGCATGAAAATTATTAACAGGATTTCCTTCTTATTCATCATCTCTGTAGCACATCAAAAGAAGACTTTCTAAAACAAGTCTTTGTTTATTGTATGCAATGAGCAGTCTGGCAGCACTATTTTTTACCAGGATCTGAAAAAAACTAAAACATTTTCACCCAATAAGAAGCATATGGTCTTACAGTCTTACAGCTTACAAGTTATAGCTTCTTTCTAACCACTTCATTCTTAAAAAAAAAAAAAAGAAAAAGAAAAAAGAAAGCACTTGTTCATTGTACAACTTATAAAAAAATCTTGCCACAGCTCAAAAGAACCAGGGAGCTCAGCCCCTTAAACAGCCTTAATTTCCAAATCAGAATTGTAAATTATGTCTAATAATACATAACTAATGTTAAAAAAAATACCTAGAAGTTTTAATTTGTGCAACAGCTCCACCCACCTGGCTAGTTTTACTGTTAACTCAGTTGTTTCGAATGAATCCAACAGTCAGACCCTGGCATTGTCCCATCACATGACCCGCTGAAAATCAGATCAGCATCACAGGATCAAGTTGGCGAGCACAGAGAGGACACACACCTACACAAGCTATTCTTTATCGATGTAATTGAGTTTAATGCTTCTCAATAACAGTCCTCTGCACACTAAAATGAGAGTTCTTGAGCAACATGAGCATAATTCTTCAAATATTAGATACAAATAGGTTGCATTCCTTCTGTGGAAAATCCACAATTAGTCTGTTCAGGTGAATACTGACAAAATAAGTAAATAAATAAATAAAAAACCTTAGTCTTTAAAACTTTGGGCAACTAAATGAATCTGAAATGGACCTTTGTTGTGCCTCTGACCTTTAATTAAGGCTGTGCATCTTCACTGGTCTCACGAATCGGTTATCTTGTCACTGATTTGATTTGATTCAACGATGCATTACTATGTGTAAACATAAACATGTGAACAATTATGTTATTGTCAACTTCATTATTGAACTTCATTGTTCCATTCCTAAAAAGATCTAACTATCATTATTCTACTGCGACGTTCTGATTAAACAGCCCTCTAGTGGTGAGATTTGGCGAGTCAGTCAGTTCAGACAAAATATAAAAGAAATGGTTTTTCACGTTCTCCATAATGGCCAGAAAACATTTTCCTGTAAGTATTCTAGTCAATTTCTGATTGAACACAGATAATATTGTTGAGGTAAACATTTGTTAATAGACAAAGTTGTTTTATTCCCTTTATTTTGTTCGTGCATGCTAACCACCAGCCTGCCAATGGTTTTATCCATAGACGTTAGTCTTAAGCTAACTAAATCGGTTTTTATACATTTTGATGTCCAACGTTGCATGGTTTCACTGAGACAATGAATGTATTTCCATTGAGATACTGATATGTTTTTCGTATGTCTGCTTAGTTATACAGTTTACCTAAATAAAGGTTTTCAAAACGGATTCCGCCTTGGATCTGCCGAGCCGCTGCAGCAGGCTAGATCACGCCACACACACACACAAGCAGTGGCAGAGTATATTTATTACATTATAATCGATTATGTTCTGTTGCAGAATCATCCACATCCACGTCTCACTGCATCATAGAATCGACAAAATTCAACCCCCCTTCCTTTAAATCAGTCATTACACTTCTTAAAACTGACAAGGCTCCACATGGGAGCTTATGCATCAGCGTCTCATCTTCACTTTGAATTAGGTTAAAGCTTGTTAGAGTCCATCAGCACTGAAACCTGAGCAAATTTTTGAGGAGAGGTTGAACAACCTCAGCACCTCCCTGACCCTCTAACCCTCTCCCCTTGTGACATGATGTCATACAGCTGCCTATATTACCCACACCCCCACCCAAAATTAAAGCCATGGTTGAGACCATTTTAGGCCTCTAAGAACAGACAAGGACCCCTTGCTGGGTCTCCTTACTACGCCAGGATCTGAATAAACAAAATAAAAACAAACAGACCACAAAGACAATTTGCAGCTGTTGCCCAGGACATACAGTCTGCAACACAAGAAGGCATGTCAGTGCTGAAGGGGGTGTTTGAATGCGTGTTACACAAAAACTGAACAGTGTAGATTTGTTTGAAAAAAACAAATGTGCTTTGCAGTTTTATGTAATATCAAATAGTGATGGTCTTACTTGAGTCACAACTATCAGCTGGTCTTCAGTTTCTTTCCTCAACGTAGGACACGCCACATTCAAAGAAATACTTGTCTTGGAAAATGAAGATGACGAATGACTTAGATGTTAAAGTGTGGCTGTCGTTTTTGATGCGTCCATTTAAAGGTTCTTGATATTACTTTGGAGAGGATAAAAGGTTTCCATTTTTAAAATGTATGCCCATTTTTTTCCCCGTTCTGCCTCTCAATATGCTGGCATATCCTTCAAAACTAAACACTTGTGATGTAAATGCAAATTTTAATACTTGAGCAGATGTCTCAAAACTTCATTATAAACCAAACGCTTTCCCTGTGAAACAATAAAAACACCCAGCGTGCTGTTTAATGCCGTCTACTCGACATAAACATTTCTATAATATTCACATTTCCAATCATTGCTTGACCGGAAAAGCGTGTATAAAGAGATGACGAGGAAATGCACGGACTGAGGAACCCTCAGCTTCTAAAAAAATTGTCTTGATTTGAGTTTAAAAAAATGCTTACAGCTCCTGGAGGTTGGACCAGCTGTGTGGCTTTAATACACTTTGCATATCCTGTGAACGTCTCAATGTTTCCTTGCTCTGGGGATTTGCTCATGTTTAATGCTTTTTGAACAAGCAGAGTTTTAGGAAGAGTTACAGTGCCAGAAAACAAAAGGATCAAACAAAGGAGGAGTGGTGGAGGAAAAGCTGCAGGTCATCCAACTCTCTCGTTAGAGATGAGAAACATTTGTGTGAGTGTCTATGGATAGAAGTGCTTCTTTAATTCATGACTAGTCCCAGAGTGATGAAAATCTAAAGCCTTGTTTTCATAAGTGCCATTGGTGTAATGACATGTGCTTTCAACAGGATACAGCAATGTTCTCACTTAAAAGATTAAAAACAAAAATAAATAAAAATAAAAAAATCCAATTTAAGTGCAGCAGGGAAAATGGAAAGGTGAGTAGGGCCGTCAACTAAAAAAAAAAAAAAAGACATTACAGGAGAAATACTAGTTACCTTTTGACATGCATCTTTTCTGCTTCACTTGCATGTCTAGGGAATGTGGCGCAGCACATTTGTCACTCAAGTCACTTTTAAGTTTGAACGTGACTTTTTTTTTGGCAGCACACCGCAGGATTTCTCAACCCGTCTTACTTCGGAGTGCGAGTTACAGTTTCCATGTCAGAAAGTAGAATTTCTTCCCTTCACAGCATGCCGCCATCCATGCGAATGTTCAAAGAGCATGAAGGAGGAGGTTCACTCAGGGCTCGAGTGTCATCTGACCTCATTTCAAGATGGACCTGGGAGGAAGATGGAGGTGTAGCTTACGCTGGAACCTTTTCTTTTCTTCCTCCAAAATGACACGACCAAAGTCCAACACAAAGGCATAGTAAGACATCTAACTGTAAACCATCCACAGAAAGGATGAAAGAGTGCCTGTGAAGTCATGGGGCAAAAATGCAACAGGCAGAAACACATGGGTCCAGTTTTAAATAATAGGGGAAAGTATAATGCTGAAAGATTACAGCTCGCAAAAGGGTGGAGCACCAGTTGGAGAAAGGGATAGAGGATAGTGTTTGACATAATGGTGTAATCTAAGACTGGATGATTTGTTAAAACGTTCACAACACAGATCACCACATTACACCCTGTAGGTCAGCAGGTGTTTTTAAAACACTCAAAGAGGAGAGCACAATACAGAGTGGAAAATACACTAAATGTCCGATTATACATAAAACTGGGTTCCATACTGACATTAGATGCACTGGCCTGCCAAACCTTTCATCAACCTAGAGAAGGATGAAAACAAAAGTAGAGTTGTCGGTGTCCAATTTGAAAACTGCAAATGCATGGGTCTTCATCATCATGACGCTAGACCAACTTTAACATGAACACAAAGAGGTAGCTTTTAGATTCAAATTGTCCAAAAGCTACATTTAGGTATTAAACTAACAAAAACTTTTTGTTCACAGCGTGAGTATATGTTAACATATTTGTAAAATTCTAGAGGCAGTAAAAGCCTCTTGTATTCAGCAGCATGGGGTCTCCATCTGCACCACAGGAAGTCAAAAGAAAAACAACGGCCAGCCTTCTTCTGCCACTGCTGTTGTCCAGACCTGCAGGGAAACGACAGCCTTTGCCCTCCATCCTGACAACACAGACACGAAGAGCCCACACCCCCGGACATACAGAGGGAAGTCAGGAACGTGGCCCTCTGTTTGGGTCCTAACCTGGATGAGGACACAAAGCAGTGGTGATGGCTGTGTGGGTGGGATGCTATGAGATCCTCATCCGCTGTACATAACAGCAGAAGGAAACAACCACAACAAATCACACATTTCCTCTGCTTTTTGGCACATGTGGGTAAACTGGGGACTATTGTCAATTGTCAGACACAACACAACACATTTCTGTCAATCGTCACTCCACCAGATAAGGACAGGAAACACTGTCCTGTGGACCATAATCAACCGAGTTGTGTTAGCTGGCTGCACCTGCACACAGCAGCCTTTTGTAGTAGTGTGTATTATGTCTGTCTTCTCTGGAAATTGGCCAGTGTGGTTTCTGTGAGCAAATACTGACATTGTTGACTGAAGCTGGTAATAGCTGAAACTGATAATGTCTGGATTTGACTTTTCATTTCACTTAAATGTCAAACAAAACAACTACTGAATAACTTAGAGGTAAATAAGTGCGTCTGGTTAAAATGTAAATCACAATGTTTATAAAGCTTACATACAAACCAAGTTGGCAAAATGCTACACAATGCAGTATTGGAGGAAAATTTGCATTTAAACAAACATTTTGGTCTATTTTTCTAATTTTAAAAGAACTGCAAAACAAGCTCTGGAGTCCAATGTCTCAATTTGTAATTTTTTCTTTTTCATTTCAGTGATGTTGGATTTTCTATTAGACAAAACTAAAGATGCTGATGTTTAAATGCAGATAGGGGCACATTGTTTTGTTCGAACATACTCTTCAGTAAGTATTTACCTTTGTAATATGTAATATGCATATGTATGTTTACTAGTGGATGCAAAGATTTCTGTATCAAGCTCGTTCTCCTGTAAAATAATTTGTAAAAAAAACCTAAAGTTTAATGAATGGGAGTGGAAAATAGTTTTTAAATGTTTTTTAGATGGTGGAAAGTTCAAATTCTCCACAGAAACCAAAAATAAACAGACATAATGCCTTTAACGGCCTGTCTTCATGGAAGACACTATGACACACAGGCAATGAAGTCAGTGTTAATAAAGCACCAACAGCTGGCACATACATCATGCCAGTGTCCTCTATTAAAACCAGAATCGTGAGGAAAGAGGGAGAGAATAACGACAAGGAGGAAGAATGTTTTTATAGCAGATGGTACAGAGCTTGACATGGGAAGGAAAAAAGAAATACACCAAACAAACTAGGGCTGGGCGATGTGGCCCAAAGAAAAGAAAAGAAAAAATCAGATTTTTTTCAAACCAAATCTGATTTGTTTTTTTTTTCCTTTTCTCTTTAAAAAACATATTAATCTTACTAAAAATATTAAACTTAAAGCTTTTGCATGCAAAATGTGGTTATTTATTTATACGAATGAATGACAGCGAAAAAAGTAAATAACATCATAACTTTTCTGCCATATAAACAGCTGCACATCTTGCATGGAGATATGCAACACAACTGCATCCGTGATCTCTTTCCATCTTAATCCAGCATCCACTGCGGAAATATTTCTCCTGATGTTGGTTGTCTCTTAACGGGTTTGTGGACTGAAGTTGTCTTCTGCATCTCAAAGCGAGCAGCATTTCTCACTGTGGTTATACGCACAGCTATATTCCAGGCGTGAGTGACGGCTCACTTCAAGGTAAATCTGTCGGTGCTTTTAGACCAACGCCGTTCTGGTGCGAAGGGTGGGCTGGGTATGCTGCAAACTATGGAAGCCCAAGGATAGTGTGTAGAGTGCGTATAAAGGAGAGAAAAAAAACAGATTTTATATAAAAATAGCCAGAAACAGAAAATTTGATTTATTGATTTTATCGATTTATCGCCCAGCTCTAAAACAAACACTAAGACACTGACATGGTTCATTGTTGTTAGACATTCTGGAGGTGCTGAATTACACAAATGAAAACTCTAAAGCTGGATTTATACACAGCTGACAATGGTAAAATGTGCTCTCGCACTCGAGCGTAGGGTTACAGCATCATGTTGTAGTTTTTCTTCTGTGATTACCGCACAAATTTAGTGAGAAGCTTTATATATTCAGTAACACCTAATCACAAGGGAGTACTTCCACATAACTGCACCAGGTCCAGTAACCAGCCTTATGCAGATGCTGTGCAAGCATAAATCCATCTTAGGACAGACTGATGACCCTCTTGAATCAGGCCAAACTTGGGAGAGACCGATTATTTTTCAGATTTCAAAAAATTGTTTTTAAAGCAGCTGATATCAGGAGAACTGTTTTCCAGACTTTGATCAAAGAGGCAGTCATATCAAGAGCTCCGGCAAACTGCTCCATTATTCTGCCTGTGCTGTGCCATCCCTTTGTTAAAAACACTCAAGTCTGGCTTTACACAGCTTCCTCAGAAGCAGGTTCATATAGAGGACAGCAAAAAGGGAGGATAGGGCTTTGAAGAGGTTCAGTTTTTGGCATATTTAGTGAAACTGGAAGGAACAAAGTAAAAGAGGAAGGTTAAACAGACTCTCAGCTGCTGTGGAGAAGCAATGAGATGAGGCTGGGGATGATGGTGAGGTTGTTCAACATGATTAGAAACAACAGAAAATAACTATGCTTGTTGTGTAATGAGGGTGTCTCTGCTCAGGCAATTACTGATAATACAGAATAATGCTGGCAATAATGAGCTGGTTCTGCTGGGTGCACTGCCAGAGAGGAGATGTACAACTGGCAAACACGGCCGAGTAACAGATATCTGGTCAGCAGATGTTTCATCTGGTGATTATGTAGCTGATAAATAAATCTAATGAATAACAGGCTTGCCTCTAAAAGGTTAATTACAAAGCAAACATTAGATAGATGTAGCAAAAATACAGTTAAGATTTAAGATTAAGTCACACTTAACATTTTCCCACATTAAGCATATAGTATCATACTCAATAAGTACTGCAGAGTGCATGGGTTTAATCCTGCTTTAATGCGTCTACTGAGGGAGAACAAATGGCTGAAATAATCTCTGGGCCCATGGGGTGCTTGTCCACTTGCTTTTTTTCAGATCTATCCTTGGGCAAGACACTGAACCCCTAGTTGCTCCTGATGGCTCATGGTGAGCGTCTTGCATGGCAGCTTCTGCCATCAGTGCATGAATGTGTGTGTGAATGGGTAAATGTGATGTATGATGTACGGCGCTTTGGATAAAAGCGCTATACAAGTATGAGCCATTTACCATAATCAAAAGGTTGGTAGTTCCAATCCCAATTCATCTCAGTAAATGTATCCTTGTGCAAAACACTTTTCCCACTTTGTCTTCAGTGTTGGCATTGTATATCATGTATGAATGTTTGGTGGTGATCAAAAAGGGCATTGGGGTGGATTGGCTACCACATTCCCATCAGCGTTCCCAGAATAGCTGTAGCTACATGTAGCTAACCATCATCAAGCATGAATGTATGGATATTTACATACGGACTGATGTCAGTTTAAGAGTGATAATGCTGGCAAAGATAAAAAATAAATAAATAAATAAATAAAAGTGATGCAGATTCTAATATTAAAAATGCTTGTTGGTCAATGTTTAAGCACATTGTGACTATTAATTGTGTCTACATTATGAATGCACTGGAGAAGTTTCTCCTATTTTGGTCACAGTAAAAGATGGAGTGAATTACAAGAAAGGACATGTCCTTTGTCTTTAGAGTAAATGTTGGAAAAATGGCTAACTCCAGAGGATGCAGCAGTAAACAGCACAGAAGCTAAATAGAGAAATAATTCCTTCCAGTTGTCTCTCCATTTTGTTGATGGATCTTTATGGCCTTGCCTATGAGAACGCCGACACTTGATAAAGCTACAAGTCTGGCTGTACTAATAACAAACAAAAACAAACAAACAAAAAAAAAAAACAGATCAAAACAATAAATACACAAAAAGACACAAAATAAGCATATTAAGCACCATTAACTGGCTGAAACTGAGTCCAAGAGAAACTGAAATGCGTTATGATGGATTCATTTATTAGATAAAAATGTCAATGCTTAGAAATTAAATAATACTTTTTTTATTTTAAATTTAATATTACTTTATTATCACAGTGG
Organism: Rhadinocentrus ornatus; assembly: GCA_037177495.1. Classification (NCBI taxonomy): domain Eukaryota; kingdom Metazoa; phylum Chordata; class Actinopteri; order Atheriniformes; family Melanotaeniidae; genus Rhadinocentrus; species Rhadinocentrus ornatus. Next base: position 9,292,734 of record JBAMHW010000018.1, read on the forward strand.
AAATTTGATGAATATCTGATTAAATACACAAATGTAATTTTCCCCATTATATTAGGTACCTGGGTGCACCTAAACGCTTCTTATTTATCGTCATGAAACCATTACAAAATCAGCGCTGCATAATTCCACAAAAAGCAAAATCTCCTATACTGGGAGAACAAAATCAAATATTTAAATTTGTGTATAATATAAAGAATGATTAATGGTCTGTCACCTCCTCCACTCAGTGCATTTGTAAACATTAGAAATAACTCTTGTCTACTAATAAGAGTTGAAACAAGAGGGGGCTGCATAGCAGTGTTCATTCTTAGCAACAGCTGCACAGGAGTGCAAATCTGTCCCAGTGAATATCAGCGAATGGGCTTCATGTAATCTGTTGGGGAAAAATGGTTAATTAACAGTCACACTTCCCATCATTAACATTTATATAATCAGTATGTGTGCCCTGTTCTGACCATATCACCATCTTCTTATCTCATGATATTTGACTTTGAAAGTTCTTACTTTCAACGTCCCTTCAGCAACAGCAGCAACACAGGCAAAGCAGCTAAAAAGGGTGGATGAAGTTAAACAAAGCTACACTGTGATATCCATTCATGTTTTCAGCTGTCACCTTAACCTGAATCCTTACAAATCTTTGCATTGACACACAAGGATTCAGTCATTCGTCTTTGCCAAACATTTTAAGGAAAAATTTCTACCATGTGATCAAATACAAGAAATCTCTTAAAAGGTTTAACTTCATTCTCACTTTTCTTTCAAAAACATCTTAAATATTTCTAAGAAAAAAATAAATAATAGGCAAGGCAGTTTATTTGTAAATCACAAAGTGCTTTACATAAAACAAAGCATTACAGATATTAAGAAAGAGTAAAAAGCAGCAATAAATAGCAAGATTCACGACAAACAGTTTAAAATACCCACAGTTGTTATAGTGGTATATTAGTCTTTGCTCAGATAAAAAATATAAAACTGTGCTCCAAACCCCTGGGAGAGCACAAGCAGAAATGTAGCAGTTGATAAGCTTCCTGCACCGAGAGCTGATAAAGCCATCCGCTTCAGTCCCACAAAGGCCTGTTGCAATAACAAATTTTGCTGTGCAATAATTTTTCTCAGAAATTATTGCGATAAGCGATAATATTGTGATAAGTGATAATGTTGTCATTTTGAGACCATTTTCAACTAATATAATGATAATGCCATAATAATGCAAGTACGCCCTTTCAAAGATCAATAAACTTTCATTTCTAAAGAACATTTTACACTGGAACTGGAAGAAGTTTTAAAGAACAAAAACAATAAATAAAGTGGACTCTCATTCTCATTAACAATGAACGAAAACCAAACACAACCAAAAACAATAAGTATGATGGATAATAAAGTCTTTGTTCTGTAAACAAAATTGCCCTTCAA
>JBAMHW010000018.1:9294246-9304505 GCA_037177495.1 Rhadinocentrus ornatus
TTCATGTTTTTTAATTGCATTACAGGAAATAAAGAACTTTATCACGATATTCTAATTTTCTGAGACAGTCCTGTATAGGCTGACTCTATTTGTGTAATGCGCCTGCGCTAGGGTTGGACAATAATTCAATATCAATAAATATCGCAATATAATTTTATTCAATAACGGTAATATGAGTTTTGAACAAATTTCCAATATTTCAAAATACATACTGTATAAGATTACAGCGTTTCACTGACTGGCGTTCAAGCCGAACAGAAAGAGCAGCAACACATTGGCTATGTAAGTGATGACGTACACCACAGACATGGAGCTTGACCAAGCCCAGCAGCAGTAAAAAAAAATAAATAAAAGTGAGAGTCTCACGGCCGATGCATGAGAGTTGGCAGCCTTCGACAAATTCGGCATACCGGCTTGCACAGGTGCTTCACTACGGTCTCGTGCTGCAACATGCTGCTGTCAAGTTTGACACTAGACTAGAGAGATCACTTCGCAGGAAACGAGAGGGTTCAGTCCAGATACTCCATAGTGAAGCCTATTGTCATACACAGTCTATGGTAAAGTAAGATAGGAAAAAAAGAAAGAAAGAAAATTATCGCGGCCGGCAAACTTATTGCCCTCATTTTTTCTTACCGTGCAATTAATTGACTTATAGCTTATCGCGACAGGTCTAGTCACACATGCCCAATACAGTCAAGCTGCAGGAGTTTAGTCAGGTAACAGAACCAGGAGGTAAACACAGGCTGCCATGGAGACAGACCTAGCCCTCCTGTGGCCAACAAGCTCTGAAACTCACAGCACAACAGGAAAACAGAATGAGAAGCATCAACGAGGCACAGAAACAAAGAAGCTGGATGGCACGGTAAATTACTGGTAAGCAAAGAAAGATTAAAGATGTGCAAGCTACTCAAACGTATGTTTATTGCCTACAACAACTGGTCCCACTATATAAATTAGTTTCACTGCTGAATAATTAGTTCAGTGATCAAACTGAATTTTTACAAACACCAATAAACTGATAACATCTCCTGATGTGACAGAGAGGAGCTGATTGGAAGCGGCCTGGTGTCACTGTGCTTGTGGCCTGTTGCTGTGATGAATTCATTCAACCTTCAAACACAAAGAGTTAATGGCTGCTGGGATTATGCAATGGCATGCCAGACGGCTTTCTCCTCCCCTGCCCTCCTTTATTCCCTCTTCTCCTTCAAACAGACTGAAGCCAAATGAGGCATTCCTGCACATTTCAATCAGATGCATTTAAATGCAGCGGCACTCATGCTTTCACATTTAAGTGGGAACAACAAGGATTTTGTTACACTGTTAATCTCTCTCTCACCAGGGCCTCACACCTGCCCTGCAGGAGAAAAGTTGTTGTAAAGATTTACAACTATCTAGTGGGCTACATCAACTGGATGTTATAATAGCAAAAACAGCCGTCTGCTTCTTTAAAAGGTAAACATGAAACTGTGAATCCTCACTTTTAGCAGATGAATGGCTGTGCAAAAGCAGATCAAAGAGGTTTTTAAACCCAGCCAGGAAATTCAGACATTGCATCTGATAAGAGACTAATAATGCCACATCACTGAGGGACTGACACTAACTTTAATTAAATTACTTGCAAAAGAAACTTTGTAAAGAAAAAATATAGGGGGACAAAACAACATGGAAGATAATCCAACATTGTTACGTTGACTAATATAACAATGTGAGCCAATGGCTGTAGCCTAGTTTTTATTGTTTTCCCTCTGGCTGTTTTAGTTGTCTCACAAGCCAAAAACATGTCTGAATTGTAAAAAAAAAACACACACACAAAAACAAATATAAAAGGGGCTGCATTGCTGGAGCTTTGTTGTTAAGGTACAGAAAGGCAAAACAGAATTAAACCATGAGTTTAAAAAAATATAATAGATGAAAATGGTTTTGGACATGAGTAATACGAGGATTATATTCTTTCACAGCCAAAATTGCATGCGTCATTTGTCGTGATCATGAAAAAAAGACGAGAAAAACAGTCAATCACTAAAAATCTTGTTTTTATTTTACATACAATATTTTTACCTTAAAATTAAATGAGGGAAGCAGTTTCTCTTTGTGATACTTGTTTACTGCCTCGGATTGTGTGGGTTTGGTTTGGGCAGGCTTTCAGGTTCAGGGATTTCCAGCTTAGAGTGTGCAATATGTTCATTTACATCTTCATAATTTGATTCTGGCAGTCTACAAGAAAATGTTTAAGAACTCGAAAGTTAAAAATAACAAAAATGTTATTAAACTTAGTAGTTGAAGCACATTTTAGTTAAAGTACTTTATTTGCTTCAGTTTGTTTTTTCAAAGTAGGTATGCGAGTTTCAACGTCTCACTGTGTGAACGAACTGAGCCGTGAACTCGATTCTTTTCATAATACTTTTAGGGTCAGCAGTGTCGGCACTTCCCATGCACGGGCGTGTAATCACTGTACAGTACATTATAAAGGTCCGAATAATAGCAATTCATTTACTAAGTCTATTCTGAAAACAAGCATCTATGTAATTGTACTTCTCATTTTCATGCTTTAAAGTTCAAATGATAATTTAGTTTAATTTACTGTAATGTTTGACAAATGCTTGGCTTTAAAACATATAATTCAAATATTACCGTAACTTTAGATTCACAATCAGCTGCCTGCTCTGTACTTGCCATGGCATGCTGGTTTTAACCATTAGTTTCTCTCAGATGTTATTTGGGAGGATTTCTACTAAATTACAAAACTTTTCTTGCATGATATTCCACTGAAGCATGGCAGCGAGTAATTAGAAACCTCACACACACACAAAAAAAAGCCACTGTGTGTAACCCAACAAAGTCAAGGGTGCAGGCTAACCACTCCTGCAACCCACATGGGACACAGAGCTATGGAGGCACCAAGTCAATAAACAACAGAGATCCTTCCAGACAAGGCTGGCAACCACCAGGGGCAACAGACCAACAACGGCTGGAAAGAAAAAGATATTTACAATCCCAACCACAGGGTCCAACAGCAGAGCCAGCAAAACCACAAACACATGAGCCAACAAGCATTCACCCTATCACACACATACGGTGGTTTAGGTATATGGGTCATTACATGCAGTAATCATTATTTAAGCAAGTAGTTCAGGTCCTTGCAGTCCTTTTATTTATCTTTATTGATCAAACCCAGACATCGGCAGAGAACAGTGGTCATTATGAAATGTGAACAGAATCTAATCCAAGCAGAAACATCAAGAACGTTCTGTCTTTCACCACAAATCAACAGGTATTCTCACACACATACCCAAGGTTTCATGAAAGAGTCTGGAAAATATTAGCCAACACAACATCTTAAAAAACAAGTTATCATCTGTATTACTTAATCTTTCCCTCGGGTTTGGTTGGGTTTTTTTTGTAACCACTGAGCAATAACTTGTGATTCCAATCATCACATGTAAGAAAAGCTGGGGGGAAAAGAAAATTAAGGTGAATGAATTAAGCATTTTGGTTTTTGTGTGTTATTCCAATTTATTTTTTCTTAAGAAAAAACATGAAGGGAGACAAAGAAAAGGATCTTAATTCTCAAAGTTTTCCCTTAAATTACAATTACTGACACCAGGACAACGATGTGGGCGGATGCGTTTAGATTCACCTAAATTAAAATTTTCTGTAACAGTGTCGTGTATATGTAATTTATCTACATTTGTGTCCTCACTATAAGCTTAAAAGGCTCATTGCTGCTTTACTTTTAAGATCTCATACATCATTAAAGTTAGCTGATGCTGATTACTATCAGGGTCAGGAGTGAAAACTGAGATGATTAAAGCACATCAATCTAAAAATGACAAGTTCATAAGACAGCTGCAACCTCTGAAGTAATGCAGAAAGATCCTCCTTTGGGAAAAGAAGTCAAAATAATGGAGTGACAGTCAACTGCACATACCAAGCGGGCAAAAAAATAAAAAAAATAAAAAGATGACTGTACTTCAAAAAAACTTTACTTAAATCTGAATAAACACAGCCTGATAAATGACCAGAAACCAGAGAAGTAGGAGACCTTGAGATATCCTCCCACATTCCCACAACTATAAAAGAAAAGAATATAAAAAAAGTGATTTTAATGCACTGCACATTTTTAAACATACTCGCCTCTGTATAAAGCTTGCTTTCTTTAGTTGCATAATTAAAACTTTCATCCTGTAGTATCATTATTCTCCCATTTCTATTTAACACAACTGTTTAACTAAGATTTAAGTAGGGGAGACCGGGGACAGTTGTAACACTTGCAATTGCGCCAATCAGGGAGAAGTTAGGAACCATCTAATTCACTCTGTCAAAATTGTTACAACTGTCCCCGGTCTCCCCCACTGGACTGAGAACTCCTTAATTAACCTAATATTAAACAGAAATTCTGCTCCATGCAACATTTTCTGTGTTTATTTAGTTTACATCTTCTTATCCCCTCTGATGCAGAGAATCAGCACATGTGTGCAGCTAAAACAGCCTAAAGGCACAGCAGCGTTAATAAGACCCAAGCATATAGATTTTTAAACAAAGCAGCAGCGTGCATGCTAACAAAAATCCCTCATATCTGTTTAGATCAGTTCAAGAGGCAGGGAATGGCTTTATAAAGCTTCTAATAGAAGTAGTGGAAAAACCACAGGTCGATTCAACAGCTCAGCATAAAACTGGCATCCAGCACACCTTTGAGTAGAACACCATTCACAGTTTCATAGAGCAACAAATCCACTAGAAATCAAATACTACACCCAGTGGTTTGATTATCTGTCAATTTAGCAACCGTGCTATGTTTTGCAGCTCCTCATTCATTGTGGAGAGAACACACAAAGTCAACAAAAAAATTGATTTAATAGTAGGCTGCATCAGGAAATTTGAATGGATCATGTATCATGAAAGAATATGATTTTTTCCCCCGAATTATTCATGTGAAGCCAGAACTAAATGAAGGTCCTTTCTAGCTGCCCAAAAGACAGTGATCAAAGACAAGGGTCTGACAAGAGATGAGTGCACAAGGAAGCTATGTAAAAATTTATTATTTATCTTGGCTGCTCTGAAGTAGGCCAAGTTTTTTTTTGCATAAAAACTTTCAGCTCGGAGAGGGGAAAAGGTGATTTTAAATAGTGCAATACAACAGAGTATAAGCAGTAGGTAGACAGAGTGGATGATGCTAATGGACATTAAAACCATAAGTGGCTTTTACCGTCTCTGAGAGCGTCCACATCACTAGTCAGCTACAAATAGAAACCAGGTAAACAGAGAAGCAAAGCCTGAACAAACAAAAGTGTGATTATTTCTAATTTAAACTTAAATCGATTTTAAGAAATTATATGAGTAAATATTTGACCACAATACCTAAATCCAGAAGCTTAAAAAACCCTCGAGAATCATGGCGTATTTGGTGTGGTGAGCTTCATGTGGGAATAAATTTGTGAATTCTGATCTCTACAGTCAAAAACCCCTTTTTATAAATAGGTCATTCTAAAGCAAGCTAAAGAGCAGGGCTGTCGTGACAGTACCTGACTTGGTCCTATTCACACGTTTTATAAACACAAACCCAAAGCAGCCCCGTCTCCCCTGCTGCCAGCACACAGAGGACACATTCATCCCAAAAAACGGGCACCATGGGGAGACTGGAGGAAAGGGAGGGGGTCAGCAGACACACTTCAACTTAAAGGAATTTTTTCAATCACTTTGACTATCACAACTGTGCTGAAGGGGCCAGGCAAACACAATCTGCGGTAATCAGATAAAACTGACTCCGTTTTGACATGATGAGCAGTGAGTTAATGAGCCCAATCCCTGGCAGGGTAGGAGCATTCCTTGGACAAACTCTGGAGGATCTTTACGTGGTTTTCTTCTCAACTCTGCAGCTGAGGTTGTGAACTCTGGGAGGCTTCTGCAATGTGGGAGGGCATTGAATTATGCTTGGTTTTCTTTTTGTAGCTGCTCTGTTTTGAGTTAACAATCAGGCAGCAGCACAAGACTGATCTCCTTTCGTGCATTTGAACGGCAGCAGCCTGCCAAGCTGGGGCTCAGAGAGGCAACTCAAACATACAAACAGAGTTATGAATATGATTATTAGAAATGGTGTATCCAATGTGTTGAGGGAGGATGAAAGTTTACCCTTTGAAATGCATGCTGACATGACAGGGCTGCATCAGTAGGTACAATTTACAGACACCCTGCTTCAGATGAAAATCACTATAACTGGAAAAATGTTTAAAAAAAAAAAATCCTATTTTGGGTGACATTTAATTATTTCCCCACTCCTATATGTTTCATTCAAAACCATTCCCAGCCTACAAAACTCCGATGAAATTTGTAAATCCTGCAGAACTGTAAGCAAGACCTTCACAAAACACTAAATTTCTGTTGCCCCCTACCTATTTGGAATCAATGGGGGGATGGGTGTCCCCTTCCCCATGGAGCCCCTGCCAACTCCAAAACAAACTTTACCACAATTTCCTTAAACCCAAACCACACATGGCATTCCTTTGTTTTTGTGAATTGATCAGACAATTATGACCATTACGTTAACTTTCAACAGTATTTCTGCTCTTACAACACATGCAGTTGCTTTAGTAAAATAACTTGAACCAGTAACCAAATCTCCACAAACGCGTGCAGATCGGTTTTGGGATTCAAATCAATTGGCGTCCGTTATAGTAAATGAAACCCTGTGCGCGCTGTTTGTTGTAAGAAGTACAGTAGCTTGTTACTAACCTTGGAGCCAGATAAAGCCAACGGCGCACAACACGTTCAGCGGGGTTCTTCTCCTTCCTTCTGTCCGCCGGGTCTCGCTCCCTCCCTGTGTGTCCATGACCATCCTGGTGCTCGACTAAGAGGGTCCCCCGGTAATGTTCTCCAGCGGCAACGATAGAGCCGAAGCACAAAAAGGGTAACGCCAAAGAGATTCGCGTGTCACCGTGGGCGTACAGGTAAACCAGCCTTGTTGCCTGCGCAACTCTCGCCGAAAAGCCAGACGGCCTGCTCACCTGGTTTAACGAGAAAAAGGCAGAAGCATGTGGGACCGCCGCTTCGGTTAACAGGCTAGCCGCATAGAGGTTTCTTAGCGAGCTTTTACAGAGCAACCCCGCCGAAAGTTTGAAGCGAGTTTTAAACTTCCAAGTGGCTTACGTAGGGATGGTTGGTGAAAATTCAGGCTACCGTGACTCATTACAACCTGGTGTGTGTTGCTGTCGGCTGCCTGCTACCCTAGCCGCCGACCACCGGACCAGCTCAGCTTTCAATAAGAGCGAGTTTCACTCCGCTGTGTTTCCAACTTGGCTTCCTCCCACTCGCTGCTTGTGTGTGATATTTTTTTTAATACTACCATCAGCTATTCGGAAACAACGGAGATAGCGTCCTGCATAAACTTTCAAAATAAATTTTATAACGGTCCGAAAAAAGGTTTAAGCTTCAATATTTGGTTTATTTATGCTATGTTTGTCTATTATGTTTTTCGCATGAATTATTTTTTACATTTTGTTGTATTAAATGGGTTATAAATATTTTTTTATGCGTATTAAACAAATAATTGTAAATCGAATTTATTTTGAAAATTGCCACATCCGATTTTAACCTGTATAATTGTGGATCTTTACAAGTCATTCCCTCTCTTCCCACAGCGCAGTTTCCGGTAATCGAGCCTGTCCTGGGATAAGGGATACAACACTGCGACCCCCTGGTTCAACATCATAACTGTATATTTTAACTTTCAAAACTCCCTTATGTGCAGAGAACAAAAATATATCTAAATGTTAAAAATTATTTCATGTAAAGATTATTATTTTTGGATAATAACATTATATACATATAGCATTATAATACTAATAAATATTGTATTACTTTGTTTCCTCTAATTCTTTTAAGTCTTTTTTTATTATTAATATAAATTTAGCACAAAAAGTAAGGAAACTTGTGGAACAGTGTTGAAGGGAAAATTCATTTATGGTATGAACAGCAAAATTGAGTATGTGGATTGCACTCACGAAAAACCTGCCAAAACTTCTTTGCCAATGCCAAATAGCTTATTCTCCTATTGACTCCTGTTTAGAGCTTCTGGTACCTCAGGCGCTGGCAGTTAGACACCTGATTAGTAACACCTGTGACTATGGATCCTGCAACAGTTGGTGTCTGCTCCAAGAATAATACATTTGACCGATAGGGCCCATACCATAGGCCAACTTCAAGGTGGTGATCCAGAGTGGGGTTTATCAGAGACTACTTCCAGGATTCTGGAGGCGAGAGGATGGAACAGCCTGCCTGCAGTTCTGACCTCATCCCCATTGAGCACTTGTGGGATAAATTGGGGCCTGTTTTTTGTTCTAGAGTGACCAACATAACCAAACTGGTTGACTTGTGACAAACATCGGATAAAGAATGGGATGCCATCTCACAGCAGTGTATGATCAACCTGGTGACCAGTATGAAGAGGCAATGCCGGCTTGTCATTGCTATGTGTGTGGATCTTTCACCTGCTACTGAATCCTCTGTTTGTTAAATGAACAATTTGTTAAACTTTTAATATGTTTTGTTTATTCAGATTTCAATCATTTAATTGAATAAATACCACAAAAACAAGAGTCTATTACAGAATAACCTGTGGGGGCGGCATGGCTTAGTATGGCAAGGTAGAGCGGTTGTCTTGTAGCCTGAGGGTTGCCGGTTCAATCCTCGGCCAAAGTCCAGTTCATGTCGAGGTGTCCTTGGGCAAGATGCCAAACCCCCTATTGGTCCTGATGGGTCATGGTTGAGAGCCTTGCATGGCAGCTTCCACCATCAGTGGGTGAATGTGATGTAGACTGTAAAGCGATATATGAGTACAGACCATTTACCATAAACTGTTTGAGTTTTTGTCAAGTTTTTCATGGGGGCAACCCACATGCTCAACTCTGCTTCTCTTCCAACAAATGCATTTTCTCTACAAATGTGGCACCGTTTAAAAAGGTAAATAAACAGGCATTCCAACAGTAAAAGATTTAATGTCAAGAAAGTTTGTTACAACAAAGAATCCGTTAAACATCTTATCTTTTTTTTAAAATAAGTTTAGAATTAATGAATGAGAAAGCAAATAACAGCCATAAAAATCCTGATTTCTGAGAGAACACAAGTGCCTCAACAGGAGGCAAAAGCTACATCACACTCTTATTTGAAATGTCTCAGGGCATGATGTCAACTCTCATGCACTAATGAACTCTGGTACCGACTTGTAGTGAGCCAGCAGACAGAAGGAGCCTGACAGATCTCAGCAGAATTTAAAGCTCCACATGAAAGCTCTGACATACTGTGAGATTAGCAGTGAGCGGCGAAACCCCAGGCTGACTTCTGCAAGAGGAGGAGGAGGGAAAACTGAGATGCATCACATCTTGCCAAAGCAATAATGTTCAGAGTTCCCACAGTCAAGTTAAATCCTAACTTTTAAGATCTTGGTTTGTGTAATTTATAGGGTTTAAAATGTGAACATTTGTGAGCGAGACATGGTGTCACATTGGCTGAACTCGAAACATTAGCTTTCTTTATAGATATTTTCAAGCAAATTCATTTATCGAAGAGTTTTAAACTGTAAGTCTTTCCAGTTCAGGTGCTTTGTTCTTTCAGGGCCTGTAGTATTTCTCCAAAACAGCTACATTAACTGTATATGCTCGTAATAAAAAAGAAAGCACACCCTCTTTCAGATAAAAAGAATATCGGGTCCTTAGTAGGTTTAAAATAATATATGCACAACTTCAAATGGTAGTATGTAACATATTACACTGTCATCACTTCTTGAACAAAAGCTAAACATAAATACAAAAGCAGTGATTGAACAGCGTGTAAAACCTCCTTTGGCATCAATAACTTATGGTAATGGTTTTCTGCATGACATTATCAGTCTCTCACATCATTGTGGAGCAACATTGGCTTACTCCTCTTTACAACATTGCTTCAGTTCATTGAGGTTAGCAGGCATGTTTATGAACAGCTCTCTAAATTTCCCACCACAGTATTTCAGTCAGATTGAGGTCTGGACTTTGGTTTAGTGCAACATCTTGAATCTTTTCTATTAAATTTTTTTTGTAAATTTGCTGCTGTGTTTGGGATCATTGTCATATTGCATGACTGCATTTCAGCCAGGCTTCAGCTGTCATAGATGGCCTCACATTAGACTCTGTAATTAGTTATTAAGAATTGTTTGTCTACTTGGTTACAAGCCCAGATCATTAGTTCCCCACCACTGTGCCTGACAGTTGTATGGGGGCTTTTTTATGAGT
>JBAMHW010000018.1:9304605-9368127 GCA_037177495.1 Rhadinocentrus ornatus
GTCTACTTGGTTACAAGCCCAGATCATTAGTTCCCCACCACTGTGCCTGACAGTTGTATGGGGGCTTTTTTATGAGTCTTTTTCTAACTGCACTTTCACGAACTCAACATGCTAACTAAGGCCTGAAGAGTCAGAGGTTTAGCTCTTGAGTTTTGGTAGATTCTCTATGCAGTCAGGACGGCCACTTTTAAGACCAGAAACTTTCTTTCACACCACGGGATGATGAACTCAAAGCTGTTTGGCAATGGCGGTATTATCAGTTTCAGACAGATGGATGGCAACAATTTATTCTCTATGTTCATTGATGTCTTTCCTTCTTGGTTTTAACACACATCTAAACACTATAAACAAACAAACTGCCAAAACTTTTGCTTTTATAGTCTTAATATACATGAATTTTGTATTTTATAGCTTTATTCATTGATCCAGGTTAGCGTTTCTATCATATTTACATCATACAAATGTTGAAGAATTTGGATCTAAATTGATGCACTAATTTCCTTTTCTCACTATTTTTCTAATCAATTTAGTAATTTCTGAACATGTGATCAAACTGTAGTGCTTCCACTTATTACAATGGATGAAATGAAAACACACAAAAAAAGAAAATTACAACTCAATCCAGTTCTTTCCAAAAGCTTCACTAAAAATGTAATCTGATGATGAAATCTGATTAAAGCCGTCATCATCATAAACTCTAATCACTGTAAACAACTTTGTAAGATGTGCTCAAAGCCGGCAACTCCAGCCTTCAGAGTTGAAAGAACTTGAGGCTGAGTCTTGCATGGCACCAATTATTCAGAGACCAGCATGTTTCAAGTGAAACAGCTCAGCCATCATGTTTTATTTATATACATAATTTAAAAAGTGGAGCATGTTTTTTTTTTCCAGGCTTCTAAGACCAAAGATGGCTCAAAGTTTACATTTGTTTTTCACTGCAAAAGATCAGCAACAATATATATATATATAATAAAAAAGTAGAAACTTTGATCTCAAAGAAAGAGATTAAAGCAGCATCCTTTTACAGTTAAATTCCAAAGATACATCTATGAAGTCACATGGCTTAAAATCATGTCAGTAGGATCAACCTTTCACCCTGTACCCCAAAGCTTCCACCAACACCTCACATTGCAGATAAATCTCAACAGGCAAGGAAATTGATATTAAAACAATAAACAGTGTTAATTATGTTTGCTTCACATTAATCCAACGTGGCTACTCATCTATTTGTGAAAACACATGAGGAAAAACTACAGAGTATCTTTATTTACACGTATGAGAGTATGAAATGGCACAGGAGGAGAAAGTCACTGAGGAGTCAAACATGCAAGATAAACCAGCAAAGGTGACTTTATGGCAACAGATGAACTCAAAGTGCAGAGTCGTAATAATTATGAATTAAAGGGCCAAGATGAGGTATGTGTTTCAAGCCACATTCAGGAGGCACTGAGGTGACATTGAAATCAGGAAGACGTTGGAGGAAACAAAGCGGTCATTCAGCAGAAGACGATCTAAAAGCACATTGGAGTAATAACACGCTACTTGTACAGAAATTCCTCCTGAAAACAGCAAATGTCTGATTCTGGAAGAAAATGGATCTTCGGGTCAGATGCGGACAGTTTTTGTGGAGAAGACGGCGTGGGAGCTGATGTTGTCTTGTAGTGTTGCCGGCTCTCTGTGGGTCGATGAAGAGATCTGCTGGGAAGTGAGCCACCTCCTCCCATGCACCTCAGTTTCCAGTGTAGAGATCCATAGTGCTGGAGCTCAAGCCCCGGCTCTCCCTGAAATTGCTGCCTCCTCGGGTCTGTCAGGAAACACGGGAAAGAAAAGAGGTTAAAATACATGTTCCTGGGAAAAAAAAATTCTAAATTGTTTTTAAGACTTCAAATGAACTCTTCTTTACCTGGAAGGAGTCATCGCTGGTTTTGTTCAGGTAATTCAAGGAAGCAGCTCTCTTCATGCTGGTGAATGAATAGCAAGAATGTTCACTAAAGATACGCAATATAATGATCTCCAAATTACTTAAAATTAGCTTTGAGAATCAATGACCTAAATATCAGTTAATGAAACTACTTCCACAGTATTGCCTGCATTAAATGCCAAATCTTTAGTTTTTTTTTTTTGGGGGATTTTACTTGGTATTGCGAGGTTCAGGCGGTCCGTTGCCCTGCAGTTTCTTCACCAGCAGCTCACTGCTGCGACGTAAAACCTCTCTGAGTTTTCCCAGAGAACCGCTGCGCTGGAGGGCCCCACTGCCATCCTGCAGACACACACTCATCAACTCATATGTACCAATTATAAAGTGCTCAATTTTCACATATTGTTTTAAACGTGCAAACAAGTTTGTGGGAGCCAATTTGCAGCCAGAGATCCAGATTTTGGATTAGATCATTTTTATTTTAACGAATTAAAAATTTTCATCCTGCACATTCAAGTTAGTCATCCATTAAGCAAAGTTCCTACAGTGGTGCTGCACTCCATAGGTGGCATTTTTAATCTCCACCAGAGCCCCAAGTATTACTGAAAAACAGGTAGTACCTAATATAAAAATTTACGCCATTTAATTCCATGAAAACAAAGCAACACATGGCAGTATTTCTGGACCTTTATTGATCAAATCTGCTTTGTTTCGGAGTTTTGGTTTCTAGATTCAACAAGACAAGAACGTGTCACTTTTAAGAAATTTAATTGGCATTTGTAACTATGTGACTGCCTTTAGATAAAATTAAAAAAATAATAATTTGGGAAAACAAATCATCTTTTACAGTCACATTAACCTATCCATCCATCCATTCATCTATTACTTGTGTAATTATTAACATACCAGCTGCCCTGCAGCAGTATAATTTTAATCACTAACCAGTAAATCCAGTGTGTACATTCTTTTGGCTCTGGTGCATGTAACATATTACTTTATAAGCAGCGTTTGTGGCGTGATCATCATGCACTACAGGTGTATTACCAGCAGAGGGAATTGTGGTTTAATATTTCTGCTTCTTTGTGTGGCTTTGCAGCCTTGACTCAACATAAACAACCTCAGGTTTTGTTTTCACAGGTGAAACTTCATGTCTGCATCACATCCAGAGAAAAGACAAACTTCACAAATGAAAAACTTTATTTGAGAATACCAACAAGTGTTGATGCAATAATCTTCACAATGCAGAATGGTAAATATATTGCAGTCCTACTTACTAAGATAGTGCTTAAAGACCTTACCATTTAATGTTCTTCCACTTATGGAAACAGAAGTCACACTCTATATGTCAAGAATAGACAGTTCAATAAATAAGCATTCCACTAACACAACAATATTGGCATAATAATGTGATGAACACAGTCATTTCTTTTGTTCAGAGTTGCATTAGAAGCATAGGTGTACTCATGGGGAGGAATGAAGAATCAAGGCAAGAAGCATACTGAGAAGCTGTATAGTGAATGCACTTACATACAGCCTACAATTACACTCCATGATGTTAAAGTCATTTACATTCAGTTAGTTTAACATCTAAAATAACATGTTGACCGTGAGGAAACACTCGCACTGTACTTTTAGTGTAAAAAGAAAAAGAAAAAGGCATGATTCACCAAAGTGACAACGTTCAACTGTGTAAGAAAAAAAGGCAACACTCTGTTAAGCTTCGTGTGTGAAAATACAGTATCAATAGCCAGCGTGGGCACTGCGACGGTCTCACTGAAACGTGCACAAATACACAGAGTCTACTGGGAAAACTCCAACATCTGTCCAGTTACATTTACAATGCTAGCTTGTACTCCTACGCCCACAAATCAAGGAAAATTTGGGCATTTATGTCCATAACTTTCATAATCCAGTGTTACTATCTAGCAATCTCTCAGGTGGCTGGTATTTGTGCTAAACGCTCCTGTTGGTCTCTGCTGTCAAGCTGGCTTTATAGCAGTAGCCAGTGTTACCAATTCCCTTTGTAAATGCAAGTTACTGTGTACATGCCACGGCAGCACAAGGACACTGAAGCTGGCAGGAGCAACTTGGAAATAAATTGCCATGGCAACTGCAGCTTGGCGTGATCTGACAAATTTTCTGTCAGCTTTGGCATGTCTCATGTTGGCCTTTCTGGTCTTTTACAACATACTACTGCTTTTATATTTAGCCACAAAGTATTCGAAAGCAAATAAAAAAAATGTAAACAATAATAATAAGAGGAAATCCCTAGAAGAAAACAAAAGGAACCATTCCCTTCTCTTTTCTCGCCAACTAGGCTGCAGAATCTTCATGTAAACCTATACAGTACCATTATTCATGCCATTTCATCACAGGCATTAGTTAAAAACTTTAAATACTCAAAATATAAGAAATGAAAAGTTATAAAACAAAATAAAAACGGCACAAATATGGCTAAATGCAAGCAACAAGTTGACAACTAGCTTTGAGGTCATTTTTCACTTCTTGGCCTTGATAACTCGGGTCAAACTAATTCTGGGTGAGACCATGCAGAGCAAACTTCATTATTAGATTTTAACATATTGATTCTATAGTGATTGTAACTGACATGTCTGATGTCTGAAGCTAAGGCTGCCATCAAAGACAACTTTAGCATTTCTTTTTAGCCTTCTTCTAATAAATAACTTACCAGCTCCTCTAACTAAAATAAATCTACTATGCCCCTATCAGAAATTACAGATGGGTGCTGATGAGAGGATAAGGTGCGAGTGACTTCCTCACAGGGAAAGATTACACACACACACACACACATTTACATCTTTTAAAGTTATGTGAGAGAAAGAGCTGAATTAACATTTGCTGACAGAGGTTAGTGACAGGAAAGGATAGAGTGAAAGAGAGAGGAAAGATGGAGAAGGGATGAGAAGACCAAACGCCCCAGCAGTTGTCAGATGAGCTAGGGACAGAGGAGATAACCCAGAGTTGGGGGGGCTTTCTGAGTCTCTGCCGCGGGGGGCACCGGGAATGGTAGAGGAGCTGTTGGTTTGTTGGGACAGAGGAAGCCAGAGGGAACGACAACACACATCCCTTTGCTATTGTGTTTGGGGAAGGAGAGAAGGATGGAGGAATAATCTTGATGGCTTAGGCCTGATAAAAGAGAAAGAGACAAAAAAAGAGAAAAAAAACGGCACACATTGTAAGATTAAATAGATCTGGGCTGGGTTTCCTATGCTAGACACCAACACCTTGTCAGTCCTCCACTACACCTGAACTGTCTTTTCTAAACCAGATTAATACCTTTAAGATAACGTCTGTAAATGAGTGAAGTGAAAATGCTGCAGTATAAGGACTGCATTTCTCCATGAAAAATTAAAGCCGTCTTAAAAGCTGCAGGTCAGATATGCAGTAAGTAGCTGGTTGCAGTCTCAGTGACTCAGCTGTTTTTATTTCCTCCTGGGGTGCTGGAAAGCTTAAACTTGGCACACGGCACCCAGCCAGTGACTTTGCACTGCAGACAGGGGACATTTGCAAGTACCAGCACTGAAATGGGAACACTTATACAGCCATTGTATTGATGTTGAAGTGTCCATGAATCTGAGAAGTATAAATATTTGCTAAATTAAAATGTGTAGCTCTTTCATTACAAAATGCTTAAATCCTTCAAAACTAACCATCTTATCTTAAAAGAAGACTAAAATCTATCTAGTTATATCAATATATCAACCCATCCAAGCTTCAAAGTTCAAAAGGGAGAGTACAATCCACTGATGAAAAGAAGAAATTTGATTGACAGGCTGATTGGTTGTCGTGGCAAGAGGAATCAACAAGAAAACAGGTTAATGGTGAACGAGGAGGAGAGGGAAAAAGCCAAAAGATGAAGTCAGGGAAGCATGCAACTACCAGGATTAAAAGCTGATAGCAAAAAGCAACTGCAAACACACACTGATAGGAAGTCAAATCATGCATTTAAAAAGAGACACTAGCGGGTAGAGATAGTTAACCTGAACAATTAAAAACTAGATGTCAAACAGCAGTTTTCTCATCTGTGATAGCTCCTTGTTTACCTGATTGTTTGGACACAAACTAAATGGAGCTCCTGGTAAGAGGTGTTTAAACTACTGTTGTCTCTGGCCCTTCACTTATAGAACCAGCCTCCAGTTTGGGTTTGGGAGGGAGACACACTGTCTACCTCTAAGATTAAGCTTAAAACCTTCCTTTTGATACATTTTATAGTCAAGGGGGGTTCACCGTCCCTCAGTTATGCTGCCATAGGTTTAGACTGTTGAGGGGCGCACATCATGCACTAAGCACTACTTCCCCTTTTTCATCTCTTTGCACTTTATTTTTTATGTATAAACTTGTATTTCTCCTCTAAGCAAGTCTACCTGGCCAAAAGTTGGTCTCTCATTCTGTGGGAGAGTTTTTTCTTCCTGTTAAAAAGGTGTTTTTTTTCCTTTCCACTGTTGCCCATTGCCCCGTGCATGCTCAGGATGAGGGAATTGAATCGAAGTCAAGATTCAATGCAATCTGTTGGTTTTCTTAGCTAAGCTATAATTTACAAAAAGCTGGCTTGTATGAATACTGGTTGGATGACAGTGGATTTGATTTGTCTGTAAAGTGCCCTGAAGTGACGTCATTGTGAATTTTTGCTATACAAATAAAGCTGAATTGCATTGAATTGAAATAGTTGTCTAGATGATAAGAAATTCAATGAGCATGTGTTCAATCATCTCATTATTTCATGTAAACACCTTCTTTGGCCTTGGTGTTGTTTCAGACTTTCTAAGAGTTGAGAACACAGATGAAGATGCATTCAGGCAACATTATACAGTAGGAGAGTTGAAGCTCTGACATATAATCAAATAATTGCTTGGTTAAATGTCTATCAAGAAGCAAACAGAGCCTTCAAAATCTATTTCCTAAATTTGCGTGATTGCTGCTTTCCATGAATGGATGGATGGAATTAGTTAAAAACTTTTAGTAAAAAAAAACTACTGTAGCTTTCAGAACCACATAAGAGCGAGAATCCATTTTCTCTCCTTGACTGAGTGAATTTAATTTCTCTCACTGTGACGTGGAAAATGAAATGCCAGCACACACTCAGCATGCCGTCACATGTTTCACAGAAAGACAGGTGCTCATTCTGATGAATACACGTGCATTTGCTGCTGTGAGTTTTGCAGCCGCATATGAGCCAAAGTGTAGAAAAGAACTTCCACATTCACACAACAGACCTGCAAATGAAAACCACACACTTTCTACTTAAGAGGGAGCAGCAGACATCAGGTTAACAGAAATTTCTCAACCATGTGGAAACGCATGGATCACACAGGGTCTATTAGTGTGCGTGTTAAGAGCGAGCCCAGTAGGCTGGCACATGCATGTTTAGACTGGGTTGGTGCAGTGAGGCATGGCTGCTTTTAAGTGAGGGGAGAGGCACGAGCTCAGGAGAAGCATCCCTGACAGCACAACCCTACCCTCTGGTTTATGCAAGATTAATAATAGTGTTGCCTATGAAACTGCAAAGCTGTTCGATATCATGTTTAAAGCAACAAGTCAGGCTTAAAGATTGGGTGAAAGCCCAATGAGTAAGTGTTGATCTGAGGAAGTGTGGGCGTAATACTATGGCCGCCTGCGATGACCATTGAGAGTGACAGGAATCCTTTTTACTTTTAATGGTAGACACGAGACATAGTAATAGAGGCTTCAGATGAGCTCTACCACTGAGATCCAGATGCATGAATGAATATTTAATATGTTGCCAGGATGCCACAGACTGAGCTGGTGCTTTTATGTTATGGTTTTACTTGTGCAGAAGCATTGCCAGCAGCTCAACCACTCATTCACACGAGACATCAGGTTTTTGTTACAAGCAATGACAAAAAATAACAAACACGTAGTCCAAAGCAAACTGGGATGCTGTCAAAAAAACAAAGGGTGAGCATGCCAAGACACTCAATCAGCTTTACAGTTTGTTAAATGTAATTCCAGGTCAAGTTCATGGCAAAATATGGTACATCTGGAGGGAGTTGATGGGCTGGTACAGATACATTTTAATCGTTAGTTACAATCTGATGACCAGCATGACTGTGATGATGGCTGACATTATAAATCCGGTTATGCAAGTACTTTTGTACAGTTTAACTAAAGCAAAAAGGGGTCACCCTGACCTTCCTGTGACGTAGGTGCTCTTAAGCAGCTTCCTGACATTCCCCCATAATCTAAACGAAAAAGCCAAGGGTCAGTTTCCCGCTAAACTTCCATCTCATTTCTGAGAAAACTCATCTTTTGTTACATAACAACTCTTCTTCTGAATTCTGTTCATTTGTAGGATGCACTGTACCAGCCCACACTCTGTGATATTACTAACACAACCTGGTTTTTCCAGAGAGCCTGCTGGCCTTGTTGATTATACTTTAGTGGATTTGTACTCACCCCGTTCCACTCCACGCCCATACTCACTTCCTCGCCAGTCTCAGAACCGCTCTCGTACTTAACGCTGGCCAGGCTGTCCCTGCTCCTCCGCCTGTCCCCCTCCGTGTCCTTCAGGATCTCAACCACACGCGTTTGGTTGATGGGGTCGATACCCTGATGGGTACAACACACAGGGGCAGCAAACACACATAATCAGAGCTGGCAGATATTAGCTGATGGATTTGGGTGGGAGTATAAAGTTTTACGGAGAAATTCAAGTAATTTCATGTTTCCTGTCCCTTTAAATGCAGTCAAAGCACTGACCCAGAGACAAGCAGACATTTTAAATGACAGTGAGGTTGTTAAATGGGTGTGATGTTAGAAAAGAGAGATGGAGGCTCTATGGGAGCTAACAGAGACAAACCACTTACTGTATTGCTCTGGATCCATAGCAATGTGGGAAAAGGGAGAGAAATATAATGAGATTTGCTGTCCTAACAGTGGGGACATGTTTCAGAACTTTATTAAAAAACTAAATAACTCATTTTTTTTGCATGCAGAAATCAGCACTTTTAAGTGGCTGCAGACCTGCTTGCGGGACCTCATGGCACACTCCTCCAGGGTCTCAGCAGCCTCTAGCTTGCCCTGTCGGCGGTACAGGGCACCCAGGTTCCTCAGGGTGGTGTTCACTGTAGGGCTGGATGCAAAAGACACAAAAATTTACTAAAACATCATATGACAGCTGAGACTCAACAACGAAGATGGAGAAAAATCATGATTGTTTGCTTTCTTCATCGGGTGTTTCCATGAAACTAAAAAACATGTCTGCCGCTCTCACCTGTTGACTTTGCAGGCCTTGTACCAGCCACCGTACTCTCCGTATGGAGTGTTGTCTCTGTGCTTGCCCTGGAAGTAAATGAGGGAGCAGAGGAAGAAAAACAGAGCTGTGTTTGAAACTGGATCAGCAGCAATTCTTCTGTTTACAAAAAAAAAAATCCTCCTTGTGGTTTATGTTGTGTGTAGGACAACGTGCTGCAACAGGACTGCATTTCACACCAAGGAAGTGGATCTTTTATTTTTGCTTAAATGATGCATTTAAAAACCATTTAACACATTTTGTGTTTGTTTTGCTTTTGTTGACATGAGGATGACTTCAAGATGTCTCTCACCTTGCTCATCTCCTCTCTTTCCTCTGCATGCATCCAGATGGGTTTGTTCTCAGCTGCAGACAGACGGAGACATGGTCTACACACTGTGCATTACAACCAGACTGCAAAACACTGACTGAAAACCTGGAATTTGGTCGCCAGGTGAGCTCTTTTATTAATCTATGAACTCTACCTGCTTCTTGCTAAGGAGGATTTTATTTTTATTTAATGTTTGGCTGGTGATTTGTGACATTTTATGGTCACATACACCAGGATACTGAGGAGCTGATTTAGATTGACTTAAAATATCAAAGCACTATGATCCAAGTCGATAAGATAGTGTAGATGTTCTATTTACATGTGATCCTGATAATAGAAAATAGAATTAGTTAACTATGTTCCTGATTTAAGCTTTCATAAACATTAATTTAAAAATAAAATAAGTGCAAATATAAAACAACAAGTTGTGTTAAAAAAAATGGAGAAAACAGATTATCCAATTAAGGACTAAAAATGTACTTTACAGATAATTTTGGTCACTAAGATTTTCAGGTGATTGTATCATATATTCTAACAAATATACACATGAATGAAAATCTACCACAACACAGACAGAAAAGATTGCATCGTATCAATTAATTGTTCTAATCATTCAGTTTAGTCCAGGAAGAAATAACTAACAAAAGGTTTTTCCATTTCTTTAAAAAAAAAAATACTGTGAAGATTCTTCGAATCCTCTGAATGCTTAAGACAGGCACCCTGCTGAGAACATGGCCCACTTTATGGCCATTTCTCCATCACAGACTGCTCACAGAGCTCAAAACAGCAGCAAATGGAAAGTTAAAAGCAAAAGACAAAAGCTATTTACGTATTTTAAAGCACAATTTAATGTAACCAACCACAACTGTCCTTGTAATAACTTTCTGTTTATTCATTCATTAATAAAAAGTTGACAAAAAATAAAAAGAATCTCCACCAGAAGGACTTTGTAAACATGATCTGCAATCCGCTGTTGGCTTCATCCACTATGAGGCCTTACCATCAACAGATCCAAACTCTTTCTCATGAGCACGAGTCAGAATCTCTTTGTACAGAATTTCTGCCTCCTTGTATTTTCCCTGTTTAAGGAAGCAGGATGCCTGAAGAAGAAACAAAGGTGACAGTTTATTTCGAGGTTGGATGATAAGGGGCTTCTGAAGATGTGCACTCTGAGACAGCAAAAGCAGTATGCAGACATGCAAACAGTGGCTCATAAAGCATGTTAATGCTCAACACCCACACAGACACAAAACGCAGGCTAACAGAACAAACATGTTATTTAGTTCACAATAGAGATCTACTCTGCCTGTGTTTACCTTTGCACTGACAGCTCAAAAACTGTAGTTTGCATCAATATGAATGGTGCAATGAAATAAGAAGATTGAAAGGAAGAGGAGAAACACAGTATGAGCTGCTAAGTTAACATGAACATGTTTCTCACCAGGTTGTTCTTGGTTTTGGCCACATTGGGATCATCTGGGCCCAGCCTGCACTCATAGATCTCCAGGGCACGGCAGTAGTAATACTCCACTTCCTCATATTTGCCCTGGTTCTGGCACAGCAGGGCCAGGTTGTTCAGCTGTTTGGCCACATCTGGGTGGTCCTTCCCCAGGACCTGACAGAAATCCATGAACAAATGTTTTAAATTAACATTTCAGTTTGTCTCTTGCCTCGATGCAGTTGGCGCCTCCTGCATCTCTGCTCTCTGTAGCTACGTATCCTGGTGCTGCTTCCGCCTGCCTGCCGCAGACATTAAAGAGATCAAATAAAAGGCTGGCTGATCAATAGCAAGGCTACAGAATGGAGCTTTTAGGCTAAGAGAGACTCTTTGTACCCTGCCGAGTTCACTGAGTTTGTCATATCTATCCATCCATCCATCTCTCCTACCTCGCTCCCCCAACGCCTGCTATCCATTTTCAGCTTTGCTCTCAATTAAAGCCTTAAATTTCCCACCAACAGGGGAATGGTCTCTGGTGGAACATTACAGGCAATCTCAGAAATTAATTTTCTCTTTTTGCTATTTATAGTAGATGGTGTTACAGTAGCTTCAACTGACATTTTGTAAATACTGTTAATTACAATGAGCTAAATGTGTTAACTGGTTTAGCCTTGAGATGAGGCCTCAATAGCCTCACAGTGGACTGCTCTACTCCTGCAGTCGGGGGATATGGCCTACCTTCTCTCTGATCTCCAGAGCCCTCTTACACAGGGGCTCGGCCTCCTTGTACTTCCCTCTCTTTCCATACAACACAGCCAAGTTGTTCAGTGTTGCGGCGACCTGGACACACACAGAAACAGAAAACCCAATGAAGGCCACAACTGCTTTGCTTTTGTTCTGGCAGGTCAGCTTTGCACCTCACTATGCACTTGTTTTCCCCATTGCTCAAAGAACTATCACAGTTTAAATTATACAAATGCTGCCAGGAGAGGCACTGCACTTTAATAGCTTCTTTTACGATTTTAAAGAAATTTCAGCATCACATTGTAAATGATTCTAAATCTGTTCAGAAAAGTGAAACACCTAAGTCTTTGTCAGGTTTTCCTTCTGGTAGTTATACTTTAAATTCAAGGATTCTGTACTTTAGTCAATGCGGGAGAAGACACTGAGCAGTATTGATTGATTGCTTCATGCCTGCAAGCACATATTCAGGTATCCATAATTTAAGACTGGGGAAAAAAATCCATTCAGAACGACTGAGCAGGACAGTAAACATACAGGAGTTCATTTATCGCCCCCCTGTTGACAAGTCTTTGAACAATTATGAACCAACAACAGGTGACTGCATAGGTAAATAGTTGCCATAACAACTGTGGGGTCTTACAGCTGGATGGTCTTTGCCCAGGGTTTTCTCACGGATGGATAGTGCATCGTTGAGGAGATGGGCTGCCTCTTTATATTTGTTCTGATCCCTGTATGAGTGAGACACATCGAATCAAAATAAAGAAACAATAAAAATAAATATCTAAATGAAAGTAAATTAAAATTCATAAAAACAAAAAGTCATTGAGGAAAAATAAATACATAAATTAAATATTATAAAAAATAACCAGCAAAAGCTTCAAATGTCTTCTGACCTATAGACCAAGGCCAAGATGTTTAGCATGGTGGCCACATCAGGATGGTCATGTCCAGAGGTCTTTTCCAGGTCCTCCAAAGCTTGCTTGCAGAGCGGCACTGCCACCTCATACCTGCCCTGAGAGGCGTACTGGATCACCAGGTTGTGCAGGGTTCTCAGGCGGGCTGGGATCTCGTAGCCACCCTGTTGGGCTGCAGCAACAGCTGCACTGTTATGTTGGTGCTGCACTGTGACAGAGAAAGGCCACACACAGAGAGCAAAAGTCAAAGGGAGAAAACTCTGTCCTGACTGCACGACTAACTATGTTTAGATAATAAATAGTTTATGGGGATAAGTTTGTTAAGGGTTTATTGGAACAACACGATAGTATCTGCAAATTTCCTGGACTTAGAACATTTCAGATGTAATCAAATGGATGTGACACTATATAATTTGCCCCAAAATATCCTAATAACAGACTTGTTAAAGCAGCTGTGATTCAAAATTAAAATACCAGCAAGAGTCCTGCCCAAGTTATTTTGAAAGAAAAACTACTATGTATGCATGAAGCTTTAAAAATATTGTGCATTTCTTGTTGCAATGCAATGCATAATATATAATAATAACTTATTTTAATCACATTCATTGGTTTATGAGCTGCTGTACTTACTTCCTTGGCCATGCTCCTCCTCATCATTGGGGAAGAGGTCGTCCAGGGAATCCTTTGGTGTTTCTCGGTCCTTCTCCTCCTGCTGAGAGGATGAAACAGTAATATAGTTATACACTATACAAGTCTGATATTTATACGTTATTATCAGAGTGAAGAGGCTTTGACATCAGATACATTTTCCTTCTTACAGCTTCATAAGCTAATAACACCCCACAAAAACTGTAAAATAACTTTCAGTGATTGTGAACAGAAAAAACATCCTGCAGCAAAGATGTACTGATTGTATATTCAAATGTTTATTCTGTAAAGAGCAGGCTACATTACATGGGTGAATTATTTCCCTTTTCCAGCAGAAATTGGATTTTCAGGTTAAATTACACTCGCCCACATTCGTCTTAAGTTTCTAATAATGCATCATCTTAAAAGCTGACAAATATAAAAGCTGCTTCCAGAGCAGGAGCCGAGACCCTGAGGCACCAAACAGGATGGGATCCTGCTTGGTTCAGCAGTTAGCTGATACAAGCCATTATTGCCAAGAACATGGTAAGAAAAAGCAGTGAATTGTGCCTGCTACACCAACAACAAGGGACCCCACCAGAACAGCTCATTCTTGGAAGGCTGAGCAACTATTAATACATGTCAGCAAACAAAACCAGATATTTTCTCATTTTGTGATATTATGACATTTTGTTTCTCCTTTGCTGCCATAAAGTCAATTTAATTTTATTGCCAAGAATAAACTTTAAATCACAAGTCAAGCTCCACTTACAGTTGGTGAGACATCTTCATCATATTTTTTGAGCTGGTTCATGAACTCCAGGTGCTTCTTCTCCTCCTCCAGCTGGGCCACGCTCTGCTCACTCTTCTGCAGCTTCTGCTGGGTGTTGGCCAGCTCGTCGCGCAGCCACTGGTTTTCCTGGCAAAGCCTCCTCACCTGTGCACGCAGCTTCTGCTTCTCGGACTCCACTGCGTTCAGGTGGTTGGACAGGGCCATCATCACCTGTGGCGGAGATAGCATTGAACAGCAATGATATTTAACAGGACCGAACTGTTGCAGAAGGCAGAAGAGTACCAACTAGGGTTGATTCTGAATGAATCATGATCACCACACAGGCTCAGTATAGAATGAGGAAGCAGAAACACAAAACAGAAGACAGATGTCTGGGTGGATATACAGAGAAAATTTGCTACATTAGAAAACAAAATATTTGGTGTCAGCCAATTATGAGATTAAAACAAGACAGAAGAAATGTCCTAAAACCAGGGCTAACCTGTGCTTCTCCCAGACCCAGTTCAATCATCTCCACTGACTTGCGGAGCAGATTGGACTTCTCATGGACCAGGTTGGCCTCTTCATCCTTCTTTAGGCACTTGATGGTCTCCAGAAGGCTGTGGAGGATTGAGTTGTGCTCGTTTTTCAAGGCCTCCAGACCCTGGATCACCAGCTTAGTGTTGGAGATTATCTCCTCCTGAGAAAGCTTCTCAAGCTTCTCTTCCCGTGGATACACCATAGTGGACATTTTCTCTGTAGCTCAAGGAAACCTGGAAAAGAATTGAGATAAGACAAGGTATTATGAAAAGCTAACAACACGTGGAAATTTTAAACAGCAGTAGTGATGCTAAAATGATGTTTTCATTATATACAATTCAGCTGTGCTTGATTAGTTAACACCAAAATTTACTAAGCTGATCCTGAGAGCGGAGAAGATTTGGCTTGGTTGAACTGAAACTGGTACAACATGCCACATCGCTGTTCCTCTTGTTAATTGTATGCATCATTTCAGGAAGGGCCCCTGCCTCTGATGCTCACAGACACCACGTCATTCTCGCATTTTTCTAATAACACCATCCTCAAGCACTGAGGCATCTATTAGTGGAAGCTAAATGTTTTTTTTTTTTTGCCAACAGCTAAGATTATTGATTTAAATTTAATAATACGAATACTGTAGGTCAGCATTTTTTTTTATTCAAGAAAGCTGTAAACATTAAGAATGCTTATAGCTTGGTTATGAAAGGGAGGAAAAGATGCTGAAAAACCACTAACTAAAAGCAACTGTATGTAAACCAGGGATGTAGAATTACTGAGATCTGTAGGTGGAATGAAGGCCCACATACAGAGTAAAAGAAATGCATGAGATGCATTTCTTTGCATGCTTAGGAAAGGCCTACATGACATGATAGTGAAAAGAGAGACTGGGGGTATTTGGCACCTTAAATAAGCTCTGCCTGGAACTGCAGCATTCAGTGTAACCCAAAGCACACAGAGGCTGCGGTGTTGATTCTTTGTGGTGCCAACACCCAAGGAGAAGCCAGCCATGCTCGCTGAGACAACAAGGAGAGAATGACCTGACAATAGCCACAGTTATACATCCCAGCAGCTGACCAAGTCACAGAAAAAATAACAACTCAGACTTCTAAAAATATCAAGTTACATAGAAATATCAACCGCTTAGTGAGAGCATGAAAAATGTGCCATATTCTTCAAACAGTCTGAAGGTAAATGATGACTCATAGAGCCACATCACTGTTGGCTACACTGAACAAATGAGAGCAGAAAACATGGAAACGCCTGGGCAACGCCTGTACAGCTGGGATCCAGGCAATGTTGAACAAATTCATTCTGTATTTTTGTGGCAGCGGGGCTAGAGGGTTAAGGATAAGGGGCTTTAAATTAATAACCAGCTGAGAGCCACCTGCCTTCTATTTGCATTTCTTAATGTGTCTATTAAAGAAGGGTACAGAGAAAAACATCTTGACAAACAAAACAGCCATTTACTCTGTACATGACAAAAGTTTATATAAAGACATATCTGCTGAAATGTATTTACTTGCATCAACTGATTGCTGGGTTAAGAATCAAAGCCAGACATCACCACATAAATCATAAATACATTGTTTTCCCTTAGTTACTAATCACTGAAACATAAAAATCCATCACAAATAAGTAATAGCATCTTAAAATACTTTACTTTGCCTCAGAAATAATCCAACAGATGCTCCAGTAAGCAAGCCACTAAGAAGACTAAGCAAACATAAAATGAGAACATTTCAGACAAAAAAAAAAAAAACAACACACACAGAAATTTACTGTTTTAAAAGGCTATAAATTTCTTTTTTAAAGTAATTGCTGACTACTTTCTGCAGATTTGCTGGTTTCAACATTCTTCACTTTAACTGGCAGCAACATGGTCATCCCATTCAACCGAGCCTGTAGTTGGTATCCTGTAATTGTGTTCTTGTGATGTTGTGCGTGTCATGTCATATATAATTACAGGTAGTCTCTGACAGGAGTTATCCATCATACTAATTTGTATCTTGACGACCACTAGACACGGACTGAGGGCAGCTGCTGCAGAGAGCTAGTGGTCAACTGAATGTCAGGCAGCCTGTGGAAGTGAGCTGTAATCGGGATGACAACGGTGCCTGTTTAACAGGAGCTAGACGGGCAGCAAGGCAACGGAGGTCAATAAGTGTTGAGTAAACTATGACTGAGAGAACCACGAGAAGTGGAGTACTGTTCCATAATTAGAAATTACTTCAGTTACGCTGTGGTAACATGCACTTCAAACTGATGACAGCTGTCACCAACATGAACTCAAATATGTATTTAGGGGAACTTATGTGTTAAATGTTCCAACACCTTTTCTGAAGGCTGTCACGACATGCACATGTTTTGTGTGCCAAAAACAAAATGACCAGAGGGCTCACAGTCAGCAGCTTAAGCACGCAGAATAATAAATGAGCCAAGGCTCATCAGCAAGCAGAAAAAAAAACATGTTTTTGACAAAACGTATATTAATTTGAAAGCATAACATCAAGCAAAGATAGCAGACCAACAACCGTGTCACTTCTTTACATTCAAATTGATGCAAATGCCGCAAGTAAATCACCCTTAGTCTTATTTGCTTAGTCAAAGAAAAGCCAGTTTTATACTGTGCATTCAGTGTGTTAAGCTGCATTTATGGTCGTAGCCTATAAGCATGTTATGCACAATGGGTGAGGTCAAACTGCAGTCAGAAGAGGGATTATGAGACCCTAATATTTCTCCTCCGTTAGATCTGGCAACAAACCTCACTGCTTCTCTGAACATTATATGAAATGTCCTCTTTGGAAGATCAAAGATATTCACATATCAGAGAGCGTATTACCCTGTAGAATAACTGAGTCTCTGTCTAACACCTGTATGGATGAAAGGACTAAGTAGCTGGGGATACACAATAGCGAATAAAAATAAATGCTTTCATGTCAGCTAGCATCTCTTCCATGATAAAACACCTGTATCAAAGAAATCTTTTCTTTAGAAGGCAGTGGTTAATAAGTCTTTACGGAGACGTGATAAAGTCCAACATCTCTGATGTTTTTCCCCTTTAAGTAGCTGCCCTAGAATTAATCTTTAACATTTAAACTTTTTCTTTTTACTTTATTTCCTATTATCAAGTTAAATTTAAAACTATTAATTGCACTGAATATGAATATAAACATGGAAGATAATTACTAAATGAAATGACCAATGAGCACTGGTGCATGAAGTCCAAGATACAAACTCTAATGCTGCTGAGATGAGTAACATTGCTTTTGGGAAAACTTAAAGATGCGTTACATCACACAGCATTACATATATGCTCATTTTGGGCTTTTATCCTAAACCCCTCAAGACGAGGTTCAGATATAAGATGGTTCAAATATCACCCAATACAAGCAATGTTGTCTCATAGCGAGCACAAAGTAAACAGGCTCACAGGCCAAGCATTTTCAATAAATCCTTCACTGGGTAGAAACTTGACCTGCCTTTTTAATACGCACACAGCATAGATAAGACATAGTCCATTAACAGATCTTTCTGGCTCTCAGTAGTACTTTGCAACAGATGGACAATTCACAAACAAGGTTTTTCAGCTAAAACATAACAGCTTTCTGGTAAAATAGATATAAAAGATGCATACAAAAATCAGGTGAACACATAAAAATGAGAAAACACAACCATGCCGCACTTATTTGCATTACAAAATAAACTAAATGATTGCTGAAGGCTTAAGCCATCGATCATTCATGCTGGCAGTGTTTTCAGCAGCTACAGCTTACTGTACCAGAAAACAAACCTCAGATTCAGTGGTAGATCAGAGTCTCACAGTCTTGCATGGAGAAAAGCTGATGAAACAATATCTCCTCCTCTAGTAACAGCGATACACACCGACACAGAGCATAATAAAACCACTGTCCTCATCCAAAGACATTTTTTTTCTTTTAGAAAATAAAAATTAAAAATGTAATGCTAAACTACAACTAAAACGAAACAGGAGAGTAATGAATGCTGATGCTGCAGAGAGGGAGGAGGATGGGAGCTGCCTGCAGGGTGGTTGTGACCTTCCCACTGCTTCGTCAGAACAACCAGCATCAGCTCGGGGTGCACATTAGGAGACAGGCCCGCCCACAGCGGGAGGAGAAGAGTGCGGAGGAGCAGGTTGGATGGGGGAGGGAGCCAGCTTGGCTTTCTCATCTATTCTCAGACAAAAGTGGAATAACCTCACTGACACCGTTTACAGACTCAAAGATGTTGCACATGCCACCAGTTCTGATCAGCAAAGCTGCAAACTTTAAAAAATCTCTCTTTAGGTGGGATTATTCAAATACCAAATAGCCCTGCAGAGTTTTTGGACAAACATTATCATGTTACAATCACCACATGGCATCTGCAGCCCAGAAAATAATTACAAAATGATAATAACAAACAAAGACAACACAACACTAAAAGACACTGATGATAGAAAGATCTAAACACCCCCTCACTGAAACATGTCATCTAACCAATAAAACTTTATGCAATTGGGAAAAAACTATTTACCAATATTTAAAGGCAACAGATCTGCCATTTTAAACAAACTTTTAGTTAAAAATTAATTTAAAAAAAAATCAATTCACCAGTTCCCCTCTTAATAACACTTCCATGTGCTAGTCACATTTTAAAAGGTGTGAAATGCAAACATAGAAAATGAAAGCTGTGTGCAACAGAAAGTAATATTATCTATTGCAAACAATGCTTCATCTTTATAAGACTGAAAACGTGGGTAATATGCTGTTGTCAACATTACGTGGAGCTGTAAATGAATTTTATGGACAAGTCAGATGACTCCACCTTGCAAGGTGCTCAAAGGTCATGTAATACTGCAGCAATCGCAAAACCTCTACCCCAGAAGTCAATATAAGTGCGCAGAAGTGGAGAACAGAGTTATGAAAGGCAGTTTTATGTTGATTTAAAATACTTGGTGGACTTGTATTATGTTTGCACACTAAGAGCTACACTCTTAATTATTGTATTTAACAGAGGCTAGGGCAGAACATCACCAAACATTCAATATGATTGTGCTTTAGGATTAAACTATCATGCTACTGGCAAGTAGCAGATTCTTCCGCCTTTCTAACATTTCTTTAATCTTTTAAATGATGTGATTTTAGTTTTAGGTAATCCCTAGTGACCTTTAGAAGTTTTCATAAAGGCTGTTGATACTTTAATGAAAGGGGAGACTCAGCTGGGAAAATGCATTTTCCGTCAACTTGGAGTCTGACACAAATAGATTATTTAATCTTACCCTTATTTCCAGCAAAAACGCGAGGTCTGTATCATTGACAGACACAGAGAGACAGGCATCTAGGAGGGTGTGGCAGAGAAAGGAAGAAACACAAGGGGAGTGCCACTGGCACTGTCCACAGTCATCCATCACTCCACGAACCAGCTGCTAGAGAGCTCATTTTCCCCTAATGGCTGTCTGAAAAATGTCTGCCTGGTTTTTTTTTTTCCATGGCAACTGAAGTGAAATAAAATGCTCCGCTTGAGTATCAAACAATCTTAAGGATTATAATGTAGAACAATGTATGACACCTGTGCCTTCAACACAGTCCTCCAAACTGTGACAAAGCGAAAACAAGGCGATCTGAACGCAGGATTACATGTTAATTACATGCACAACCTTAACATGCTTTCACTATAGCTTCATCACTTGATTTATATATTAGTTAAAAGCACCCAATAGCAGATCAGGTGGTGTATCGTTTTATATGAATGTTTCCTAGGACCGCATTCAATATCATTTGGCTTTAGCTGAGCACAACGAGGCTATGATTTTCTAACTTCATCCACTGGTTTCAGAATCAAATATAAAACCTTAATATTACTCGTAACCGCCACAACACTTATTTAGATACTTCCTTATTAAAAACTCAATGGTGCAGTTAACTTCACACTCGCCTTCTGATGTGTTTGGTGCTCCGCTCGGCAACTGGCTAGCTTCGGCTAACCTGTTAGCATCACCACTCCCTAACTAATTGCTGCGAGATCC
The DNA here is from genome assembly GCA_037177495.1 of Rhadinocentrus ornatus. Taxonomy (NCBI): domain Eukaryota; kingdom Metazoa; phylum Chordata; class Actinopteri; order Atheriniformes; family Melanotaeniidae; genus Rhadinocentrus; species Rhadinocentrus ornatus. The sequence goes on from JBAMHW010000018.1 coordinate 9,325,185, forward strand.
CGCTATCCACAGCGCCAATTTTAAAATTTATAGACATACTACTTTTATAGACAGTTCTCAAACACGCGTCCACATACAATGTTCACCCACTCGTAATATTTGTTAGTGAAAACACATTTTTCACTTACCCAGAGCTAAGACTGACGACTGGCTCAGCCCCTTTAAATCCAAAATGTCTCCAACTCTCAAAATTTCTCCCAGAAGCCTTTGCGGCTAAGGCTTTGTGCAGTGACGTCATGTTACGTTTTTAAGATTTTCTTGGGGGAAAAAAATCTATTTATCTAAAAAGTCCCTAATTATATGATATGATATGATATATGATTTTTTAATGTTGCTAGAACTCCTTTCAGGGAATGACAGAATTTCAGGAATGATGAAATCAACATTTTGCAATTAATTTCTAATACCGTTCATCTCTGTGACTAGGACAAAATGTAACGCACAGGCCTCTTGAATAGTGGGAGCATTGGATTTCTTGAATGTTGTTTCTTGGATACATTTACATGCAACAATACTGCCCCCTGCGGGTGAAAGTTTAAAAACACTGGTAGTGAATGCCTTATTATAAAACTGTATCGCAGCAGAAGCAAAGTTGTTAAAGTAAAAAAAAAAAAAAGTAGATATTATTTAAACAATGACAATTTAATATGTTATAGAGGGTTCATTATATGGTGTTAACTATACAAATATCTAATCATTTATTATATGAAGAAGGTGGAAAAATCAGTCTATTCACGTCATTACTGCGCGACATCGCGTGCAGGACTGTGAAGGACGCCGACGAGAAGTTCGGAATGAAATAATTGACATTTAAAGGTTGGTTTAATATTGCCATTATTTTAGGTTGTGTTGCGGGTTTAACCTGGGCTTAACAGATAAATAGTCATACAAAAGAGAATTAGAGGTAATTACTGAGCTGAACTAATCTGCATTGGTACCAGAGTCTAGCTAGTAGCACCTTTGCTTGTTTTTTAAAAGGCGAAGAAATACAAAGATGAACCAGCACATCATCAAATCTTGATGTCAGTGTGTTATTTGACTTGATTACTTGTTATTTGATTAACACGAAGTAGGTTACGACCAGAACTAGAGGTAGCTGGGAATTTAAAATTGGAACATTTCACAATTTTCAGAGCTAATTCTCGATTAAAAATCTTAATAAAATGTGTATATTTAAGATGAAAAGCATACAATTAAAATACATAATACATGTGAATAATCTTTTAAAAGGTAAAATAATCCAGTATCTTGTTAAATTTTTATTTGTAAGACGCCCATTCTTAAAATTCATATACCAGAAATAATAAATGTTTGAACGGTCAGATCACGTTTATTTTTCTCTTCTGTCTGCAGAACGTTGCTGTGATGGCGGTGTCGTGTTTAACTCGAGCTCTTTGCTCCCTGACCCTCTCTCAGCCTGCTGTGATGCCCTCACAGGTGAACTCACCTCCTGTCCATACTTGCAGCGATTCAGCATCAATACAATACGGCCAACAAACAAGCTGTGTTTCTACTTTTTTCTTGCACTGTCTTCCAGCTGAAGCTGGTAGCTGTGGTGTCCAGTACAACCAGCCAGTACAGAGGCTTTCTCACCACAGCCCCTCTGGAGCAGAACAGGACTTGCTGGAAGCAGAGAGAGAAGTACACCATCAAGCCGATTGGAATGAAAAAGACAGGAGGCCGAGATCATACAGGTAAAGACTGTGGTCAGTCTAGCAGAATGGGATAAGTAAATTTCAGTTTATAAGATGGATAGAATGATGATGAAATAAAGTTTTATCTCAAAAGACATGCAGGAAAACAGCACGTTTGAAAATATTACAAGTCTGTTTCATTATAATTAATATTTAGATGTAAATGTACAATGTGTGTTGCAGATTTTACAGAATAGAAAAAAATCAATGAAGTTGAGCTCAGCCTTAGGTCGAGTGCCAGCAGAGATCTGTTCTGTAATTGCTCCACTAACAAATGTAAAACTTGTTTGCTCACTTTTCTCTCTTCTCCTCAGGGAAGATACGCACGCATGGGATCGGTGGTGGCCATAAACAAAGGTACCGGTGGATAGATTTCCAAAGACTGCGCTATGAAGCCAGCAAAGAGGACCAGCCTTTCGAAGAGAAGGTTGTTGAGGTGCGATATGATCCATGCAGGTAAGATCGGCTTCTGTCACACTCCAGAACTTTAATAGCTACTCTAAAGATAATAAAATAAATAAAAAACACCTTCTTCCCTCTTATAAAGGTCTGCTGATATAGCTCTGGTAGCAGGAGGTAACCGCAAAAGATGGATCATTGCAACAGAAAACATGAAAGTTGGAGACGTCATTAAGACATCTGGAGTTATTGGACGCATGGCAGGTATATGATTAGATCTCAGTTCCTGCTGCAAAGGTGCCTGGATGGCAGAAAAAAAGTGTCTCTTTGTAACTTGATTGGCTAACTTTGCAGTGTCGGCTAATGAGGGGGATGCCTACCCACTGGGAGCGCTTTCTGTGGGGACACTGGTAAACAACCTTGAGTTAAGACCAGGGCAGGGATCAGAGTACATCCGTGCTGCAGGTAATCCATTACGGCTAAAAAGAAGGTCACTTTGTAAATCTGACTTAGGTTATTAAAACATAATCATCTGTTGGTTTTCAGGCACAAGTGGCGTTTTGCTCCGTAAAGTAAACGGAACAGCCATCATTCAGCTTCCTTCCAAGCAGCAGGTTCAGGTAAAGATGGGTTAAATGAACACTATTAAAAAAAGTCTTTTTTTTTGCTTCTTTGAACTGAATGCTGTCTTGTTGACACACACACAGGTATTAGAGACCTGCATGGTAACAGTGGGACGGGTGTCCAACATTGACCACAACAAGCGGATCATTGGCAAAGCTGGCCGAAACCGCTGGCTTGGCATTCGTCCTTCCAGCGGCTTGTGGCAGCGGAAAGGAGGCTGGGCAGGGCGCAAGATTAAACCCCTGCCTCCAATGAAGAGTTACGTCAACTTGCCCTCAATCTCTACCAACTAAGACATCAGTCTGGACATGCTTTGCTCATAAACGCCTTGTGATATTTTGGTCCTTGCAATGAAGTGAAATGGGAAGAAAATACAAATAAAGACAATTTGTTTGTACAGAAGATTAAAAATTTTATTAAACACAACTGCTTTGTGAGAGCATGAAAAGAACCAAAACAATATAAAAATCCAAAACATATTTACATCTATAGTAAAACATGCAGAGTAATCCATATTTTTAGTGGTGAATTTAAAAATACTGTCTTGTAATTTAAAACAGGATTTGTGCAAAGACACTGGGTGGCATTTCAAGTAACAGGAGCAATGAGATGGCATGATGTAACTGTAGTTTGATCAGAAAAGAAGGTTAACACTGTTGGTTTCTTTTTGGAGTGCTAAATTATAGTGACGAAGTGAGCATGCCTGCTCATTGATCCAGTCTTGTAAAACACCCCCATGCTACCTCTGGATTTAGGGAAAGAAGAGGTCAAATACTCCTGCAATTTTGCTCTTCATAAAGTATTCCATAGGCTAACCCGCATAAATTTTCTCAAACAACTATGCCTGGGTTAGCACTTAGCGCAGCCCGAGATTGAAAATACACGAGGGCCATTTCGACCCCCTTCTAAAGGCTGGAAATGGGAAAAGTTGACTGTACAGTCACAGGCAGACTCAAGGTCGTAGCTGCAAAATAAACTCCAAAAAACAAAAGGCAGCGGACAGCTATGATGGTATTTCAGTCCTCACAGGGAGCTGAAAGCCACCATTAAAAACACACACTCCCTATGAGGAAGAAATATCTCTTAACTATAGATAGTGGTTTACATGTCAAATTTAACACCTTGAAACCAAAGTGTGTCCCAATTTGAGCTACTCTGCGTATAAAACCACATGAAAGTGCATTACAAAGTGAGGGAAATGTATGAGAAATAACATACCTAATAGTGTTTGCATTGTCAACTTTATAGTAATGAGTTCTGGAAATATATTTGGCATTAACGTTTAGAAATAAAGGTACATTACTTGTGCTTTTAATTTAGTGGAAGGGGCGTTAGCAATTCACAATAGTATATCTCTTTATATACAGCAATAAAAACAAAGGAAAAGCCAGCCTATCAAAGCTAGTAAGTCTTCACTTTATAAAAAGCAAATTCATTTAGAAGGCCCTTTGTCAAAGGTTTTCCTATTGCAAAAGTTTCACGTTAACACTATTCAGGGCGTACCATCAAACAAATAGCACGCTTACAGACAGTGACTTGGACATCTGGCAAGACTCCATACGCTTGTCATGTTTTAAAAGAAACTTCAGCATTTGCATGGCGCTCCAAACTACAGTCAACACTTGGTTAGTCAGACAAACTCATTCTTACTTGGGATCTTCCCTCACCGACCCTTTCGCTATGTTTTAGGTCTGCTGTGGTGAAGCTGTTCTCAAAGACACAATGGTAACTGCTTTTTTAGGATTTATACCCATCTTATAAATTACTTATGAAGCTAGCATGGCCAAATAAGGAGTAACAGGTACATTTGTTAAATGAACAAGTCAGTAATTTTACTACTGATCTCCACAGGGACCACAGACACATTAAATGCACATTTTTAGTTTCTAGTATAACACGCTATAAAGTTTGGCTGGGCTGCAAGCTCTTTTAAATGGATTGTATAACAAAACTTTGGCACATCACTGCACAGTCCAGTATTAAGTAAGTTACTGCAGAAAAAGCCGGTACATCACGCTGAAAACTGGGCGGCCACATTTACCATTTCTATTCTGCTGCAACCTGAAATTACAGCGAAAAGGCCGAATTCCAACATAGGTGAGAACTGCGGCAGACAAACGACGACACGGGTCATACGTCGCAAATAAATTTGGCGATCAGCTGTTAGAATTAAAATATACTGATTCCCTGCTTCTAACGGGTTGTTACTGTACAGTCTGAATGTATACCAACATAAAAAATGTTAGTACTTTAATTAATGAACGGATGTAATGAACTGTGTACAAGTTATTAGCTACATTCATCATAGCTACTTTCTAACATATCTTTTTTTTTTTTGCTTTTTTTTTGTTTTGTTTTGCTCGTGTGCTTCAAAGCAACGAGGCAAAGACATTTCAGTCCTTCCTATTAAAAAAAAAAAAGCTTTTTTTTTAGAAAGTAAAGGGACGAGTAAGAAAACTGAGCACTGAGGATTCCATCTAGATTCACAGCAATATTCCAACTTTGAACAACAAACACAAACACGATCTGCAACAATCTCACACACGCCACTGCACATCACCATCACACTTCTCCATTTGTCTATTGAGTAATAATAAATGTAGGATTTCACAGAAATAATAAAAATGTTAACAAAAACAAAGTGCAAACACAGCTGCCATTATTGAAATGTGGCAAATTGTTGAAAACCTCAAAATACCTCAGAGGCGGTAGCACAAATCTTACAAAATAGTACTTGTTCTTTTTGTAGTGTGTAAAAAACAACAACACCCAACAACATTGAAAACATCAAACAGACGACGTGAAATCTGTGTATTGAACACGTGGTTGTGAGTCAGTTAGATTTCCACAGGAAAACTATTACTTTCTCGGGCGGCCGTGTTGGTTTTTTCTCTAGTTCTCTGTAGCCTCTGGGTGAGACAAGTGCAGCGAAGAGTCTGGTTGGCTGAGGGTCACACTGGCTTCGTGTAACCAAAGATTCCCACCGGGAAGTGCTTGACATGTGTTGGCCACTGAGCAGCGAGCTGGAAAAACTTGACATCGTTCCACTCAACTCCATCAATAGTGACTAATGGTGGAAAAGAAAAAGGCATTTAAAGATGATATATCCCATGGTGGGTCATTTTCAAATCTGTTGCATGATGCGTCATCAACACCAGATGGCAGTGCAGCTTCACCTGCGTCTGTCTTACCTCTCAGCATGGTGTGTTGGTGCTTGGCTGTGCAGATCAACCTGCTGATGCTATCGATTACTTGGCTCTTAGAGTCCAGCTCTTTCTCCTTGGGCTTCTTGCTAAGAAAAATCACTGAAAAACAAAGAAGAGCGAGCTGAGTAAAAAAAAAAAAGAAAAAGGCATTTCTTTCCCAAAGTTTTGGGCCTTCAAACAGCTGCTGCAAGAATAACAAACAAGTTTCTGGATCATTGGCAGTTGGAGTGAAGCTAAATTGCTCTTTTAGTTATAACTTTATTGTGTCTATAACTTTTTCTACGTTAAAAAGTTAGCTAACCTTTCTTGTAACCCTTCTCCTTGGTGACCACAGTCATGGCCATGCTGGGAGGAGGAGTGAGCTCCCCTCCGCTGGGCAGGCGGCTGACTTGTAACGAACGGAAGTTGCTCTTCAGGGTGTTCTTTAATCCCACATCTCTCTTCTCTCCCTCTTTCTTCTTCTCCGGGCCATGCCAAGTCCAGTAATCAACCTGGAGCCCCATCACCTCACTGCCCGAACATGGAGAGCTACAAAGGATAAAAGAGGGCACAGAGTAAACCATGCTAAAATGCAGCTGAAGATAAAAGCTACAGAGGGAGACAAAAGTGGGATGTAATGTCGTACCCTGCTCCAGACAGGGCGGTGGACACAGAGGGAGACTGTGGAGGGGTGCTCCCAATCTCTTTCCCATACGGGCCAGCCGATGGGGGCGTCGGGGAGGACAGAATGCTTGTGTTACCTCCCATCGCATCATCTGAGTCCACTGTAATTTGAAAAGGGAAAAAAGCACGTCATTAAAGAAAAATAATCTCAACTAAACAAAAGACACAAACTTTTTCAATGATGATAATATTATTTAAAAAATCCCAATTACATACTTGAAGTTGAAAGGCTTTGCTCTACAATTCCAACTTTCACAACCTGCAAGAGAGTGTCTCAGTGTAAAACATCAATAAACCAGAACAAATTGATGATTTTTGGCTGATTTTGTGAGGGAAACCCAATTCTTACCCCAATAAATGGCACAAATTTCTGACTGGAGTCCTCATCAGGGCTGTGACGAAGAGTAAACAAACAAAAAAAAAAGTCTATGAGGATAGCAAGAAGTGGGTTTGAACATTTTAACACTCCAGAAGTGTACACAAACAATGGTCCTGGAGGAAAGATGGCTGTGGGATGGCTTACACCATGTCCCATCGCAGCAGAAATGGCACATGATTGGCTCTGGTGGAATGAGGTATTCTTAGGGTCAAGTTACAATGAGATGAATGAAAGGACCGCTCCTTACAACCTGAACTAGAGGGAGTCTCTCTAGTCAGCCACTGGTGGATAAGAGATCTATTTTTACACGGAGATGGTTGAGTAAGTCACCACTTTCAACAGTACATGTCTTTGCAAAGATAGGAAAAGCATGAAGTCTACGACGTGCTGCTTCTGAACAAGCCAAGTAGATTGCATCCACATCGACTGCAGTCTCCCCAAAAATATTCATGCTTTCTATACATCTTCAGACAGGATATCCTTTGATTCTAGTGTTTGAGGACTTATGGGGGAAAAAAAGTGGTCTGCACCAGGTTTTTAAGTTAGATGTTTATCTGTATGAAATAATCGGTCTCTCACATCATTTGTACAAGACATCTGGTTGACTTTTTACACTGCTACTCTTAATTATTGGAGCAACGTTTGGTTTTACTAAGCTCTCTTAAGGTCCTCCACAGTGTTTCAATCAGGCTGAGGTCTGGAGTTTCACTGGGTCACTGAAACATCTTGACTTCTCTCTTTTTCAGTGATTCTGTTATGTATCTGTTGGTGTGTTTAGGATCCTTGTCCACTTGTATGACCCAGTTCGGGTCAAGCATTACATGTCAGGCTTCACATTTGAATGGACAATATTTTGGTAAACAGAGCAACGATTAACTCAGTGACTGCAAGGTCAAGCCCAATTCATTAGCCCTCCACCACCGTGCTTGACAGTTGGTATGAGGTGTTTGTGCTACTATGCTCTGTTTCCCTTTCAAAGCACACTGTTCCAGAAATGGTGTGGTTTGCTCAGACGCAGCTTTGCAAACCAAATCTTTGACGTCATGTTTTTTCTGAGACTCCTCCAAACAAGTAAGTTGTTCTTTAAAGGATGTATTTTCTAAATTTCTGAATCAGATCATCTTTCTATTCATTATGTCCCGATACATAAAACCTTAAAACTGAGAGGATACTTTCTTTTTAAATGACTCCATTTTCATTATCAGTGATGTTATGCATCACAATTTCAAGATTTAGCAAAGTGAACTGAAATGTGCTGACCAGTTATTTTGGCAAGTAGCAAATTTTAACACAAATGTACTGAATGTGGCTGTGGCATCAAAAATTTTAGACTGTCAAAATTTTTTTAAAAATTGACATTGATTACATTGTAAACAAGGAAACATCTGTCCAAAAAAGCAAATAACAGTAAACAGAAATTTATATAGGAAAAAGAAGTATCAGGTAAAAACCTTTAAAAAAAACAACCCAAAAAAGAGGTGCAAAAGCTAATCCTTTATAAATGTAGGCATTATTGCAATTTATTTTTGGGTGGGTGTATATGTGAAAAAAATATCTACTTTTTGTGAATAGCTAGGATATTTTATGCATTTCAGGACAGAAACTATGTAAACTGATTATTTAGTCCCAGTTTTAGTTGTTGGTGTATTTTATGCAAATGGTTGAGAATATTTAGCAAACAAATCAAAAACAAATATAAGCCTATTTTGGTTTTGACATCACTTATGGGGTTAATAATGAATATGCATCAGAACACCAATTCCTTATGCAAGCATTTGTTTTAAAGGTTGTTAGGCAAATCTTCACAGCAACAACACAGAAGACAGAGTAAGAATCAAAGTCACACCAAACCACAGGAACAACTCAGGACAAAGTGAAGTTACAGTGAGCATCGAGTGTGAAAAGGGAAATGTTAAGACACAGCAAGGAGATCAGGCCAAATGGAGGGAAAATAAGGAGGGCAAAACAAAACAAGAGTTGAGTTAGATACCTGATATAAAAATCAAAATACAAACTTCTTTTCCTTGAAAGCAAAACAAAGGGGAAAAGGGGAGGAGAAGGAATGCAACAGTGTTAAAACTGTGTTGTATTTAGTACCTTCTGACCAATAGGAAGCCACTCTTACTAAGAGGGGAAGGGTTTGGTCAAACCTCGAAAAGAAAACAAGCAAATGCACAGAAAAATGCAAAGGGTTGTCCCACTGAGTGAGTCTGTGTTTGTGCTTAAGGCTTTGAGACAACTGGGTTAGAAAATTAAACAAATTTGTAAGTTTTAATTGCTACTATTTCAAATGTACCATAAATATCGGTTTTACAGAGTAAAAAAAACAAAACATTGCAAATAAGAAAAAGCTGTTTTTCGTGAGTCTAATGTGTAAACTAATTCCCACAATTCCCAGCAACTGTGTGTTTGTCTAATGTATGTACCTGTAACTGCATACTGCCATGCACGCTCATTCAGACATGTCCCTCATGCAGTTTAGCTGGTTTCTACTTAAAAGAGCTGAAGTCATAATGATGACTAAGACTAAATTTAAGTTCAACAAAAAAGAAGACATTCAAATCAATACTACTTGTTAGAAAACATCGCAACAAAGGCTTGCTTAGAGCACAGACGGCACAAATACATACATGCATACATTCATACACAAATATGCAGTGAATAAAATAATACCAAAATAACTTAAATATTCAGAGTTAGTTTACCTCTTCTGTTTGTAGGTGAGCATCGCTTCTGAAATGGGAAACTGGTGGGAAACATTGGCACCGGCCAGATACTGAATGACTCGTCCTGCTACATCTATGTTATCTGCAGGGAGCAGAGAAACAGATCGTTACCCACATGCCTCCGCTGTTTTACGTCTGATTAACAAGCTGCAAGGCAATTGATGCAAATGCAAATTTTCCACATACATCAGATTGCTAGGAGACGGTGCATTAATCATTTACATCCCACTGAATTAAGGAGACAGGGAATGCTGCGTGTTAAATGCCATTAAAATGTGGGTTAAATCAGCCGCATGACACAATTACAAGAGAAAGTGAATACCAAACAAAAGGCTTGTAGATAACATGAAACCCCACATTAATTTTTGGCAACTTGAAACGTTGATTTACATATTTTAGTGCCAATTTATCTTCAATTGCTTTCAGGCATTTCTTTAGAATAGAAAAACATATAAAAGCCATTCCTTTCAGAAACAGCCTTGCGTTGAGATAACAGCTTCCCAATACTTTCTGGCATCTGTCTTTTTTCTCCATGCAACCCCTACACTCCCGAGATGCTTCTCTCCGTGCCGAGTGACACTGTGACTCCGGCACCTTTGAGGCTTAAATTTCATGAATCAATACATGAAAATATGAGTTGCTACTCAGGCTAGTTAAGACAGGAAACGTGATGAGAGTATGTGACAATATGTCACGCTGTGCTGGGATGTTGGTGCCATCTTATAAAGATGGTTTTCCTGCTTCCATAGTTTACTATCATAGTTGCCTGGTAGATCTGATCGTGGTTAAAAAATGAAAATACATCCAAATACATTCAGTGTTGTGTTTATTTTATGGAATCATATTTGGTGGATTTTATGAGTCACTATACTGATAATGAAGGGTTTTGATCTTTTAAACTAATTAAAAACATATCTACTTGTTGTGGACAGGCATGTTTAGCATTTGGCTCTGAGGAATGAAGCAGAATGTGACATGATTTCAGAGGCTGATCATACAAGAAGATTTAAGATGCATCTAAACAAACTAACATCAACACCTTCCTGTTCCTTACAAAAAAGGAAGATGAAACTAAAACCTCAAAGTTTTCAAATCCAAATAAATTTATATATACATATTATGAAGTGACAAACTGAAATAAATGTCCAAGGATGAAAATTTATTATAATAATAAAAAAAGGAATAAGATCATTTGGACAGGTGATCACACTAAATTACCAATGTCCTTTATATTTAAATCCTTTCATTTTTTATTGTTTCTGATTTGCACATAGATGAATACTTCACTATGTGGAAAACATCTGTAAGTTTTGTAAATGTGAATGTATATACATGATATGAATTGTAAATAACACTGGGTGCAAATAGGGAATTATATAAAAATGTTTTCTCTCCCTATTGATGAGCCCATGACCTGTGATCAGACTTTATTTCTTTCATTTTCAAGTAGGCTACTTATTAGAGATGCAGGCTTGCTTTAGAGCTTAATAAGAGAGGGATGTGTCCTACCTGAGGTGGGCCGCTCTGTCCTGCAGAACAGCTCCCTCCATGCAGTATCCATAAAGATGCTGTTGAAGCGACTGTCAAAGGAAGCCACGTACTTTGCAAGTGGATGAGAACCTGGGTAAAAACACATGAAAATAAAGAAGAAAACTGTGTATGTGGGAAAAGAAAAAATAAATAAAATCATAAAAACACAGTATCTTTGACTGGACTCTGCACTCAAGACATCCCAGTTGACATACCGATGGGGATCACCAGGAAACGTATATAACTGAGCCAATCGGGCGTCTTATTGGCCAGCTGCTCCACAAAGAACCTCAGGATGGTACTGAGGTAACTCTGGTCGCCTGCTACCGCCACCTTCATCGTCGGTGGTGTCTGCGCATTGCAGTTACAGCTGCAAAGGTTTAAGAAAAGGACAGAAAAAAATGAGTCATAAAGAAAAGACAAAAATCCAATTTATGAGAAATGTGGGTCAGAGATGGTGTATAAAAGAAATTATAGGTGTCTAAAAGACAGATTTATATCTTAATAAGCTCTTCCTGCTTTACAGCTGGTCTCATCTACTTTAAGAGCCAAACTGTGCCTTGTCAGAATTTGTTAAGCTTGGTACTTGCATGTATCTGCAGGGCCTTTTTCAAACTAAAGAAAACATTGCATCAGGTTTTGGTCCTGCTCTGACAATGGCAAAAACCATATAAATTTAATCTATAAAAGAATCTGGTAATAAAGTTCAGCTGCAGTCAGTTTTGTTGGGTTAATGCGAAAGTTTTACAAAGTTGTCTCTATATGGGATTGATTTTTTTTGCAGGTTATATTCAATCAAAAACTATGTAGTAAACTTTGACGATAAATACCTCAGGATTTGGATGACATATATTGTCCAATAGCAGAACAAGACTACTGATATGTGCCTCTATTACTCTTAGTGGCAACATTAAAATCATGCTGGCAGCTAAAGGCTGTGACAGTGCTGAGCGAGCATGTTAACATCATAGGCAGCATGGCTCTAGGTGGCATGACCGCAACTCTGAGGAGCCGGTGTGCAAAGTGTTGACAAGCTGCAGTTCAGCTGGTTTAAGGAGAAGATAGCTAAACTGACACAGCCTTGTCTCCTACTATCATGGCATCCCAAGGAGAAGACAGCCAAGCAGATGAGTCGAGGAAAGAGAGAGGAAAGCTGCAACTATAACCTATCATGAGAAAACACGAACAACGTGTGCGGACAGAAAGTGCCTCATTGACGTGACTGACATGTCCAGAAATTCTCTGGCAGGTAGCCACCATAAACAGCCATGACTAGCAAAGGAACAGCACCAAGATAACGGGCAAACAAGATCACACTTTCTGATAGCTTGTGTCTTTTAACCAAAGCGTGTGCATGTTTGTGCGTGACTTACAATCTCTGGATGCGAGTAACGATGGTGTTGAAAGCAGCCTGAACATCTGCAGCAGAGCATGTGGAGACAATGGGCTGGCCCTGTTCATGGAGCAAGTCAGCTACATACTGTACAGAAACAAACGTGAGAGACATGAAGAGTTAATGGGTATACAAGAGGCAGTGCTGGTCGAGTTGGAAACACATGCTACTGCGATGCCAATACATAAAAACAAACAACGCATTAGAATATTGTCTGTTTGCATGTCATTTAAAGCTTGATGCATGGCTAACAAGAAAGCCCCACTCTTCAGGATTCTTGTTTCTGCTGCACATATGAACAAATAAATGTAAAAAGGAATTGTGAAGACTTGTGTATGGACAAACACACACCTGTCCTTGCCACTCTGTAGTGTTGATGAGAATGATAGTCTCTGGCAGACGTTCATCTGAGATGAGTATCTGGTTTAGCTGGTCGTACACAGACTTTCTGGGAACCTTCGTGAGAGATGAGTAGCAGAGGGTCAGACACTGAAATAAGCCGGCGCATTTCCAACGGAATAAAAACATCTGGAAAACCAAACTGGAACGTTATACTTATGAGTGTGTGACATTTACCTGCGCAATTAGTCGTGAGTCTGGCGAGCACTCGCTGTCAATGCTGCTGGTCCTGTCGCTCTGCGCCTTTGAGTTTTGTCTGTCTTTCATGGAGGTGCTGCGAGGACGTCTCTGCAGCCTGTTCTCCACTTTACTGAGGATAGAAAACCCAAGGAGCTCAAAATAATGTCGGAGAGGGTAAGAAACCTAATTAACTGGTCTTAAGAGTAGGGCTGGGTATCGTCACTAATTTCCTGAATCAATTTGATCAATTCACAGCAGCCTATTTTAATTAGATTTTAATTAAATCTGATTCAATAATAATTAATTTACAGCTAATTGTGTAACACCATCTATTTTGTTAAATATAAAAGACATTCCGAGATATTCCCAAATATTTTTATAAAACACCAGTCCATTTACTTAATCAAAACCAGGTATCTGGGAGTAATCAGAATACTGCCAACAGTCACTTATGTCCTCATTGGCTGTGTATGAGGCCCAGAAATGAGAAAATTCTGTCTCCCCTCTCACTTGCTTGCTCCACTTTTTAGCGAATGTGTCCTCAAACAGGTGAGTCTGAGATCACGAAAGCATGGTGACGTTGCTTCCTGTTGTCTATGGTGGTGCCTGCGGTCCTAGCTGCCAATGTGAGAGCTCACGGTCTTAGCGTTAGCTGCTAATGTGAGAGCCCGCAGTCTTAGCTTTAGCTGCTAATGTGAGAGCTCGCAGTTGTAGCGTTAGCTGCTAATGTGAGAGCATCATTCTTAGCGTTAGCTCCTAATGTGAGTCTGTGGTCTTAGCGTTGGCTGCTAATGTGAGACCCCGCAGTTGTAGCGTTAGCTGATAATGTGAGAGCATCATTCTGAGCGTTAGCTGCTAATGTGAGAGTCTGTGGTCTTAGCGTTGGCTGCTAATGTGAGAGCCCGCGGTCTTAACATTAAGTGCTAATGTGGGAGCCCGCGGTCTTAACATTAAGTGCTAATGTGGGAGCCTGCGGTCTTAGCGTTACCTGGTAATGTGAGAGTATCATTCTTAGCGTTAGCTTCTAATTGAGAGTCTGCGGTTTTAGCGTTAGCTGCTAATGTGAGAGCATCATTTTTAGCGTTAGCTGCTAATGTGAGAGTCTGCAGTCTTAGCGTTAGCTGCTAATGTGAGAGCCTGCGCTCTTAGCATTAGGTGCTAATGTGAGTGGTAGTACGCTGCAAAATACTTTAGAGGTGAATGTAATCAACATCTGATTTTGATATTATCTCAGCTAGAGAAGCTGATTTTGGATAGAGGTGACACAGGAAACCAGTTGTGTGTATATGTGCTAAGATCTCGCCTAGCCTCGGTAAGTCTTGCAAGAGCAGAGGCACGTCATCGGAAAAAAGGGCATATAAAAAAGATCAATCTCCAAGTTATGTGAATAGATATCGGATTGTTAAATTTAAATCGATTAAAATCGATAAATTGTTTTTATAAACCCAGTTATACTTTAAACAATGGCAAAAACACTTTTTTTCAAATAACATCTCAAAGAGTATAGCTGCTTTCTAACTTGCATAATAAATACAGAAGTTGATTTAATTAGGTTTTTTGACTGCTTATTTCCAGATGTAGTGATGAACAGTGTACCTGGGAGACATGTGGTTTTGGGATTCTGTCTTGCAGAGCTTGCCAACAGTGCTGGTCATACGTTCAGTGTTAACATCCCAGTTGTTCAGCTCTCCTGGAACTGGTCCACTGTCGTCAGTCTCTGGCTCCTGGACCAAAAATAAAGCAAAGATCAGCCGAGAGAGATGAAGGACATCTTTATCATGCTACACAGGCACTGTCTGCACAGTTCTGGAAATGCTATAAAAACTGGAATTCTGTAACTTTTCACAAACAGACAACAATGGAAAACAAAAAAGTAAAAAATTTTAAAGAAATGGTTCAGGGAGTAAACACCATTTTCACATATAAATTGCCCTCACAGAGTCCAGTGGGGCACTCTTATTCCTTGATAGAGACTGTTCCTACTTTATGTTTGAACGCTGCAAGACCGGACAAAATAATAATTAAAAAAAAAACAAAGGTAACCTTTCAGTTTTTATGCCCTGTATAAAAAGATCTGGAAGCTTTTTATTCCTTTATGCTCGGTAGTTCATGTTTTGACCCAAATAAGAGGCAGAACTGACACGCAGCTCCAAAAAAAAAAAAGAAAAAAAGACATTTAAATACCTTTCCAAGTCCTTTTAAAGACCTGTAAATAGAATGTGTCATGTCTTATCAAACTACACCAATCTCTGTTTCTGTGTGGTGCATCTGCAGCCAGCATTGTATGCTGAAATAACAAAGCTGAGGTGAAGCATTAGGTGATGGAGTTGCTCGTCGGGTGAAGAACTGTGCTTAGTGTTTTTAAAGGTAGAAATAATGATGCAAGCCCACTCTGACAGAAGAAATAAAATGTCTTGGTTTCTCAGCTGGTAGGTTAGGAAACATTGCTCCTGCTGCTTTGATATCACTTCAAATTGGGTTAGTGGAGCGGTGTGCTGAGACGGCGGCCTTGTACGCAGAGGGGGAGCCGCGGATAGATGAACAAGGTTACGCTGACCTGACAGCAGTAAAACCACAACAAACCCCAATGCCCCTCTTTCAGTCCTCATCAGTCAGGAGTTATCCAGCATGGAGCTGCCTTGTCTGCTTTACTGATCTATAATGGATGACTGTGCTGTTTGGTTTGTCTGCCCTTGCTTACCCCCACCCTCTTTCCATTTTCTCAGAAAACGACAAAGACCCGTGGGAGGGCACTCAAGAGAAGAGGGTAGGGGGTTGGAAGAGGAAAAATGTGAAAGAGATGCTCAAGGGGATTTAGTTTAAATAATGTACTGCTGTTCCAAAAAACATACCCGAACAGTTGTGTCTGCAATGCTGTCATCCTGATATCGGCCTCCTCCCTGCACTTTACATCTGTCCACAGTCAGAAACTCTCCGCTCTGCAGGATAAAAACACATGGCCACACATTAGTCACTTTTCTGGTGAAAACAAATAGCAACATTTTAAAGCCCATCATTGTTCACGTATCAGCTCCAGAAGAGTGAAACTCACATAGTTATGTGCACAGGCTCACCCTGCTGAAAGTATTGAAATGCATCTTGTAACATCTGCTTCAATTAATTTTAATATCGGATCAAAGACTTTTCTTTCTGGCTGCAAAACATGTTTTCAAAGTTGCAACAGAGAACAACAAAATGGATGGCCGTAGCAGTCTGAAATGCTCTGAGCTATTTTATTACAAGCTAAAATGGATTCCCAGATATTTATAAACAGCTCTCTCTCTCTCTCCCTTGCCATTAGACTCAACGTGTCTCTCTTTCTCTGCTCATGTTGTTCTAATAGCCCATAAATCTCTGAGTAGGAGTTGAGCATTGCTCCATCTAACCTCCTTGTGGAGTATGGAAGCATAGTTGTATCTGAGTGTGTGTTGATGGTGGTGGAAGAGTCATCTGGTGTTGGTCCCTATAAATACAGATGGGCTGCATGGGTGGGTAGGGTAAGAGCTCAAGTCTCCCCACCACTTTTTGCTGGTGGCTGCATTGCGCTCATGCTCTGTCTTGCCTGTGTTATGTCTTTGGGAATCCCTGAGATACAACGGCATAGAGAGCTGCCAGATATTTAAACAGTGGATCAGTTCCTTTATAATCGCACTGTTTACAAGAAGGATCTCAAACAATTGAGAGGCACAGCTTCGTAGGTAAACACTGAGGCTCCAAAAGGCAAGTCTGCTCACAGAGTGGCTGGTTGATCAACTTACAGGACAGGACAGCTCTCTCTGCTGGCTTTTTTGGCTGTGTATGCTTCCAATCTCGGTCTGGGAGCTGGAATGGGACATCCCTTCAAAAAACGGCCTAAAAAACAGACAAAATTCTAAATGATTATTAAGAACATGAAAAAATACTCTTTTTATAACCTTTATATCTAAAAGAAATAAGGGCATATTTGGACGAATCGATTTTTCTAAAATAGGGTCACATCTGCACCAAAGTTACCAACACACACTAAAATGACAACAGCAATTATTCAAAGGTTCTTAACATCACAGAAAAATATAAACTAAGTTGGAAATTATGTGAATTTTCAGGCTAACTGAAGTTGGGGGTTAAGAAAATTGAAGCAAAGTTAAGGTAACAAGTCTAACTTTGGTTAAAAAAAAAAATTAAAAAATACCTGGACAAAAAAGAGGTATTTCTTATGATAAAGCATGAATAATTTCCATTAAACTGAAAGAACTATAAAACAAACTCAAATATCTTATTTATTCATCGGTTCATGTACGACAAATGCTCTGAATGGATTTAGATGTGGCGGCAGGGTTGATTTCACTGCATGCTGCAGAGAAACAGCTTGAGGCTATAAAAAAAAAACAGAGCCAGTTGACATCCTTGTTCATGAATTTACCATATGCAAATCATAGCAGAGCTCTGGTGTTCTCGACAGCATATTACAGAGGAAGTAACAATCCTGACCATACACAAAACCAACAACTAGCTGCCAGGAACGTTTGTCATGTTACTGAAGCTCTGTTCGTGTTATAATTATGGTTTGTGACATTGTCAAACTCTTCCAACCTCTTTTTTCCCCCAGCTGATTCAGCTCATAGAACTGTCTCTTTGTAAGAGTGCTCACTCTGGTTGGTTGTTAAGCACAGAAAATGAGCAAATGAAAAGCTAACAGCTAACCTGCCACACTTCATCTCTTCTCATTAATTCTCCAAAACAAGTCAAGCTTTTGTTATAATGTGATTATGTTATCAGGAAATACTAAAAAAAAACAAAGCAATACAGCCATTTTTTAAAAATCATTTAAGCAGTCTTAACTTTTTCTTATTGTTTAACAAGCGTTCTGTTATCCCCTTCTACTTGGAAACCATAGATTTTTCTGGGTGATCAGCTGGAAGTCATCTTTGCAGTGTGTTCATGTACCGCTTTATTTGTTCAGACACTAGCGATACCCAAGCAGGTAAGCAAGAAGACCCAGCAGGGAGCCTTTTGTTGGAGAACTTAAGCCAACACAAAGCTTTACAGCAGACATCCTCACAATATGGCAGATATGAACTCAGTCTTTCAGACTGTTAGCTGAAATGCTACAAGCTATTAAATCCAATGATTAACATGTAGTCTTCAACAGCAGAGTTTGTGCTTGTACTTGCCAATATATGTATTTATCTTTTCCAGCTAAATTTACCAACATTCCTAATAGCCTATATTATATCCAACATGTTAGCCATAATATAATATAAAAAGACATTTTAGCTTTCATGAAAGATGGCCCTTGAAGAAAACAGCTGAGAACAAACATACTTGAGTTTGGGCTTGGGAGTACTCAGGACACTCTCATTGTCCTCCATCTCTGGCCCACTGTCGCTCTGGTTGTACACTTCCAAACTGTCATACAACAAGTCCAGATCCTCCTCCACTTCCTGGGTCTGGTCCACTGGGTCAGAGTCCAGAACCTTACACAAAGGTTAGATAAATCTTCAGAACAGGGATTGTTATTATGGCCATGAATTAAAAAGGTAATGGTAGTCAATGTTCATATGCACCAGCTGGTCATTGCCACATATAGACTAATGGGGCTTAAAAGAATGAATAAGAACACAGAGGGTGATAAAATGAGAAAATCTATGCCAAAGCAAAAATAAATAAATAAATAAATTAAAAAAAAAATAAAAAAATCTAAGTAATAAATACATCCTCAGCTTAAGCTCTCAGCAAGGTAATTAAAAGGTATGTGAGTGATAGAGGAGAGCTAAGGTGCTGCACAGTGGGGATGTATATCATAGGAACTGCACACAGGCAGGCTTGTGGACTAATCAGGTGATTAATGCCACTCCATGAGAGCAGAAGCTGGCGGGGAGCAAAAAAACACAGTCTGTCCCCTCTCCTCTTCCTGGCTATGTATTTATAGAGCTGTAGCCTTGCACTCTTCCCAGCTACAAGAAAGAGATTAGTGACATGGACCATGATAAAAGATCACTGGGCCACCTGGAGCTTCCAGAACCATCCAGAAAACACAAAGCCTAGAGGTTATTGGAAGCATCATTAGATTACATCACTTAAACAGCACTTGGTCCTTGGTGCTTTGATTACATAAAACTTATAGAGTGGGTAAAAGGAATGCCAGTCTTTATTCAGTTTGAGAGCTTAGGCAGGAGAAATGATGCCACAGATGTCACTGACCCACCCACCCATCCATCCATCCACCCACCCACCCATCAATCCATCGTGGATAAATGGATAGAACACAGCACACTAATAATAATTGATGTCTTGATTCTTCAGTTTTATATGTACATCTTATATACAGACTTAATAAACTGGATGTAAATCTCAACAACCTTAAAATCAGTTCTGCTGAATCATGTCTTCATGAACTCTGTAGCTGTAACAGATGACCTACCCATTACAGTGTGAATATGACACATCTGATAATGACAAAATAATTTAAACATCATGTGACAGCTACATTTTGCTGTGAAGACCTAAATGCTGCAATAAAAAAAACCTACTCAGGACAGAAACATGGCCTCATGAAGACCGTTTTTTTGAGTGGAGTCGCTCTAAATAGTCTTCAGATCTCAGCTAATGTGTTGCCGTAAATAAAACCTACAAATACTGGATCCATTTTAATCCGCAATGACTCAGAAATTACGACAATGATTGTTCAGCTGTGTGTTTTCACATTCTCGGCTTAACACAGAAGCAGGATAAAACACTCCGGCTGCTCATCGCTGGATCGAGAGTTTCTATTAAAAACCTGAAAATCCAGATAAACCTTCATTTAAAGCTACATAAGAAATACAAAATAAATCTCCATCACACTGAAATGTAGGAAATAAGGCCATTAATGGGTTCTACATGTGAATGGATGCTGATGGAAATGAATGAATCAGAAATCCATGAGGACACAGCTAATGCAGATGGCTACCATGATGCTTTGACAGTGACTTCTTTCCTCCAGTCAGGAACACATTAGCAGTGATGTAGCTGAACACTGTACAGTGACAGTCAATACTGAGCTAAAACTGTGATGCCTCAAGGGCAATTTAATAACTGAAAGTGTCACAGTTGACTAACAGGACTTGAGAAGGGCAGAGAAATTCCAGCAGGTCACAGTGAAAAGAACAAAACAAAAAGCAATTATGCTTGTTGGTTTGGCAACTCACCTCATCTGTAACCTTAAACCTCTTCAGCAGGGCCACAAATTTCTGTTTAAAATTAGGTTGCTGAAAAAGAGAGGAAAAAAAGTTAAATGTGCAATTATTTGAAAAAGAACCTAGAAAAAGAAGATGACTAGCACAATTAAATACGTATGACAGCTGGGCTCATGCTTATATATTCTCCCAGTAACTGTCCACTGGATTAGTCATTCTTTGTTGAGACCATTATTATCAGTTCAGTGAACCCACAGTGGTAATTTCCATGCTCATCCACATTGTCCTAATGGCTTGAACAAATACAACATGTCTTCTTTCTCTTTTATAGCTAGTGTACCAGTACACGCAGGCCTTGGGTTACTCTTCTAGTCAGTGAATGGTGAGCACCAAGGTCTATGAGGCAGAAAAGGGGGCAACTCACCCTAGTCATGGAGGTGGTTCGGATCATTTTCCTACGGGCTTTTTTGGGCTTCCTGACTTCATCGTCTTCATCATAAAGGTCCTACATAAAGAAAGAAATCCTCAAAAAAATTAAAGCAGTTCCACTTACACACTTACTGAAATATGCACTTTTAAATGTGATTTTATTTTCAACGTTTGTTGAACCAAATCTGGAAATTGTGTAAATGTACACAAAAACAGAATGTAATAAACTGCTAATTCATTTCATACACTACAGAACATACAAAACAACAAGGGCTAATTTTTACTACTGTGTAGCATCCATTCTCCTTTTAACCTCAGTCTGTAAACCTCTGGCAGCTGAGACCAGACCAGCTGCTGGGCCTTTGGAAGAGAAATGCTGTCCCATTCTAGCTGTCACTCAGACCTGTCCCGTATCAGGACTCTTCTATCCATGAAGCCATACTGCTGAAATAGATGCAATGTTCAATAAAAAAATGTGATGTGTTGCTGAAATGTGCAAAGTCTTCCTAGATGGGAGCATTTGCTGCTCAGCATTAATGGTGCTTTTCCAGTATGTCAAGTTAGCAGTGCCATAAACACTAATGCAGCCTTTTGAACTGACCACTCATAACAAGCTGTGTGGTCCATTTCTTCTCTAGTCCCGAGGACGTGATGTCCATTGTGTGCAAAAAAGGATTCAAATTTTCACTAATCTGACTAGAAAACTGATTTCCATTTTACTTCAGTCCATTCTAAATCAGCTTTGTCTCAGAAGAGACGGCAGCACTTCTGAATAATGTCCACACGTGGCTTCTATTTTGGATTATAGAGATTTAACTTGCATCTGTGGATGGCACAGTGAACTGTGTTCACAGAGGATTTCTAAGAGTGTTCCAGGGCCCATACGGTGATTTCTATATTAAAATCATGTCAGTTTGTAGTGATTGATTCTTGACGTTACGAAGATAATGGGCATCCAATACTGATTTTTGTTCATCTTCCTTAAACACAGACATTTCCAGAATCTTTTGATGAAATTGTCATCTCTACTATCTATGAGTGTTTAACCTCCTGACAGTTTTAACTTAAAGTAACATTATTGTTAAACTGTTCAACAATTTGTAGAAGCCGTTTCCTGCAGAGTTCAGGCCTCGACCCCATCTTTACCTCTGAGAGACTCTGCTTCTCCAGGGTGCTCTTTACTGAGACATGTTGCTGCCCCCTTCTTCAAAATTAACTAATGTTTTTAATGAAAAAAGTCAAATGTCTCACTTTAAATATATAATATGTATTGTATGCTCTATTGTGAATAAAATCATTCTCTTTTTACACAGCTTGCCAACTTTATATTATGAATTGAGGTTGCATTCGGTAGCACTAGGAATTATTGATTTTTCAGGACAAAGTCATTTTCTGGCTCCAACCTGGGTGTGGACTGCATCATCGCTGGCCTCCTGCTCCGATGAGTAGCTGTCGTCATCGTCCTCTGAATAATTATCCATGTCTGGGGAGCGGTCTGAGGTGAGGCAGCCACAAGGAATACACATACATACACAAGGAAGTCAGAATACTGGGAGATACATCATGCATTTTTTTAGGCAATATCATAACAAAAGTAGTTACATGGGAAGAAATCAGAGGAAGTGGCAAGCAGAACAAAAAATGTTCTGGAAAATAGCATGTCTACAGCAAACATTTGCCACTGGTGAAGAAAAACTCTTAAATATATCTTTATTAATATAAATTTGGATAATTAACCAAATGTTGCTTTCAGTATATTCTGCAATCCTTCAAAGATATTTAGGTGAGCCCAAAGGCAATGTTGCATCTTGTGTGTTCTCACCATATTTAGTTTAGTTTTCAGTAATGAATTGTTTTGACAACATGCCACCAATTATGAACAAATTGTACAGCATAACGCATAATTAATTGCTTCATTTGCTTGTTAAAAAGTTATGCAAATTAGATTGCAGAGCTCTTTTGTAAATATGTGTCACAGTCTCATTTTAATGACATTTCAGTAGTTGCAGCAAATTGATATTGTTCTATTTATTTATTTATTTTTACCTAAAAAGCCACTTTCTTTAAGAAATGGATTTCACTGCATCTGACATCTTAGGGAAGGTTAAACTTTTTTTTGTTTTTGTTTTTAGTAACAACTTATTTGGGTGCTTTTATTGGTGGGATGGGTGCTTTTAAAAATCCCTGCACAGACAAAGATAAAGTTTTGTCATTCTCCCCCTTTTTTTTAAAGTGACACAAGTTTTATATTTGGTGCATGAGCTCATCTTATATGTTTGAGCAGCCTTCTTAAAAACATCCAGAACAGCGGGGGATCAGGGCAGCAGTGAAGAGGCATGGAATCCGAACAGCGCCCAATATCCCTCTTCGTCCAGAAATAGAGCGGTGTAAGGTAATAGGTCCTACATCTGTTCAACTCTCACATCAACATTACAGCCATAGCTGAAGAGAATAACATACCCTTGGCCATAAGATGGCCTTGGATTATTAAGAGTTTATTCTATCCTCAGTTGGGGAAATCGGAGCCATGTGGAAAGAGGGAAGAGAGAGGCCACGGCAGGGAGGGCTGCCTCTAGGGTGAAGGCTGAAATGACTAGCGGGATTTGGCCAAGCAGTATGGGCCTGGGCCTGTCTAAAAGACCCACACTGGGGAGGCATGAGATTGCAGTTCCCACCTGAGGTTTTGGTCTTGCGGCCAGCTTGTCCGCTACCATCCTCATGGTCGATGGGCTGGCTGGACAGAGAGAACACGCTGATCTCCGCCACACGAACTGGCGCCTCCTTCACGTTGCTATGGAGACCAAGAATCTGTCCTCCGTCTGTTGGGTGTTGCATCACCTGGACATAGTTTGACATAGAGGCCAGACATCAAATTTAAAACCTGTTTACATGAGACATAAATTTAACACTGATGTATACAAGAAACTTTACTTCACTTTTTCTCCGAAATGGTTCTAATCACATCTTGTTGAGTCAATGCAACAGAGTTTGATAAACTGATTTCAGTGGTATCAGAATCAAGTGCACATTATATTTGAGATATCATCAAGTCTTGTGCAGGAGCTCCACCAAACATTTAGCAGAACTGCGATAAACCATCATGATTTCAAAGACACCCTCCTGTAACACAAGCAGGGTGGAAGAAATCAGTCTCTTTATCAAGCCACTGCTGCTCCAACAGAGATTTAAATGCATTCTGTTACACTGCTGTATGCTCAGAAATTTACAGACTGATTGTAAGCCGACAGCTACACTATCCCTAAATAAATCTTCATTAGCATAGCACTGCTTTTCCAATTTTGAATGTCTGAATGAGCAAAGGCAATCTGCACATATCATCCAGTCCCAACAGTAACACACTTTACTTGAACTGTTTTAAATTGGAGGAGAAGGGATGAGCTTTCATGCTAAGCTCCATCTGGGGGGTACTTTCAATATTTCACTTGATGAATTGCTGTACAGGCAGCAGGCTCATTTTGCTCAAATGCTGGTGGGGGTGCACTCGGATGCTCCACACGAAGTCCAATAAGTGACTTCCTCCCACACAATGCTCCGCTAGTTTTCAAATGAGGACACAAGAGGGTTTACTCCACAGGAGATGACAATGTAATTATGCTACAGGATCCAATAATGGCCAATCTAGCTTTATTCGTGGAGGTCTCCTGGTTTGTTCACAGCAGCAAACACCGAAACAGCACAGCAGCTGAGTAGTATTTTAAAATACACTAATGCATTAGTCTTGTTTTCAGATATCAATCAATTCCCGTCCTGAGGCTAATGCTGGAAAATAACTTTAGCTGAGAATGGATGGCACATCTGCTGCTTTAATTAGAAAATAAATAAATAAATAAAATAGCACCTGTGTTATTCCAAATAAACATGACTCATGAAATCCGTTATACCCATCTCACTTGCACCTAAACAACAAACAAACTACTCCTAGGTTCAGCCTTTTTTACTGATCTTTTTCTGCTTTATGAAGCAAAATTTCAAAGAGTCAATCACTAAAACATCACAAACACAGATTCTCCAAGGGAGCTCAAGAAGCAGCAAAACAGAGAAAAGAGAGTCCTTTTACGTATTAGCAAAAGGCATTTCGATGGGACAGAGGCCAAACATGCAAGTCCCCTTAAAAGCTAGAGTAGTTTTAAATGACCCAAAAAAATAATAGAGGAAAAGAAAATGTAATTATTCACCTCTTCTCTAAACAAACTTCCAGCTCCCAGTCCATTATTTCTACAGCATGACTGCATTCGCCTTTTTTTTTTTTTTTTAGAAAAGTGCATACAAAGGCACCTGCAGATGGTCCATAATTTCGAACAGCACAGCACTACGTGTGATGAGAATGAATCATCAGAAATAATCACAAAGTGTATCACAGGAGGCCTTCTCTCTGGCAACCAAGAATGATAGCCATGCCAATCACTGTCAGAGGAATGCAATCGCGAGCTCAGAGCAAAAATGTCTTGTTTCTCAAGGGACAAGAAACGGCTGACAATGAAACATGAAAGTAAACTAGAGAAAGCAATGCCCCAGTTGAGGCACCATGCCGTACCTCAGCCATATTGATAACTCCTACAGCCAAAGTTTTGTAGCCCAGAATGGTTCGATTTTTGTAGCGTTTCCGTCTCTGCAGCATAATCTGCAGTCTGTTGGCGTCCCTCTTGAGAAAGTGGGGGTACTGAAAATATAACAAAAAGTCAGATAAGCAATTGTCAAAACTACATATTCAACAGCTGTAGAGGAAAGCCCACAGTCATAGTTATTTCATCACAATCAGTTTGTTTATGTAATCCCGTAGGTGAGTAAGTGATGGGAGTCTTGAACGGTACGAAAAATAAATAAATAAAATCAAATAAAAACTATTTTTATCCAGCATGTATTTTACTTAAGTTAAATTTGTATATTTTCTGCTGGTTAAACAATCCCAGCCTGTGATGCCCTTTCTTTCGTCCTTTAATAGACTTGACCTGATTTAGCATATACTGAACGTGAAATGACTGAAGGACACTGGGAGTACAAAACCACACAAAAGGCTAAGTTTCTAATGTACCACAGCTTGACTAGGACCATTTTGAGGGGCACCAATCCTTGCAGTGGAAACGCAGAGGGTCAGGCACTAGGACCCACCAAATATTCCTCAATTTTAATTTTAATGTTAAAATTCCAACCGGTGCTCATAAAAATCTCCATGCAATACAAAGAGGAATCATTGCCATTGCAGAAGTTTTAGCTATCGTCAGAATGAAGTCAGTTTTCTGTAGAGTCCCACTGTCCCATTTACCTTTTGTAAAAGTAGAGCAGTGCCTGTTCAGGAAGTGTGTAATGCAGATTTTTGCTTTAGGTATATTTCACAGATGTCACCTAAATACCTCAAATGCAAGCACCAGTTGTTGTGAAAGTAATACGGACACAAACATGACGTTTATGTTGTGATAAGAGGACACTCAGTGAATAGCGCATGAGTGTGCAGCTGACTAACATCAGGCAGTGTCCTACATCAGACAGTTACATCTGCTGATCAACACTAAACACATCATATAAACCAGGAGCAGCGATAATGCTGTCCAAAGCAGCTGCCAAGTAATCTGAAGAGCTCTCATGTCAAAACCCCAAGCCTGTGTAGCTGTTGCAGAACTGTCATAACGTATAACTGCACGTTTACTGTTCACTCACATGAGGAAAAGCAACATGACATATTTGTGGTATAGAATATTAAACAACTAAACCTGGTTTAATCAATGTTATTTACTTTAAGTATGTGTGAATGCAAAAAAAAGTTAACTGATGCAATTTTCAAGAGGAAAGTGGGTGGATAATCTTGCCTGTCAAGTGATTCTCGCAACTGTGGGAAAATTTACACAATAATGTCAAGAAAGCTTGCCTGTAGTGAGAATGTGAGCTCCAGGTCCGTCTCCATGAGCCCGCTGGGAGGGAGGACGTACTCATTTGATCTCAGAAGACGCTTTGAACCCTGGGGGACAAAGTCAAGCAAAATTTCATTGTAAGCACACAAATGCAATAACATAAAGCTTTCAGTTTTCCTTTTTAAGGTACCAAAAGACATTCATTTAGATTGGCAAGAGCAAAACAAAAGACAATTAAAAAAAAATACACAAAACCAACTTAAAACTCCGGTTCCAGAGTTAAATAAAATCATCAGATTATGAGTATTTTTCTAGAAAATGAATTCAAAAACTTGCATGTTCTACTTAGTGTATAACCCACTAGCACTATGGCTATAAAAACAAACATGTGTATTAACTTGATGCATATTATTTTGTTAACTTGGCAAGCTATCAGACAGTGGTGATTTATTAGCACAGTTTTTAAATGGCTAACATCAAATCGGTCTTTTTAAAATAGCTTTCTCACCATGTTTGTATACTTCAATATGGACAAGGTATTAGTTTGTATATCCTTCGTTGAAGCAAATGTACCAAATAACTTGCCACCTGGACCAAACTGTTTGAAGGTGTAACAATACAAAAGGATTAGGGTAACTTCAATATGCTCCAGGTGGAGCATACACATTTTTTGTTGTTTCCTAAAAAGCGGTATTCAGACAACAGGGAACAAATGTGCAAGACTCATTCTAGTCAACAGCCTTCTCCACATTCACACATTTATGTAGCTTCACACCTTATGGTAGGCTAGAACAACAGTCCTCTACACTCTCAACACTTTCTAGGGAAGAGCATTTGTAGAAAAAGTGACATAATTTATGCTGAGTGATTAAACCACTACAGAGACCTGATTATACCAATGCTCTTTTAGCATCTTAGACACTAATATTCCAAAATCATACATTTTAAGGAATATATCCTTTGAGTTTAATAAAAGCCATAACCTCAAAGTGCTGACATGTTTACATTATTTCTGATAAAAATCTTTGTTGGAAATGAAGAGCCCAGGTCTCAATGCTGTTACTTGAAGCTACATAAGCTTAATTATCTAATGCTTACTATTCTGGTTGAGAAAAACTGATCGCCTGAGCTAATCTTAGGACCTGGTGCAAAGTTCAGGGGTTTAAATGCTACAGGTTGTAGCAAGTCTTCTCAAAATAGGTGAACAGCAGCTCGTGTCCCCAGATGACCTGTCTCAGCCTTTAGCACGCTTCTCTCATGGATTAAAGTGGATCCTGTTCACTGTCTAGGTAGAGATTAATTCCTCAAACAAGCTATTTTTTCTTCCTGTTCTAATCTTGAAAGAGGGACCTTGAGTATGAGGACACAAACCGCTTGTTAAGTCTTGGTCTCATAATTCTATGTCCAGTCGCCCGAGCTGAAGACTGTTTTGTAACACTTTTGGCAACTCGACAGCTAGAATGAAAAGGTCTCACAAGCCATCCAAGCTTAGGTCAGCTTAGGTGTTTAGATGGCACTACATTGTGTGAGACAGCAGGCAGAGTATGTGAGTGAGTGCGTCATTAGGCCTGTCACGATAACAAATTTTGCTGTGCGATAAATTTTCTCAGAAATTATTTTGATAAGCGATAATATTGTGCAAAGCGATAATGTTGTCATTTTGAGACCATTTTAAACTAATATAATGATAATGCCATAAAAATGCAAGTACACCCTTTCAAAGATAAATAAGCTTTAATTTCTAAAGAACATTTTACTATGGAAATGGAAGAAATTTTAAATAACAAAACAAAAACAATAAATAGAATGGACTCTCAGTCTCATTAAGAATGTATGAAAACCAAACACAACGAAAAACAATACGTTTGATGGATAATAAAGTCTTTGTTCTGTAAACAAAATTGCCCTTCAAAGAATATATTAAAGAAATAAACATGGTGCTCAGACAGGAAAAATCAGCGAAACTGCCAGTTAGTACTATTGTATTAATAAAAAATATACTGCACATCGTTTGTGAAGATGAAATTTCTCTCCTCATCACTGCGTGTCAGACTGATCTATGAGCAGTGAGTGAACCGCGCTGCTGCGTCGCGACACTGTTCCACATCCGGCCCAAAAGTAATGCGGCCCACTGGGAATCCTCCCAAACCCCTCGATTAGCCGACATTGCTCTTGATGTGTATTTTGTCATATACGGTAGTATTTAGGCTGACTATTTGTGTAATGTGCCTGCGCATTACGGGGGTTATTACGGTAGACCAGGAAGTGGGGGCTTTGTACGGACGTTCACGCACTTTCAATGCATGAAAGTTGGCAGCCCTGTAAAATAAATGCGGCATAGCGGCTTGCACAGGTGCTTCACCACGGTCTCGTGCTACAACATGCTGTTGTCAAATACGACACTAGAGAGATCACTTCGCAAGAAACCAGTTTATTCGAGATATTCCATAGTGAAACCGTTTGTCATACACAGTCTATGGTAAACTAAGATAGAAAAAAAAACTAATGAAAATGATCCCGGCCAGCAAACTTATCGCCCTCATTTTTTCTTACCGTGCAATTAATTGGCTTATTGCTTATTGCGACAGGCCTATGTGTCATGTCATCAAACCCTTGTCACACTGAGGAGAAACCGGATCAGCCCATCCAAGATGAGGAATCTTATTTTTCTGAATGCCACTGAGGACATTAATGCTCTCGTTCTGTTTTGTGGATTTGTTTTTGCTGTTGTTTGTCCATTTGTGCAAATTTAAGATTTTTGTTTAAATAGTAAACAAAAGTAAGTGGTTTGGTATTAAAATAAATGCTTAAAGGGAGGAAATATAAGGTTTCTCGTAAAAAATGCTGAACACAAACAGGTTTTCAAAACACAATTCATTAATTTTTGCGAACTGAAGGTTCAAAAGAGCCGAAAAGAGCTGAACATCACATCACTAGCGCAAATTAGCTGCTGGCTGGCCGACTCAAACTAACTTCAATACGAGGAAAGGGGAAGAGCACCAACGAAGAGGACGACAGCCAATAGTGCGTGTGAGCGGGGACAAACGACCACTGCGACTGATTGGCTTAAGTATGAAAAGAGACGGGTCGTGGAGGAATTTATTATTCCTCTGTGTTGCCAACTTAGTTTTCAAACCTTTCTAGCGACTTTTTTTTTTTTTTAAGCGACTAGCGACAACTCTAGCAACTTTTTCTGGTATTATTATTTTCTAGGTATTATTAGTTTACTCTTCCCAACGGTGGAGCAGGTGCTGCGAAGAGCCCTCCCCCGTCCAAAAGCACCAATACGAGGCTTGGTCTTCACGCATCATCAGCAGCTCCCAGCTGTATTCAGAACAGATGACGTTCACCTCTTTTTCATGACCAGGCTGACAATAAAACGTACAAAGTTGCTTCTGGATGATTTTGCGCTGGCTTACCATCAGAGTAATGTCTATTAATGAAGAGTGTGGACAAAAATATTTAAAAAGTTGTGTTTTGACATCTTCCAGACTCCTAATTAAAAAACAAAATACACTTAAAAACTGAACTAAAAATAAAGAAAATATTGACAGAATTATTATTTTATTTATTATTTATTTACTATTTTGCTGTTCTAAACATTTTAGGTTGTCTTTTTATTAATTTTTTCCTTTCCCACGACATCCCTCTTTACGGCAGAATCCATTACAACTATATGTACTTGGCTGATTATGCTAATTAGCGACTCCTTGCAACTTTTAGGACAGCAAATAGCTACTTTTCTTACAAAGGAGTTGGCAACAGTGGCTGGAGAGGAGTATCAGTCCCTGAAGCTGTTCATTGCCAGGAACTACATGGACAAGTCAGACCATGCCCTATAGGGGATGATGGTGACAAAGTTGCCGTTCTGCTTCAACTACAAAGTGAAAATCAAATCAATAAATCTGATTTGATTTGACAAGTTCTATGTCTACTTGTTTTGTATTAGTGCGGCCAGTAAGACGTGTTTTTTTATGTTACGTCAACTGCAAAAAAAAAAAATTAATTGTAAACATTGTAATTTCTGGATTTATTGTTCAAGTATTTATCACTAGTACAGTGAAAATGAGAGGAAATGTGAATATTTGCTATGCAAGGTCATTTCAGTGTGCACCCCTAAATTTCCTGCCTGCGCTCCTAAAAATTTAAGTTAGGGGCCACTGTGCTCCTCGTAAAAAAAAAAAGTTAGTCTGCCCTGTTATTGTAGGCTGAATGTAATCCAGAGATAACTCACTGATTCAAACACATGAGCGATTTCTTCATTTTGTCTTGTATGGCAGCTTTCAAAGAGTAATTTGGTGCATTACCAGCTTCAACAAGAGAGAAGTAGAAGCGAGGAAATTAATTATACATAATAATAATAATACATTTTATTTGTGGGCGCCTTTCTTGACACTCAAGGTCACCTTACAGGATAAAACACAAGAACAAACAAATCAATAAATACACTCATAAATAAAAGGATGCATCAAATAATAAAAGCAGTGTGAAATATTACAGTGACTATGCCATTTTGAACAGATGTGTTTTGAGTTTAGCTTAATTTGAGTTAAATGCACTACTTTTATTAATGCCATTTATAGATTAAATTTATATCAACACAGTATCCCATTAACTTCGATTGCCCTATTATTACTACCTCAATGTACTTATTTTCATTACTTTACCATTCATCAACTTTTACATGAGCCATTTCTGTAATAAAACATTCATGTCTGAATATACTGTTATGCTAAAAATGTATTTCAAATAAGTAATTAATAGATTGATTTAGCTTGATTTATTTCCACATTTTCTAATTTATCCATTTTTGTATGCATCTTGTGTTACTTGCAGCAATTTCTTATGAGCCTCTAACTATATTCAGAAGTAAAAGTAGAACAGAAATCCAAGATTACCTTGCTTTATGTCTGAATTGATGCATAGTTGGGGTTTGATAAAAAAAAAAAACACTTTCCAACACAGCTAAGCCAAGGTAATATGAAAAAGGCCCTGTAAGCTATCCCATCGCAACTCAGGGATTTTAGATTATAGAAGTTTACATTAACAACAGAATGATCCACACTCATTCACACCCCTGTCAGCTGTACACCTACTTCTTGTTCCCTCTGCCACTTCGTTAACAGATTATCCCATGCATGAGCATGCGGATTTTTGTGTGCATTACAAATGGATTGGCCAAGTTTATGTGTGTGCCGGACTGAAAGGAAGGCTGAATATATGTGCTGCTTGCAGCTTCCCCCCTCTTAAAAAAAGACTTCAATTTTTAAACAGGTGCCACTGTGATAAATTTTGTCATGTACAGTATATAGTTTTGTGAAAATGTCTCTGATCTTGAGTGAGCAGCAGAATGAGCTGGGGGCTACAGCTAATGAAAAAAATAAGTTGAACAATCCTGTTTTAAAGGCTAAATAATCAGGAATTTTACAGTAAAAATAATTTAAAATATTATCATTTGCTGCGAGGGATAAAAGAAAGCTTCCCTATAAACAATCTGTCCTCTACACCAACATCGTCTTTGTCAAGCTTTTCTTCTTTCAAAATAAGAGTTACGCAACGGAATAACTTCGGTGCACTGTGTAGCTCTTTACTACTTCCTGGTCCCTTAACCAATCATATGCGACTCCCCAAGTTGCCAAACAACAGTCCAGGGTTTGTTTGTTTTATGTCAGCAAAAGAGCCTGCAGTAATGATGTTTTGGCCAAGTGAAAAGTGTGTTTGTCCCTATAAATGTATGAAATTACTATCAACTTAATTTATTAAGTGAGACTAAGGGAGAACAGCCGCTGCGTGGCACTTGTTGATTAATGTAGCTTTTGTTTACACTCTATTTTACGCTAACATAAATCAGCGCCTGAAATTAGCGCTAGCATTGCAAAGCATAGCAACTTACTGTGTGTGAATCATCTTCGCTCGTCATGATGTGTGATATGTTCTCTGTCCTTTTAAGACTGTATATAAAAGAGCCGTCCTCTCACAAACCGGCAACCTGCGTTGGGGGGTGTTTGAAGAATGCTCTCCAGTGTTTTTCTCTTTCGATTGCGGTTCTGATTTGAAACACTAGGTGTCAATGCTACTTATTTTGCCTTTAAACAGAATGTTATAGCAGAGTGACAAATATGAAATGGCTGAATATGGCTGGCTAAATATGAAAAGTGAGTTAATGAAATACTCAGTTAGCAATATACTATTGGACAATCTGTCAAAGTACAGTATTTTTAGGACCTGTAACTACAGGTCTGTCAAACCTCACCTAACTAAAATGTCTTTAGTGAGTCCACAGTTGTGCTGCGATGCTTTTCTGGAAGTATATGGTGTTGTAAGCTCACAGACAGATGTGCAACAAGATCATATTATGAATCAAGCCAGCAAAATCTAAAATAACAGAATTGTCATTTATGTAATTTTCATTTGTATCACTAACCTAACAGTTCAAGCCAACCTCAGATAGAAGAGGAAAGTTTTAAAAATAATTTTTTTCTACAATATCAACAATTAAATACACAAGATGAAATGTAGAAAAACCTGGAAGAACTGAAGGTGAAGTGAAGAATATTTCCTTGTTATTACTTAGGAGTAGAAAGTGTTTTCTAGCCAGCATAACAGCTCAGTATGCTCCACGGTAGGACATGCTGATGGCCCTGGTAAATCTCTGAGTCTGACCTTGTCACCAACCGAAACTCCACAAAGGGGCCTTGTGTGCATTCTTTTCTCATGCCCAGTGACTACACAATGAATCAAGGCACAAAACCCAAGTACTCTGAAACTGCATGACATGCATTAACAATACTGAGCCTTGGCGGAGTAGGCTTGCACTCAATGTCCTTTTGTCCTCTTTTGCCCATCCTCTGTCCACTGCTATAGCTACTTTGCTATTTGGGGAGGGAATTACAGGGCCTGTGAAAAAACAAGTTCAAGGTTACCTTTTTAAACACGTTAAACTCTCTAAATTAAATCCCTCCTTTGAAGCAAAGACAGGAAGGGACTTCAGATTAAGACTAAAGCTCTATGTGCAATTGTATTAAAGAGGTTTTAAAGGCATTTGAGGCTTCTGCTTTCTCCCCTACACACAATGACAAACCTGTAATTGGATCATATTTCAGTATACTGCAAATGGAAGTGCTTTGGACATCAGCTTCTACTGAAATGAGAATTGCATGACTTTCCTATCATAATCCAACTGACAATGTTTGGCTACAGCCCCACGCAACTGCACACACACACTGGACAATAAATGCATAGTCATGTAGTGAATGTACAGTAACAGACCATGTGAGAAACATGCAGAACATATAATGGATCAGTCGGAGTGGGCCTAAGTTATTTTAAAGACCCAGCAGCCTACGGGGTAAGAAACAGAAGATTGTCTCCAAGGAAACTAAACTGCAATCTCATCATCCCTACTGTTGTGGTTTGAGAGTCCATCTGATTGGTTAGTTATTACAAGGGTTGTGTGTGTGCAAGCCACTTAACCTGATGAGCCCCAGAGGGAGAAAACCCGACAGCCCCAGGCCACCCTTAACAGACAATCAATGGCATGCAGTAATGAGGCTTTGTCATTCACTGTGTGAAAACAAAACCCTGAGATTCCTGTCATCTTTGCCAGCTTGTTTCTTTATCCCCTCAGTGTCTCTGTTCTCCTTCGCCAAACCTGCTGGAAATTGCATTTAATGCTCCAGTTCCTGAGCTGTGGCGAGCAGAGCTTTTCTCTGCTTTCCTCGGGGTAGCTCAGCAGAAATAGGGAGATTTCACGCTCCGGAGACATGAGTAGCTCATGGATACAGCCACACTTGGTTGGCCACGTTTGCCTTCAGGATGACGTCATGGTAACAAGAGGATAATTACTTGTTTCTTTAAATAGTGTTTTCCAGTTTTGCATGCAATTTTAATTAAATCTCATAATATTAGGGATCACAGGACAGAATAATGGTAAATTACTGAGGTTTTGAATGCTGTTATTTGGAAAAACTGAAGGTAATGTGTTGTCCAGCTTACAACACCAATACAAGACACTATCAGCTTCAATCTATTTCATATAGTAAGAAAAATGATTTGCTGTTTGAAGGCTCTTAACAAAATTACGTTAAGAGTTACCATCATTAATCCATGCAGCACCAACCACTTTAACCCCCCTGACAGGGTCCACTACACAGCACCAACATTTTCTACAGCCTTAATACCTTTAAAAGCACATTGTTACACTTTAGATAAACTGTATTTTGCTAACACACCTTCAGACTGTATCTGTAAGCTAACAACTGCAAACTTCAATCGTAGTTTGTGTTTTGGCCATCTTTCAGCTTAAGCAGTGGTCAACGGAGATTTGCTGAACCCAGGAGGGTCAGCACAATGTGGTTTAAAGTTCAACAAATGTGAACATAAGGCTTTACTTGCCATCTGTGCAGCGCTGTTGCACAACACACCAAATATACAACAATAGGGGAGTTATACACCAAGCTGTTTCTCCTTGGTAAAGTGAATTTGTCAGACATACTGATGTAAAACCTGACCCTTATAACTTTTTATGCCAGCCGTTAATCAATTTTTATTGAGCTTACATAAAAACCTTTAAAGTGGATGCAGTTGTGTCTTGTACAATGTGAAGGGCACAGGAAAAACAACATGCATTCTTAAGTGTAATGCATCGCTTTCTCCTATTAACTTTTGTAGTTGTTGAACGAACTATTTCTTAATTCTAAAAAGAAATAAATATTTGATTTTGTATTTTATTGTTTTTTTAAGGGTGACTTCAAAAGCACAAATTAGAATAAATAAATTTTTCCAAGCTTGTATGTATGTTTTTGCACAATTAGGTTTAATTGCAGGTCTTAGGTCTGCTTAGGAATGAGCATTTTCAGAAACAGTAAACCAGTAAATCTTTGCAACTGCTGCCTAACTTACTGCTGACCGTGTCTTTTAAAACTGTGCAGCCTCACAGGGGACAAAAGGCAGGAGTCCAACAGTGTGCCACTACAGATCAGTCTAGCCTCTGATCTGATTCAGTATCACCATTTCAGACTGACACTAAGGGTGTCCATTTACATTATGATGCCCTTTTAAAAAAAACAAAAAAAAACAAATACTGATATGCTGTAACATCCACTTCTTGGCACATGAATTTAGATCTCTGTCACTTTTGTCTCTCTGTGTTTGCCCGGGATGTCTCCATGATGCTGACATCAGGCCTCTGTCAGGATCGCTCAACCTGTATCATGACAGCGTTTTTGTCTTGTCTCTGAACATTATTCTTTACACTCTGGCTGTGGGGTTGAGGAGTGGTTCCTCTCTGTTGGAAATCTGGGGACTCGAACCCCAGGTTTAAATAATATGGCTAAACAAAGTGTTCAGGATAAATGTTAAACAAACACACAGACTAAGCAGAGCGTGTATGCACAAGCAATCAATGCAATCCGTCTTAAGGTGCTAATTCTCCTGCTTAGAGTGGTATTGCCTGTCCCGAGTGGATGTGAGGCACTAACTTTCTGTGTCGCTAAGGATGGTTTTATCAACCAGCAGGATTAGAACAGTGTCTTATCATCGTGAGGTTATGTGCTTATGTTCAACAGTGTACAGAAAAGAAGTGGGAGACCGTGCAGACTTCAGACTGTGACATACTGCTATCAAGTGTCTTGTTCCAACCACACATGGGAGATTAACTCACCCACCTGTATTTTGACAGCTATAGACAAGGAGTTCAGCTCTTTATCCAGTTCTTTGAGGACAACAAGCTTCTTCAGAGTGAGGCTGCAAAGCCTGTAGAGAAAAAAAAGAGAAAATAAATAAGATAGAGGTTTAGACAAAGTAAGAAATGTAGTTTGCTGGCACATCTAACACAAACACACTTTCATGACACATGATTTCAACACAGCCCTCTTAACAATCTTGCCTGCTGTCAAGTTTTATTTATGGTCCAGTCTGTGTGTGTATGAAAGCAGAAGAAGGCAACATCTAGACTGACTAGAGTAACTGACAAGAATAACTAGAGAGGGTTAACAACTTTAAGAGAAATATATGACTTCTATGGATGATGCACAATGTATGATGCAAGGTGCTGCTATGCAAAACAGCAAATATGCCGTGACAAGCTGTGAGTTATTTTCAATGAGCTCTTGCAGAGCAGACTGAAAGGTGAGCAAAAACCACAGGCTCATGTGACTCACTACCATTTGTTTATTATCAGAAATTATTTAGAAACACATCTTACATGATTCATATTTAAATGCCTTTTCTTAATTGAATTGTCATTTTTTAATGTAACCGAGCAGCCAAGCTGCCTTCCACGATCAGTGAAATTAATCATAAAAACGCTTGAAGTTAAAGAGGGTCCCAGTCAACACTTCTCTGGGGAAATCTGAAGCCAAAAGATGACAAAAAAAAGAAGAAATTAATTAATTAAAAGACGACAAAAAATATCCCAAGTAATACAAAACACAATTCCATATCTCTGAAAAATGCTCTTTATAGTGAGAAACTCCACAAAAATGAAAACTTCTTGATCAGCTCCTCCAACAATTAAATTGTGATCAGTCTGAGGCAGAGTTCTCCATGAAGAAGAAAAGCAGCGCAGACAAATACACTAAATAATCTACCACTTGAGAGCCACTTTTCTACTTTATTCAGGCACTCCCTGTTAGGTAAGAGTGATTCATAAAAACTCCTCATCAAATTTAAGTACAAAGGAAACTGTGATCTGATGTAATGTGACATATGTATGTGTATTTATATCAAAACTGGATTCTTTGCCTTATTAAATTAAATAGCTGAAGGCAGGTTTATTAAATACTTACATTTTGACATGTTAGTGACAGTAAATTTAAAGGAGATATATTTTGTTTTGCAAGGCATGACTTACATTGGGTCAGCTTCTTTCAACCTTAAAAGCCAGCTTATTTCTTGTTAAATTCACGAGATTACAATAAGAAGAAAATCCGTCATACTGAGCCATTTATTTGTGGCTAAAACATACAAGTTCATACGGATCAGCATCCTGTAGTAGCTGCTACAGAAAGGTGGTTTACTTGAAGAAAAAAAGCAAATGAGGCTCAACATGTTGATCTGATGGGCTGGAGTTCATTTTTGACAGTGATAGACAGATCCTTTAACCAATTACCTACTGAGTATTTTGTCTTAGTTACTAGCCCCCTCTGAAGACATTCATCAAAAACAAAACAGCTCCTCACAAACGGTGAAAATACTTAATACTTATCAATCAATACTTAATTCCTTAAGCACAATTGTGCACAAACAAAAGGGGAATACTGCTTGCTCAGAACCACAATACAGGGTATTCTCCAAATCACCAGCGTCTATGTTCAATCCCAGAGGCAAACTGTGAATCCGAGGAAACACAGCTGCCCTGATTGCAGTTCCTTCCTCCTTTTTAAAGTCCACAGCTGGTCCTCATTGGTCCTTAAGATGGTCATATTGTCAGAGCCTGAGCAGGCGGCAGCCAATCACCGGGGTGCAGACTGAAGGGGGAGGTCTCGGCCAGATCTGCCACCAATCCTTAAAATGCAATGCTACCGCAATCCATGCATACATTATGGCCTGGGGACGTAACACACGTCTGGATCGAACCTGGGTTGGGTGCTAGCGGCCGCTATGCTACGTGTGGATTGAAAAACCGAGCCCTCAGGAACGTTCAGCAACAACAAAACCAGTTATTTTCCTGGTCTTTTTACTCCTAAAACAACATTTCCGAGGGTTTAGTAACCGTGCTGCTCTGGTTTGTTGGCTCTACTATCGCTGAAAACTCAAACAGTAACTAGGGTTGTCACGATACTAAAATTTTAAACTCAATATAGATGCTAAGAATAATGATCAATACTTGATACCATTTTCAATACTATAGTGGGAAAAAATGTTTTCTTTTAATAAAAATCAAAGCACCATAAAAATCACAGAATCCAAACAATAAAACAAAAATAGATTTTAAAAATATATATACAGAAAAGACATTAAACAGTGTAATATTTTAAAACTATTAGTTTGTGCAGAGTAGGGTTGTCACCATACTAAAATTTCAAACTTGATGCCGATTAAGGATGGTGCTTGAAATTACTATTTTCGATACACTATAGGGGGAAAAAAAATTATTATTCCTTTAATCAAAGTCAGAACACCATAAAAATAACACAATGTAGGCAATACAACAAAAATATATTAATAAATATATGAAAATACATTAACAGCTTAAAATAAATGCATAATTTTAAAGCTGCGTTAGTTTGTGCAGAGATAGTCTTCATACAGCTCACTGTGTTGCAAACTAACCACTAGTTAGTGTACTTATTTACATAAGTGTCCCTTTCTTCATAATGCTTGAGATGAGATCAAGTAAATAGAACGAACAAACTAGTTAAGACAATCTACTTTTATACTAGATTAATTAAAAACATAAAAACGATAAGCTTTTAAAATGTTTTTCTAAACAGTCTAAATAAAAAGTTATTAATATCTGACTGTAAGCCAGGGTTTGATGAGCCAGTAGCAGCATTGTGCAATTTATTTTCAGACTGGTTATAGAAGAAGACAACGTCTACTGCTCTTCCTGCAGCTCGAACACAAGCATCTTGTAAGTGCTTCTGGACAGGGGAGGGGCCTACGGTATAATGTGCGACAATCTGCGAGAATTTAAACAAGTGTTTTCACATCTGTCTCAAACTCTCCAGTAACACCAGAAAAAGTCTTCAAATTGGTTGCTAGTAGCTTTAATTTCTTTAAAGTGCCGCTAAAGAGGTTTACAAACTTGCCAATTATAGCAACAAGTTGCTAAGTTGGCAACACTGCAAACAATGGGTCCTCCGTGGTGAAGCTGTAGGGATGGGGCTGCCCGCCGCAGTGCCTGTATAAAATGGATAGCGATAGCTGTTATATTTTTTTTCTCATGAACGAGCAGACACCAAAGTGGCATTTAAGTATCAATACCCGTGCTGATTAATATCCAACTAGATATTAAACTTTGGAATCGATTAGTATTTGAGAATCGATTTTTTTTTTGACAACATTAAAAGAAACAGCTGGCAAACGTTCCGCCTTCACACTGACATTGGGAAGTGGAGGAGAGGTAATTATTCCTGGATGAAGCTGCAGTTAGCTTCAGGGTCAACTCCATTCACTTTACGATGCAGTGATGAAGCAGACACGGAACTCTGCTGGAAACTAGCAGAGCTGTGTGGTATTTATAGCTAAAGCTGGTAGCAAAACATTCACTGCTTCAATTTTACTCTGAGCTTGGAAGTCGAATCTGGGAATGACGTCACATCCCAGTGTGCTGTCTCTCTTTATATAGTTTATTGAAACATGTGGAAATTGTCACAGAAGAACATGAAAGTCATTGGGAAAAAAACATGACTTTTCATAAGAAAAATTGTGAATGTATTTTACTAAATGACAAAAACGTTGATTTGTTGGGCAGCCCTCTTCACTGAGTGAAGTCGGGGTTGGCGAGTTTGCCCTGACTTTCCGTGATGGATATCCGATTTCAAGGGACTTAGAAAATCCGCCTTTCAGGTACAAATCGAACGCACCATAATTTCCTCTGTTCTGACGTCCCCCCACCCATCCCTACTGTTCTGGTTCCTGCACTATGCATCTATCCTCTCCAGCCACCACTCTGAAAGGGGTCACACTGCTCTTTTAACACAGCGCTGTAAACACCACCATGTCTCTGCACAACTGAGACATACTGTAACTCCTCCAAACAAAACATTAACTTTCAAAAAAAGCTGTCGACTTTGCACGCCTTTTCAACGAATCGATTAGTAAACTAGTCGTGCACATCCTTAATAGCATGAAAAGGCCAAGAACTTGGTTTTCCCCTGCAGGCTCTCCTTTTTTCTAAAGTGACAATATTCTGTCTTCTACAGAAATCGCTTGGATTTGAGCACGGATTTGAGGCTGTTATAATTAAATAGTAAACTGTGTAGGTAGTGCATGGATCACTGGTTACCAGATCACTACTCATCCACAGATGTTTGGACGGATGAAGAAAGAAGTAAAAGCTGGCGGTTTAACATCTCCATCTCATCGCTGCTTGCTCTCTTACTCTCTCTGCAGACACTAATTCACATGTAATTAAAAAGGCTGCCAACACTGGAGAGGATCTCATACTGTACCAAGGATCATTTTATTATTAGACAGAAGCATTATCTCCATTCCTGCCTGCCACTGTGCTTTGTTGTAACCAAAACTCATGGCCATCTGTCCTGGCCCGGTGCCTAGCTGTCCCCGTGCTCTTACTCAATGCCAGTTTGTTTTGCCACCCAAACAGTAATTTCAGTGACAGGCCAGGTGTTACACAAAACCAATTATTGTGCTAAAATAGCTGCCATATACTGGGTTAAGGATAACTCGAGCAGTTGGTTGCTTGCTGTGTGGTCGCCCGTCTACTCAGTGGACACTGGCACACAATCAAGATCAAACTGGAGGCTCTTAGACATGCATTAATCCTCCATTACAGCTTGTTATTCTTACATTCCCGGAGACACTCTGGGTTGGGATCGCATCATGCCTTTCTGTGCCAAACCAGGCAAAAACAAAACAGTGTTATCAGTCCACAGAGAGTTGAGTGGGTGTTGCATCTGTATAGCAGTCTCAAGTTCAATATTTCTGTGAACAGACAGTGGAAAGCAAAGATAAGTGATACATTTTCTGTCTGTTTTCCAGCTGATAAGAACCTGAAAGAGGAAAACTCTCCTTCAAATTTGATGTTTGTGCTGCTTAAGCCAAATAAGCTCCCTGCCAAGCTCTCACGATTGGCTTATCGTTAAGACACAGTTTATTGATCCTAAAATGCAAGACGTTTTTTGTAAGCAAGATGTTTTAATAAAAGGACAGACAACGTGGACAGAAATGACAGTCTAAAGCTAAATGAGTTATAACAACACTACAGTCGGTCAAGTCAGACATTTTTCTACAGTACCTTTTAATTGGGAAGTATTTAGACTTAATTGAATTTGCCAAGCACATTAAGCTTTTTTTTATTTTATTATTACAAATAGGGCTGCAAAATATGGCAATAACATCACGATGATATTTCCTACATTGCTTTAGCTTAATTCTTGTTATAATACTGTCAATTTCAAATGTATACTAATAATGACTGCAATAGGCATCAAGTCTTTTTATAAAATATGAAGCTGATGTTGTAATTTGTTTAATACATTTTAAATGCTCACATCTTGAGAGGGGGCAGCCACTCCATATGAAGATGTCGGATACATCCACATTTTAATGTTTTCTACGTAGATGCAGGGGGAAACACCTTTTCGAGTGATTAAACAAATAAGTGTGTCTCCTGTTTTGCACCTTCTATTACTATGCTCTTCGGCTGCTTCTGGGTTAATAACACAAGATGAATAAATTTTCAGCCCATTTTGCTGCATGCTGCAGACTTATAACTACGCTTGTGACAAAGAATTTGAAAAGCGACAGGCTGCTGTGTAATGTTACGTCGAAACGAGCAACCGATGACAAAAGGCACCCAGTAGGTGTTTGAGCATTATAAAGATAATAGGTTTAGTCTATATGCCATCACTTACGGGTAGTAAGAGCAGCAGTGCTGCTCCATTTAAGCCCATTAGTGTGTTCAAGTCACCCACTCACTAAATGCTGACCTTTTGGGCCTTTAAAGTAGAGCAAAGTCCTTTAGATTAGATTTTTGCCTTTTAGATTAGACAGACTACTTCCAGGGACAAAGTGATATTAAAGAATAAAAATATTCAAATGAAAAAGTGGTAAATGTCCACCATTGTGTCAAGTGCGACAGCCTATAGACAACTGTCATATTTTGTAAGAAAGACCATTTATTTGCACTGTTGCTTCACTCTGTAGCACAATTCAGTGTTCGGTGAAAATCTTAAATCAATCACCATCACTTCATATTCTGGGAAGGGAAAGGAACTATTATTACTATTACTATTGTTGAAGTTAATGTGTAATGAATGACGGTCTGTCTGTGGCAATCCTACAACCTTCTCACATTTATCTGTGCTGGACAAACAAAACATCTTATCAGGCGGGACAATAACTGCTTCGGTCAAATATTTAGCTTTAGATAAGAGTCCTGTAATAGTGAGTTAAATGAGGGTTAGATTATCTTGGCTGCTTCATGCACTTTTATTCTTAAAATAGAGAAACGGCAAAAACATTTGAAGGAAGTTAAACAAGAAGTAGTTTTTGTTTTTTTTCTTTACATTTAAATGACTGGACCTATAGACATATACAGGACTGTCTCAGAAAATTAGAATATTGTGATAAAGTTCTTTATTTCCTGTAATGCAATTAAAAAACATGA
>JBAMHW010000018.1:9368227-9393166 GCA_037177495.1 Rhadinocentrus ornatus
TCAGTTGATTTGTAATGAATCCAGAATGTATGACATTTCATGTTTTTTAATTGCATTACAGGAAATAAAGAACTTATCACAATATTCTAATTTTCTGAGACAGTCCTGTATAAGTGCAGATATAAGTGTCTCATCTAAACCTATATTTTCCTGTTCAAAATAAGATGCTGCAAAATCAGGGGGAACCAAACCAACTGTGGGTTGTGGATTAAAAGGTGGCCAGCAAAGAAGAAGTCAAGAGAGGCCATACATCTTCTGCACAGCAAAAATCCTCTTTCATCCTCTGTCTGAGGTCACCCTCCACTGACATAGCTTGCTTTCTTTAAACACACACACAGATACACTCGCACGGGTTTCGTTGTAGTCAGATCTCAAAGGAGACTTCTGGCCACTGGCACCAAGCTTCAACCTCTGCCTGCTTTGAGTCTGGCTCTTTGGTAAAATGATGGGTCTGTCGGAGGACTTCTCATGTGAAAGCACACACGGTTTATAGAACACATGCATCACAAGGAATTTGAACATAAACTCCAAATTTTGAAATCCCTAGGCCTTTAGCCTTAGCAAAGGTCTAATGACAGATGATATTGGAAGCATTTGAGGAAATAACCATTTAAGATGAAGGCAGAACAATGAGACCTTAGAGCTTATTCTCTGTATATTCATCCCATTTTGAAAAGTCTTAACAAAAGCTCAACAAAGAGTTAGTTCACATTCAGATCATAAGTGGGCCATCTTTACAGAAGTAAGCCTTTAATGTCTCTACATATCATATGACATTTTCATGTGTATCTCCGTTTTGAGTGCTGTGTATGTACTTTTCAACAAAAAGACCTTCAGTCTTGATTTAATACACACCAACATCTATCTATCCAGAGCTATCTGCCAAAGACGTGCTTCCATTTAAGAGCACATGTGTTTACTATCACTGTGCTATTTCAGGACATTTCAGTGATAGCAGTGTCTTAAATAACCTGGTGATAGAAACACTTAAGTTTAAGGGCTTACAAAGATACAGCAGCTACAGCAGCCATTGATAGAAGAATGAAAAGACTATATGAAGACATGGTGCTCAAACAAAGTGGCTGTGAACAGGCTGCCAGATTTGTAATGCCTTAATGCATTTTGTTTCAGCTGGAAGCAATAAAACAGCAGTCCCAGTTTTGTTGTTGCTACTCTGGAAAGTTATTTCTCCTTTGACTGAAACATGTGCCTCAAAAAGTTCATTATGTAAATATGGACATGTGTCCTTTTAGACCGTTACTAATGCATGTGGCTTTAAAAACAAAACCAGCAAACCCTCCGAATTTAACGATATGCTGCCTAAACAGAAACACACTTTTGTTATCCTTTTCCCTGGTCAGCATTCTAGTTGATGTTTTGCAGTACCATGCCCTCGGATCACTGCACAGTAATTGTCAGGGGCACAAAACAGGGGGAAGTGGTGGATAGAGGAAGTGTGATGTAACAGAGTGCTGGATGAAAAAAGAGACTGTCTATGTTTGGTATGTGCTGAGGGGCTTCCAAGCAAAAGAAAAAAAAAAAGATTCAAGTAATGCTTTTGGTCTTTTCAACATA
Organism: Rhadinocentrus ornatus; assembly: GCA_037177495.1. Lineage (NCBI taxonomy): Eukaryota > Metazoa > Chordata > Actinopteri > Atheriniformes > Melanotaeniidae > Rhadinocentrus > Rhadinocentrus ornatus. Next base: position 9,369,803 of record JBAMHW010000018.1, read on the forward strand.
CCATTTCTTGTATTCTCTGTGATCTGAATGCAGTCACATCTTCAAAATAAAGCATGCTTAAGAAATATTCTGCATGAGATTCTTTATTAAATTGTACAGCACTGATTTATATATAGAAAGCAGACAAAAGAAAACTCCTATGCTGTTATGGCCCTTTCGGAGAAAAGCTAAAGCACTTTTGTTCTACAATAACACTATAATTTGTTCATGTCTTAATGCATAATTTAGCCCAAATAAACTATATTTAAGATTAAAAGCTATTCTTCTGAATATTTCATTTACTTACAATGAACACAAGGCTGCGTATTTCTGAGGTGGCTGGATGTCAATGCAACTTCTAAAAGTCCTCGGGGAGCAGAATGCAGTGGTTAACTGACTTTCAACATTTTATTCATGATTTATTCAAAATATAAAAAGCAAGAGACAAAGCTCCACATTTAAAAATCCAAAATTCAGTATCACCCACAGATTTTCTTCAATAAAGAATATTTTTTAACATTTTCTAGATGAAAACTAGAAAGCCAAAGAATTGCAACGCATTTTCAGTAAGAGGAAAAACTAGTTAATAATTTGGTAGTAGCTAAATTAATTTCTACATCCATGCTACATTATAAGCATACATACATACATATCTAAACCATTGAAGTGGTTTTAACATGTTTACACACAGTTGGATGTGCAATAAGAGCTTAGCCTGCACTTAAGCTTGCACGCAAAAGCTTTTTTAGACCCCAAATATCTGGTTATGTGTGCCAAACGACCATTTGCTGGTTGGACTTTAATTCCCCTGAATGAAATCTTTTCATGGTCACAGTGAATGAAGAGGATAAAAAAAGAGCAAGGGGAAGCTGTTCTGGCAAAGCCAGATTTCCAGTTAACATGTGAATGAAAACATTAACCTCTGAGCAACAGACCTCAAAGGTTAAAAGCAGCTAAAGATGATACAGAGTCATCAGAACTTAACCTTCTTAGGGACAAAGTGTGAAGTGCCAGAAAGGTTTTAAAGTTACAGTCATGGGTATTAAAGACAGTCGTGCCGTATCTATTTTGACTTTTTGATGTCAGCTCATTGGTAATTCTCAAAAGCCAGCACTGAAATGTATTTTAACAAATATATCCTTTCATTTTCTGCATTTGTAACAAAACACACTTCACATATTTATTTCTTATAAAGGAATCCGTTTGTGCTCCTTTTTCCTGTAAATCATCCCAATTTATTCTGGCTATTTCTTTGCAAATTGTATTTTATATTATATATTATATAAATATTATTTTCTTTTATTTCTATTATGATCTGGAAAAAAGTAAGGTCTGTTTTTGTATAAAACATGTTTTAATCATATAATTATTTTAATTTAATTGTATTCTCATTGTTTCTTATTTTGTAATGCTTCTGTAACATTGCAATTTCCTAGTCTGGGATCAATCAAGCATCTCTGATTCTGATTTAGTCTTAATGGAATGACTGATATGCAAGTAATAGCACCAGCAGCTCCTTTAACATCCGCAAATTTTAAAACTATTCAAACAGAGCGTTTTAGGGCAGGGATCACCAACTCCGGTCTTCAAGGGCTGGGATCCTGCAGGTATTGGACGTTCCCTGCATCAACACACCTGACTCAAAATGATTGGGTCATTAACAGACTTAAGCAGAACTTAACAACAAGCTGTTGGAGATCCATTTTATGTGAATCAGGTGTGTTGCAGCCTGCAGTAGGGAAGCATTTATTACCTGCAGGACACTGGCCCTCGAGGACCAGAGCTGGTGATCCTTGTTTTAAGGGCATGTAGAGACTCACCGACTTCACTCCGCCCATCTCTTCCTCACGATCTGCCTCTTTTGAAATCTGTAGTACTCAATAACCCTTAAAGCACATTATTGGCCAATGAGAGCGCATGCAATAAACAGACTAAAAGCAGGCCACATGCCAAACTGACAGAAAAATACTTTACTGGCAATTTTATTCTCCAACACTAGCATTATTCTTGTCTGCAGTTGGCAAGCTACTGATTCCTGCTTTAGCCACAATATTGCTGGAAGTCATGTGCTGAATTGGTCCAAGTTGTTAAAACAAGCACCGCAGAACATAATGGCTACTGGTTGGTTAATAACACTAACTCGCAGTGTAATTTCTCTGTCGTATATTGGTTCCTTAAACCTTGGACTTCCCTGCTACTCCATTCCTCAGTGATTTGTTCCAGCTTTTAGTGGTTGACATTGAGAATGGTTGCTTATTGCCAATATTTAACTGGTTTTTGTTTTTATAATGGATGTTAGTGGTAATGCACTGGTGGTGCAATACTGACAACTACTTACAACTGATTAAAAAAAAAAAGATAAATTGCCAATTAGAAGTCAGATTAAACCATTGATAGAGCATTATTAGTTCATTTATTCTTCAGTTATGTCAACTATATAACTAAATAAAATGTTTGCCAAATAGTACCCGAGCTGCAATGTGTTTATTTAGTCCAGTGTGAAGGCAGGACAGCTGTTACTACTCTTGTGCAAAACTGTGAAGATATCACTATGAAAATAAAAAATGGGGGAGGAGGTAAACTAGGACTTCTGGGAGAGTGGAGGATGTAAAAGCTGTCCTCATAACAGTTATAATACTCTGCATTATGGTCTTAGTGAACTCCAAATCTCACTATTGTTGGGATTAATGTCACATTTTATGTAATTTTGCATTGGATGACGCATTACAGCTCAATGCCAGATTACATTTCCATTTGATTCAAGCCAATGCTTTCCTTCAAACACTCATTTAAAAAAGGATTTAAATCTGTAAAGTGTAAATCAGAGGTTTCACCAGTACATGTGGGTGATAGACTCCTCTCAGACAATAAAGGATAACCAGCTGTATGAAATTCGTATAGAAAAATATGGGGCAGATGGAAAAAAAAAACCTCTGAAGCAAAAATGCCAGGCTTTTAGATTAATGAAAATACAAAATACAGGAATAAGTTAAAACCTGCCCTTATATTTTATCATCAAGTCAGGCAAACAATGTAAAAGAGCTTCTTCTAGCACAAATTCAAAGGAGTATAGTACACCTACCCTGCATGCTAACGCAACCTGGAGATGAGTTTTGCAAGTCAGCAAACTAAATTCTTCTATTCAGTTTATCACTGCCTTCAGATGCACAAGCTCGCACTGAGGTCTGTCAGATTACCTTAGCCTCTAACTCCAAGGTTCAGCCTCTCTACAGTAGAAAATAAAGCACCAGGGTGCATTCACACCTCAGAAATTTGACTGTAATTTTCAGGAGCTAAGTCTGTGACTCCCATCCTTTGTTGAAGGTTTTGCAGTGGTTAACAACTCTTGTCTCAGCTCTGATTTGAAACTGATGAAGTTAGCAGGCCGATGTTTACAGTGGAACAAGACCACACTAGCCACAGTACATCATAACAGAGGTAAAATGAGATAATATCTCATATTGAAATAATAAATATTCATTCATTCATTCATTGTCTGTACCGCTTATTCCATCACGGGTAAGCTGGAGCCTATCCCGGCATTGTATCAGGTGAGAAATAATAAATCATATAATAAATAATAGAAAACAGAAAACTGTTGAATGGTATGGTTTAGCCACAGTTTATCTTCTAAAATGAAGTATTCTAATACTTGTCTGCTGTATCCATTGAATTAATAATGTCTGCAGTGACCAGTTCAACAGATAAAAACAATTCCTGTGAATGTAGCTGCCTCCTACATAGTTATGACTGAGCTTTAAAATCCTATTATGAAGGTGGATGGTCTGCCCTTCAGAAATGTTCCTTTGCTTGGAGTTCACTGGTAGGATCAAAAGCTCAAGAACAAATCTTTGTTTAAAACGATCTCTGTAAAGCCTATTGATCAGGAAAACTTAAATGCCTTCAAAGAATAAACTAATTATTAGGAAAGCAAATAACTATTTAAAAGATTACTTAAAGGCTTGGTAAAATATTAATGTAAATGCAGTTTTCTGAAAAAAAACAACAAATAAAAACAACTGGAAGAATTATATAACAATGATTGTTGACCTCAATAGAGAACTAGATTCATTGCCTTTATTGTAGTACCCTACATGCTGGCATACTCTGAAATGCAAAACAGCATTAATAAATGAGAATATGTTGGAGTCTTGTGTTCAGAGCCTGCAGAGCTTATGCAAGTGCCTTTTCAAAAAAATTATTAAAAAAAAAGACTGAGGATGAATTCATCTGAAAAAGAAAGAAAAAAAAATTCCCATGATGAATGGGTTGGATTGTGAGAGGATGAAAATGCAATAAGATGGAAAGAAGAGCCTTCCTGACCTCTGTGTTGACCCCTGGGAGCTTTAACATCTGTAGCTCCTGGCAAGTCAGGGCAGACTTAATCCAGTCTGGATAAGAAATATCTAATGCTAAACCTCCAGTTGAGCAAAGCAATTTAATGATCTACCACCTCTGGGACTAAACGAATAATAACACAGCTGAAAAATAAATATAAACAAGTTAAACAGGTTTTTAAAGCTTAACATCATTATTAGAGTTTGTAAAAAACAGCATAACTGATACAAAGTCATCAAAGCTATGAAATGGCACAGGGTAAGTGTTGTCATCTGGTTAAATCTAAATGAAAGCTCTGGTGACATTCATTCAAAAGGATCAGCTGAGTTTTACTATTCATATTTTATGCTGACATATGGTGCCTCAGCTGAGCATCAGACAGGATTAAGTTTGCCCTTTAACTCTCAGAACCACCACAACCGTATCAGTTTGTCTGCTCTCATTAGTGATTGTAGATTTTAGAATCACAGTCTGCTGCTAGTGAACGAAGGCGAAATGTTTCTAATGAGGTTATACTGGTGCTTCGAGTGCAGAAAATATTCCCTCAGGAATCTATTTACTGTCAGCATCTATGATGTTAAATGGGTTTATGTTTCAAAAACTCTTATGACTCAAAACTTTTTTTCCCCCTGCAATGTAGAGAAACTTCCTGGGAGAAAAATAACTTCTGTGGAGTGGGAATCGTGCAACCAATAAATGAACAATGGTCAGCATCAACAACTATCACTTAGCTTTACTTCCAACACAGATGATAAGAAAATCTTTAAACTCCTTAAAAAAAAACATGCTGTATAATAAGTGACCCAGTGCCATGTTATTTAACAGTAGGGACATTATTCTAGTGTACTGGCATGAAATGAACAGTGGTAGCCTGCTTGCTGACTACTACTACATCCGCTTCACCCCTTCAGGACTGATACATTTAAATACTTAATGTATAGCGGCTTGGACTTCTCCAGAGACTTTGTTCAAAGATCTTGCTTTTTATTCTGTATCCATGCAGTAATAATTACAACATAATGATGCACAGGTCAGTGAACAAAGGAGGCCAGGCTTATAGAGCTGACACTGTGTACTGCTTTTATAATGAGCACCCTTTAAGAAACATGCTGTGTTACGATGAGATTTCAGTAGTCACCTAAGAAGAAACACCATGGTCAAACCATTTCTTGCTTATGGAAGTTAAAGAAGATGTGTTCTAGGTTAAAACTAATCTCAGAGATTTACAAAAAAGAAGTAAAAACAAAAGATTAATTTTACTGTTTTTATTTTAAAAACACCACCTTGACATCTTGCTTTGCATCATGGCTTAATTAAATGCATTTAAAACACCAAATCAAATCTCCACCTTTCCCAAATTTTAAAGGGCTGGATTTCTATTAAGAATGAAAACCCAGAATATTTTAAAGAGATGAGATGGTGGCAACACTATTGGATAACATAGCAAATGTACATGGACAGAAACAGGACTCCAGACAGTTTAGACTTGTTAATCTGTGATTAGACAAAGTATCGCATTGAGCATCCAGCTCAATGCTATTTGAGAGTTGAACCTCTAAAGACTGTTACATCCTCAACTAAACAACACAAGCAACCAAACCAAACCAAAAGAGTACCTTGGCTGTTATCACATGTAAAAGCAATAAAGGATACATATAGAAACAGACTATCAGACTACTACTACTATTAGACTACTAAAGTAGTGCAGGATCTCCATCACGTCTACAATGTTTTATGTAAAACAGCACACTGCTTTCACAAGTGTTCTGTATTTGAAATGACTGTTCCTGGTAATATGGTCTGCCGCTAACACAGCTCAGATGCCTGAATGGGAGAGGTAGGAAATAAATGCAAGAAGAAGAAGAAGAAAAAATTTTAAGAGACATGTCAGTTTGCTCATTTTGACAGGGTTTCTCCCTGTATCAGAGGACAGTTTCCTCGCCTTGCTCAGGAAGGTGGATCTCTTCACTTGCTCAGACCCAGGTTCCGCCCACACAAGAATCTGGCCTTTCTGCTATTCTGGGGTCCAGGTAGGGGGAAACAAAGCTTTCTTCCCTTTGTGAGGAATTCAACATGAGAAATCAGCGCATGCCTGGTCACTGTAGAGCTATAGGCCAGGTCAGCAAAACTTTTAAATGAGTTGGGCAATTAGCAGCTTCAATCTTGCCCTCTTCCCAGAGTCTGTTGTTGATCAACAACAGAGCACGGAAAAAACTGAGGCAGGCTGGCTTTGGCTGCACTGGCAGCTCTCCAGTTGCCAGGAATGTAAAATGTTTCCCAAGGAAATTCCTCCTCCTCCAGGAAAGCATAGAAGGAAACCAAGAGAAGTTTGACACATTTCAGGCAGTGGGAGTAAGCATGAAAAAGGGAGTGAGGGTGTTGATTGGTCTACTGCAAGCACAGTGTGTGAACAGCACAGTGGAGAGTGAGGCCAAGTTATGGCTTGAATAGATTTGAAGATGAAACAAATAGGAAACTAGAATGGTTAGCAACATTAATGCAGTCTGATATGTGTTTTTAAAACTAACCAATGTATGCTTATTCATTTGAATATGGTATAATAAAAAAAATAGTCCATATAAAAATAAACTAAAAAAACCTGTCCTATATTTGGTGAGATCAGGCCCCTGCAGGGATTGCATACAATTCCTCAGCAGTGTTCTTGGGTACATACTATTACCTCACCTGTTTAGGCAAAGTCCACACTCCATTTAAACAGTGCTTGGCCACCGCATCCACCAGATATTTTGCTTGCCAAGCTGTGCATTAACCAGCAGATAATTAGGTCTGTCAGAATTAACAATAACTTGATTATTTGTGGTGATTTATATAACCGTGACAATGTCTACAAAATCATATTCATCTTCAGTGTGAGGGATGAGTTATTGTTTCATTGACCTTTTTCAGGAAATGGCCAACTCTGAAATAACTAGTTTAAATATTAAATAAACCACTTTAGTCATTGTTATCATGTAAATATTACATCAGCTGCCAATGCTGTTGCCAGCCAAAGATTGCAAACATGATGCAGACTGACAAGGACTGCTGTGTCACTGTTCTGAAGGGCACTGGAGATGACTGGTGATGCCTTGTTAATGATTCCAAAAGGAAGCAGAGGATTAAGCGGAAAGCGTGTGTGTGTACAGCATCAGATTACTAGCTCCTCTTTTCCAGTTATGAAATCAGATTACTGCAGCAACCCAGCTAAAAGATACAATATTCATGACTTAAGATGAATATGTTCAGGAGGGGAAAAGAGTATATTAAGAACTTATATCTGATAGATAGGACTACTTTGTTTTGATCCCAATCAAGAGTTAATGCTGGGTTTAACAAAGGATAGACAGAACACAAGAAATTAAATGAGGTGAGCAAAGTTACAGATGGTGCTGGAGATAGCCCCCTGGTGGAAAAACATTCAGCATATCCTGAATACTGCCTGCATCACAGTATCTGTAAAAACTTATGATGGCGTCATGTTCACTGATCTAGAACAAAGACGACATAACAATGGTGCTCCAGTCCTGTCTTGACTTTGTTTCTGCATAACTTTTTTCCTTCGATTTGCTGACATACACAGCAAAGATCAGTTCACCACACAGATTTGGAGCCGAACAAACAACTGTCCAATTTGCATCTGCACAGTCCAGCCACTGAAATACAGCTCTGCCACTCACAAAAGAACAATGTCAGCTTGCAACTCAGGTCAACTTAGTCAAACAGACAGAAAGAAGGATGCCCAGCTCATCTGAGATAAACAGGACAGATGTATTCTGTAGTCTGTGAGTTCATCCTTGATGTCTCCATCTCTGAATCCAGATTGAACCAAGTCAAGGGGAAAAAAAAAAAAATCCAGATCTTGAAAACAATGTTAATCCAGTGACCGAATTAAAACTGTCATTTTGATTTTGAAAACCTGTAAACTAGCAGTAAGGCAAATGTTCTACTCATAACTTTTGAAGCTCCGTGAGTCTGCACTGCAAACATTGGCAAATTGCTCAGTTCATAACTCCTGACCCTAAGTCATTATGAATCTTTGAACTTGGTCAGAAGCCAGCCTTCTCATCGCGCTGCACATTCTTTATTGTTAGAAAATAAACACAGCACCATCATGACCTCTGCATAAGTGTCATTCCTGAAAATACCACATCGTTCCATCAACAAATGTCTGCCTTGCCACAAATATAGGCAGACCAGATGGATTCCTCAGCTGGCTGCTGAGCCCCTAGACTACATTACAAAGTAAATAACCAAACGTTGCTCTCGCATATTTGCCATGACAAGGAAGTAGCAACAGCGCAAATAAATGCCATTGTACCTTAATGGTTTTTGTAGAATACAGAAAACACACTGCCTGGCCAAAAGAAACAGAAAATCTTATTCTGTTTCAGAAAGGTGAGATTATTAGGCTGCTTCAAAGAAAAAGAAAAAACTCCAATGATATTCCTTAAACTAATACAATCTGGTTAAGAACTGTTTAATGAATTATTAAAACCTCGAGGGGATAGTGGTGGTAAGCCATCTTCAATAAAGATATGTAATCGGCAAATAGCCACTGAAAGATTGTGAAAGGAGATCACAATCTCATTTCACATTCACCAATGTTAGGTGAAATGAAAGGATTACCACACATACAATAAATAAATAAATAAAACATTTTAATCCGGCTATAAAATAAAAGCTTCAGTCTGTTAAAGAACATAAAGATTGAACTCTGGAGCAATAGAAAACAGTTGTGTGATCTAACGCGTTCTGCTTTCTCCTGGAAAGAAGAGCGGCAGATGGAAATGTTCACATATGATGTCTAGAGCATTACAGACCTGTAGGGACTGCATTAAAACCGTTGGTCAGGTGTAGGTTAAGCAAATTCATGAGCCCCAAATAAATCCATACATGCCAATAACAAAGTTCACTAGTTTTTTAGCTAGGTAGTGCATTTACTGACAAAAACAACATGCTTGCTGCTTATGGGGGAAATTTGAGGTAAATGAGCTAGATTTCATTCTGCTCTTAGTCCCCCATCTTAAGGTTTTGCATTACTTTAGGAAATAAATGGAAAAGAAATCATAATTTAAAATAGAAGTTAAACTAATACCACATGGCATTGACAACATTGAAGGTGGTATTCTGGCAGGCATGACAATACTGGCATCAAAACAAGTCCAACTGTTCCAGTGGGAAGCCGGTTAGGGATGAGACTGCCACAACATTTGTCTAGCAGGTAGAAGTCAGTCGAATACCAAAACAGAGTAATTAAACAACATATTTACCATGTAACAGTGTCGCTACTTTAGGGATTCACCCGGCAGAGCCACAGCTCAATCGTGTTTTTTTTTTATGTGATGTATGGGAGAAAGACCAGGACAGTCTGGCTGGCTGCTCTCAGCTTAGCATCTTCTACCGGGGCCTTAGCCCACTATTGCAGATAAAGACAGATCATGGTGAGACATACAGCACAGCTGCGCCAATCTGCCTCACCTGCCGCTGCTTTCTACACCACAGCTTCACCCCTTCCTGCCTGCAGCTGAGCTGGAGCCACGCCCACAGCCACATACCATTTGGGATTTTCTTTGTGGGTTACAATTTCTGATATTTTCTTTTTTTTTTTAATGCTAGTGTTGATTTTGATTTATTTATAATTTCAATGAATAAGGAAATAACAAAACCAGAGCTTTTGCAAACACATAATCTAAGTCAGGGGTCTGCAACCTGCGGCTCTGAAGCAGCAAGTGGCTCTCCTGACATTTCACAATGGCTCTTGATACATGGCTAAAAATGCTAAAGAATGTTTTTAAATATAGATATAATAGCAAATGCAGATTTTTTTTTTTAGCAATTTCGGTTGTTATTTTGTGAAATAATTGGATTGAATTTCCACAAAATAATAATCACACTAAAATTACTAGTAATATTTTTTCAACCTCTTTCCTGTCATTAGATTGGAAACTATAAGCTTTTTTTAACACAATTTTCCACACACACATCCCATAGAAATTCTGTCTATCCTCTTTTTGCAAAAGCTTTTTTCTTCTTTATTTTGTAACCTAAAAATAGGAATAAAAATGTGGTTCTTCAAATAACACATTTCCTATAGTAGATATCTATCCAAAATATAAGTTGTCTATTTTCAAAATGTCTTGTAACATTTGCAGACTCCTGATCTGAGTGACATGTTGTCTGATCTAAGTGAAAGTGACTTGAAGTACATTCCACTTTTTAAGAGACAGCACAGGCTCATGATCTTTTGTGTTACATTTTATAGACAGTCCCGCTCACTAAAAAAACAGCTGCAAGTAGAGACCGATGTTACTTGTCCAACGCAGAGGCAAGTTTGCTTTAATGAATATTAGATTGTATCTCACAACTATTGCTAAGCAACTGTTAGTGAATGTGTGAATGAGGGCACAACTCTTTGATCAACAGAACAATTAATAATCCATGTAGACTCAGTTCAATAGTCAAGAAGTGCACAAAAAGAAACAAATAGCAAAAATATTTTTTGCAATAACATTTGAAGATGTGATTTAATGGCTTGGTGCCATGGGTGGGCCAAAAGCAAAACTGTGAGCTTGTAATTGCTAATAAACAACAACTGTGTGGCGTTAGAGGTACTTCAATGAAAATTACAAAAAAAAAAGATAAGTCAACCTATAAACAGCACTTTATCCTCATTTGAAACCATGCCACTTAGCTGGACACCCACATTTGCTACAGATTTGTGGAGAAGCCAACAGCTGCACAGAAAATGACCCAGCCCCTGAAAGAATGCTAAAGCCAAATCCCCAAAACAGGCCTTGGGTTGAGCTCCAAGCAGAACTTCTCACACTAGCAATGGCTGAGCTCTAAATACACGTGAGGCAGAAATATTTGAGCAAAATTTAGCAAATGCTAAAGCCACCATGTCAAACTATTATGACATCATAAACTTTTTAGATTAAACAGTCATAAATTATTAAGTTCAATGGTTATTGCTCCAATGCATATTGGATCAAACATCTCATGCATCAACATGAAGGACTTGAATAAGCACTTCCATAGAGATTTATGCAAAACAATGACGAATAAACCTTTACTTTATGCCTCATTAACAATCCATTATCATCCTCAACTGTATTCATGTTTAATAAAAGGCATTGTATTGCATTCAATATACAGGCCTCTATCCACAGGAAGGAGCCATTGGAAATCAGTGCACCGTGTATGCAACACTTTGAATGCAGATACATACCCCCTGCTTTGTCTGGGGTATGTGTGTGCATAGTTACAGCTATCTGACACACGCTCGCTCAAGTGTTATGACAGAGAATATGCACGTACAGTGTGGTACATTACTGTCATGAATTCTGACCACTGGTATTTGGTCATTTGGAAAGAAGAAATATACATGTGAGATACTTGGGACTAAATACGCAAATTCTAACTATCCTTTCGTGAGTTAATATATAAATTACAATATATATAATTACAATCGATTCCCCTCAAACTTTCATACCCATGCAGTACACAAATGCAAAACACAAACGTCAATAGTAGAGGTAACCCAACCCTCACAAGCCCACTTCCATCCCAATGAGTGGAGCAGATCTAGGTCAAAGCTGATTAATGTGCCCACAGCCCCCAAGAGGTTCCAGGTCAGGTGGCCGCAATGCCTGCTCACTGAAAATGCATAAAATGCAATGAATGAATCTTACTTAACTTCAAAAAGTGTAATTACAATAGCATTAATACTGCCTGCAGCTGAGAGCACATTTGGAGTCGCACAACGCCAAGTCATTTACTTTTAAAGATGCTGTCCCAACACCGTCTGTTTTTGATGTTTGTGACCGGAATCTCAATTTTATATAAAAAAAATTTCTAAAGAAAAAATATTAACCTTGCACAACAGAAACATTTTCTTTCAGCTGTTCAACTGCCATCTGTGCAGTTAATGTCACACAGTGCTGTGGCTACAGGATGAAAAGGATGCCTTCTAGTTATGCGACGGATGGCATCCATGTCACTGTATTTATAGCTAGTTATGTTGCTATTAGGTGGCATGCATTCCGTAAATCTGACCAAGCACTGGCCCATGCGGAAACCTAATATTTGCCAAACTTGGGGGACAAAAATAACCGATGCAGACGACAAGTGACCGCAACCCTTCTTAATGATAAACTGAACTTTTGTTAGCTACATATCATAACGGTCTGGATATAAAGCACCAAATTTTTACAACAGTATTTAGATACTTTCATACATCGTCTAAGCATTAGGAGTAAGCCTAGTAACTGAACATGGGAAAATGTAATCAGCTGCATTTTGAATGTGGGAAAAGTAAGATAGAAGTAATTAATTGTGCACAAAACATTACAACTCGAAAAAAAGAGCTATTTGCTAGGCAGCTTTAGCATTAGCCTCTTTGCTAGTTAGCTTGCCAGCTAGCCAACCCAGCACTGTTTTTGGAAATGTGTGGCAGCTCGCCCCAGCTGCTTAACGTTACAGTCGATGAGGGCGTTGTTTTATCACAGCCCCTGAACTACAAAGTGGTTTGCAAACCTTGTGGCGTGTGGAAGTATACGCTAACACAACAACATTACCGTTACCTTGGAACGCAGCTTGGGGATGATCGGTCTATCTCCCAGGTTGCAAAGAGGTTCATGGGTACGGGCATGCTGCCGGAGCCTAGGACCACAGCCCCGGCTAACGCTCCAGTTGGGAGTATTGTCGGTGCAGGTCCACCACCGCCACCGCTGCTCGGGTTCAGGAAAGCGGCCCGGACGCCTCCTCTGTCTACAGCCGCCGCCATCATCACCACCGCCAGGGAGCAGCTCTAGTTGAGTGTCGGACGAACGCGGGAGCCGATAAGCCCAGTGCCGCCTGCTCCTGCTCCTCCGGTCTCCCAGCTTCCCTTCACAGACTGGGGATGTTGATAGGCGGGGCGGGGCTACTACTGATAGGGAGCAGCACAGGGTGGGACATGTATTTACTATTTAGAAAACTTGAAAACATAGTACGTGTTTGACAAGTTTACCCGTGAAGAATTACCTTTTACACGAGTCCTCCTTTTTTTTTTTTTTACCCTTTCTTTTTTATTATATCAGAAATGGTATGAGAATGACCTTGGAGTGCTTAGCTAGTTCTTTTTTCTTTTTTTAAATTTCAGATTTGACTTTAACTCAAGTCTAAGTACTTTTTAAAATTGCTTTTTAAAAAGTATTTTTTTATTACCTTTGTACATCAATCTGTTCACTCTATTTTGACTTGTCCCCAACAACTATTACAGAAAAACATCCCCTCAGAATGATACTGCCATGTTTCCACTCATTTTTTGTCATAATGACATTTACTCATATCCAAAAAAGAAAGCTTGCTAGTTACTTGTCTAACAGCTACTAAGTTAAAAATGTAGTAAGGCATAGAAGGACTTCAGTATCATCACAAGGACCACTGAGAAGAAGAATGTGTGTTGACTGATGAGAAAATTGTGTTCTGTGTGCTCTTATACAGATGTCACAGGAGTGTGTTTTTATGTTCTGTGGAGAGATACATGCACATTATAAATAAAGGTTCACCAACACCGATTGAGCAGTGTGTGTGTGTGTGTGTGTGTGTGCATTTTTCCTCCGTAAAGGATCATCCTACCCTTGTGATGATAGCACCCACAATGCATCAGAGCTTTTTAATTAGCTAACTGATGAGCAGAACAATAGAAAGTCTAAACTGGTGGGAATAATTTGTGAACTGCAATATCTGCAAAGGGTTCAATTACTTAGTACAGCATTTGTAGAGTTTGCCCACTAAGACTGAATGAATGATGAAAAAAAGAGTAAGTGCATAAGTATGTGAGGATAGCCTTCTGTGCTCAGTAGGTTACACATTTCATATATAATTTTTTAGACTGAGTTGTAAAAGGTTTTTAATGGTTAGATCAATTTGATGTTGAAACTGAATTGAATTGAAAAATATTGTAATATTGAAATAAGTGATAAATTTGGGTAATTGTGATCAGTCAAAATTCAGAAATCACTGGTTTAGTAAGAGATGAGAAACTTAAATTTTTCTTCCTGAAGTTATACTTTTATGATATAAAGTGTTGTGCAAACAGTTTCAACCCTTTAGATGTATTGTCTTGGTTTCTCCCTAGACAACTGTTATTTCCTCTGTTTCCTGCTTTTATTTTCCTCTTGTGTTGTCAGTTTGATTGTTATGACCTGTGATGTGGGAGCGTTAATTTTGCCCTATCCCTGAGCAACCACCTGCCTGCAGATCATCAGCTGCAATGCCTTTTATGGATACCAGCATGGATGGTAGCAGATATTTTAAGAAATAAAAAAAAAAAGACTGCTAATTATCCACTTATCTATATGTGTTTCCAGGTTCTCACTCTGCCAACCACACTGATTGCTCAATCCACTGGTTTCCAGTCTGCACATCCACTCTCCAACTGCTAAAAACTCTCTGGGCCTCTACAACCTGCCCATCAAGCTTCTCACTTGTTGAAATAAACCCTTTCAACTGTATCCTGAGTCTCTCCTGCCTTTGCGTCATATCTTATACCATAGCATTACATGTTTAGATTCTGTTCCATCTAATAACAAAATCAGGAACTTGTCCAAAAGGATGGCAACAGTCTGTGAAAATTATAATCTGTCTTTGAATAGCTACCTAACGCCTGACAACTGGTACTTGAAACTAAACCCAGTTCTTGTTGTCATCCAGGTGTTGTGAAATCTGTTGCTGGGAACTGTGACTAAGGACTCCAATCCAGCAGACCTGACTAGACATGTTCAGGGGAGTTATGCAACAAGTATGACGGTCAACAGAAGAAAAGAAGGTAAAAAAAAAAACCACTGCTATCAAGCTGTGTGTTGTTGTTTTTTTAAATAAAGAAATTGTTTTTGAAATGTGAACAATCAGTAACATACGGAAGAGTATTAGGGCCACTGAAAAATAAAACAGAATTTGGAGAAAAAAGTCAGAATTCTGACTTTAATCTCAGAATATCGACATTAATCTCAGAATTCTGCAAAAAAAAAGCCAGAATTCTGACTTTTTCCCTTATAATTCTATTTTTTTTTCTCTTCAGTGGCCCTAATCCTCTAAATAAAAGATGGACGGAGCCTCCGTGACGTCACCCGTCGGTTTCTGAAGCGCAAAAGTGAAGCTTGTTTATGGAAGGCCATATGGACTAAAACGTCTATTTTGACGTGAGCTAACCGGGTAACAAAGTTAGCTGGGCTAACGCTAAGGCGCGCTGTTAGCCGGCTAAAACACGCGTTTGTGCTACACTCGCTCTTCTTGTCGTGGATATTGGATACATGTCAATCAAAAGGACACGCCCCTAATTATGCCGAATTTCAAGATTAAATAACATCCAAACAGATGGGTTAGAAAAAAATTTACCACCTTTACAGTTGTCATGAAAGTAAATTTGACCTTTTAATCCTTAAATGGGTTTTTGTACGAGACTTAAACATCTTTATTTCTGCTGTGAAGTTGGTCTTTTTAACATGGGAGTCTATGGGGATTTGCTCTGTTTTGGAGCCAGCCCCTAGCGGATGAGGTATGAACTGCAATTTTCCTGCACTTCTCCAAAGGCTTCACATTTTACCACCGGAGGTTGCCTCTTGGTAGTAGCAACTACATTGAACTCAGATGAATACATTATTTACAATAATTACACTGTGTAACACTTGATGAATAAGCCTCTTGTTTCACATCTGTTACAGTATAATGTGATGCAATGTTCTGCTGTCTGCACCTGACTGGTAACATTCACTGCTGATGATGACAAATATAATAGTTTCAACACATATGATTTTGTATTAATCTTTCCTAAACTTTAATCAGAATTGGGTTTGCATCTTGAACCAGCACTTTTATTGAAAATGTTTATGCATTTTACAAACAACTGAAACATGACTGAGAGTATTTTTTAAGACTTCTAAGAGTCTACAAAGGTAACTCTATTATTCAGATCTCAAGTATGCTGTCTTCTACCCAAATTTCTCTTTTCCTCCAGGGATCTCAAACTCTGGTCCACAAGGGCCACTGTCCTGCAGGTGTTAAATGTTTCCCTGCTTCAACACACTTGACACAAATTTATAGGTCATTCTATAGAACTCGCAAAGAAACTGTTGGGTCAATAACATTTGAATCAGGTGTGTTAACGGAAGCATCAGCCTGCAGGATATTGGTCCTCGAGAACCAGAGTTGAGATCCTTCTTACTTAGAAATTTTAGCGTGTACTGCCACTAAGTGGTTAAAAAGGGTACTGCAAAATAAATATGGGGAAATACTTTGCTCCATGTTGTTTCATCCAATAGATGGCACACTATCTATATTCTTTTATGTGTGAGAGTGTGTCAGTGTGTGTATAATAAAAGAACAATATTCTCTCTGTCCCTCTTATTCTCTCCTCATCTATTTTTTTCTCCACATTTTTTGTTCTGTCTACACTTCTGATTGAACCTCCTCTGCTTTGATTGTAAATTGGTGGGTGCATATTGCGACACTGGTGATACATTTGATGTTTTCCACTGTACAAGACTCTGACATTTGATGCCTTTATTAAAATTTTGGAGAGAAAACAAACAAACAAACTTTTTTTAAAAAAGGCATCCCGTTTATCATTAAATGAAAGAATCCTAATATCAAGTAAACAAAGTTCTGCAGGAGAGACAAGGTGGAGGAAACGCAGGGCATTTGCTGTCATCATAGAGTTGGCAGACAGGAGAGTGATCACTGCAGTGCACCTCTGTCAATACACCCTGTCAGGTAACTCTTTCTTTTTCTTTTACTGACTCTAAATAAAACCCCAGATTCTGTATAATTTCAGAGTGACACAATGCAAATGTGGTTTCCAGGCATATCTTTATTTTTAGGTGTGAGTTATTGTTTTAGGCTTTGTTTGACATTGTTTGTGTGCCACCTCCACTCCATCAGTGTTGAGAATTTTTAATGAGCAAGCCTTTGATGACAAGTGCAACGTTCTTCAATCTTGGCACAGACTGAGCTCATGCGTGTTCTAGTTTAAATTTAGAGCTTCACATGACATCAGGTCTTTGTGGTGTCTGTTTAAATCTGGCAGAGGGTAAAATCTTTAGAAAACTTTGTACCTCTTTCCAAGAACTGTCTGAGCCACTTGATATTTCTGCCTTCAGTGCATCTCTGATAAAATCTCAGTGCAATTTGGCAACATATGCAGCACTAATAAATCAAAATTGATAATGTGGCCTTTCTTCTAAGGGGGTGAATATATTGGAACAGCTACTTTGTTTACAGGTAGGCGCCTATATGCAGCATAATTGGACCATATTGACACATTAATGAAAAGTGTGCTGAGAGGGAGAGAATTAATTATTGCCCACCATATGCTGACCCCTGCGGCATGTGGTGGAGGGAAGCTCCATGGCACTTGCAGCACCTCTAGTTTGTTTTGAGTTTGTACATCTGAAGGCAGAATTGACATCTGCCTTCCTACTCATTTCACACAAGCGTGATCAAAAATATGATGGATGGGCAAGCTTAAGAGCCCCAAATGAAGACATTTTCCCTTTATTTCCATGTTAAATTTATAAAAAAAATGAAACCACTTTCTCCTTTTGGTTTCATCTGCTGTAGTTTTGAGCAAAGAGTTGTTCGTTATCTCTCGAGCTGCACTGAAAGAAAAGGGTTAATGTCATGGTCTATCAAAGCACAGCCATTTAACATGACTTTAAAGGAGGTCTCATTCATCAAGAAAACTGTGCACAATGATATTGAGATGTTTCTCATTTCACACACAATATTGCACCCGGCTCAACTCTCAGCTCGCAGGGATTGGTCTCTGGTGAGCAGTCAGGCACAATTTCAAGGTCGGGTCTATTTGTAATCTGCTGGAAAGATTGCCACATACTCAGACACAAAGAGCAGCTCAATCTAAGGCTCATGTCCTTCTTTAATATAAGCTCTCTGTGCACCTTTCACCACTAATCACACCTCCAAACACTAAAGGCTTCAGTGAAGCTGCTGATCTAATTAAGGTTTTGCAAGCCTTGCACATTAAAGATATTATTTTTCATGAATTATATCTTTTGTTAAGGCACAATCGATGTTCAATTTCCGGAATTTTGATTTATCCCAGGGATTATCATTTGTTTTCTGCATGGTTTGGGCTGTGATGCTAATTCAGTGTGGCCAACATCCTGACAAGGAGGTGAAACAGCGATGGAACGTGTGAAAATCTCTGAGTGAAATCTGTAAACAGCAAGAGCAGCATTGTATCTTTCAGATGCTGCAACACACATCCCACTCTTTCTTTTTCTAAATCTTGTGTCAGTTCTATGCTTCGGTGAGTGGTCTTGATAAGTCATCTGCACATTTACTGTAGATACAAGGCCAGGTTGTAGAAAGAAGTCAAATATCTGTTTCTTTGATGGCATCTCATTTTAAAAATCATCTGCTTGACTATGTGGTGTGAATTCCATTATTTTGCATGTACAAAACCCTCTCAAGAGTGGAAATAGTTTTAGAAATTCCAATGCTAGATTTTAAGGGTCCAGTTTTCCACTTGTTTATCTGAACTTTGTTGCCTTGGATCTGGTGATTGACAGAACTTATCTCAATAAAGCATAGATCTGCATATTTTTGTCCTAGCACGGATACCCATATTTAAATCTTTCATTTTCAAAATGCATCTTTAAAAAAATACCAATCTTATTTTACAATCAGTATCTTCATAGGTTTTATCTGTTCCATACAAAAACAAGATAGCTATTGTGTAAGTGCCGGGGCCAATAAAATCATGCCAGAAGTATGAAGGTTTTAAAGAACTTATATATGTAGCGTGAATGAGGGGTGCAGGGATTTCTAGTCATTCTGGCCAACATACATATTTGCTGCTTGACTTGCAGAATTGTATGAAGAGCACAATAACAATTTGAGCAAGGAAAATTAACTATTATGTTTAGTTTTTTCTGCATAGTTGGATAAGTAAGTAAGTACCTGCATGGTAACAGTGGGACGGGTGTACGGAAAGAAGGCAGTGGAGAATGGTAAGAAAAGCAAATTAGGAAAGATGAAGCCAAGGAAATGAAAATACAATAGGTTAATGATCATAAGGTATGTAAATAAAAATAGACATTATGTGTCAGATTTGAATCTTATCTTGATCTTGTTGTACATTAAACTCTGCATAAAGCATATTCAGAATTCTCATCTATTCAACAGTTACTGGTGCAGCTCCATTGAACTTTGAAGAATGTACATGCACATTCCCCTGACACCCATTGTATATCCATTCTGGACAATGGAGCCAAGAAAGATAAGAGAGACGAAGCTATGAAATCCATTTGCATCAATGTCAGCCGCAGAGACAAGCTGGCAAGACAAAGACCATGAAGGAGTCCATAGACCTGCAGAATTCTGCGCTAGGCCCGGTCAGGTCTCACGGCACCGACAGGTAGCCTTACAAAAGACTCTCTGGACAGCAGCCAGGCTTAGGGGGGAATGTTCTGCGGCCATTAAAATTCCCATTTAAGTAGAAGCAGGAAATGCACCTGCGAGCTTGCTTTCTTTCCTCTCTTCTCCTTAATGCGTTCAGATGGGAACCTTTGTTGGGAGGCATCATTTTGCATTTAGATTTCCCAAAGTAAAAAGTAAAAAAAAAAAAAAAAAGAAGGGAAAAGGGAAAATGTGTTAGTTGGGCTACGTGTTTTCCACAGAAAAAAAAAAAAAGATAAAAACAACTTACTAATGAATCTTTTTAAGCAGCACTTATTATTTTCTGCTTTTGAATTTGAGCTGGATTCTAGTACATGTTTTTCCTCACTATTAACCTCGATATCCAAAATGGCAGCCCAGGGGTATGTTTGATTGCGCTTCCCCATTCCTTTGAACTCCTCTGCAATCAGACAGCCCAAACTTCTGCATGAAATCGAAAAGGTATCTGTCTATCACAGCGTTCCCTGCAGTCACAGAATGAGAGAAAAGTCTCAAAACAAGTTGTGAAACGCTATATTTGAACTCTGATCCTCCAACAGCATCAGCAGCTCCCCTCTGCAGCCAAATTGATGCAGAGAGTGCTTTCGACTGTACGCAGGCACAATTTGCAAATTGCTTCTTTTACCCATCCAGGGATAGAATATAATACAAGTCATTGTCTGTCAAGAGTGAGCCAAGATCTACTGGGGCAGTCACATATTCTTTAGTTTCTTTATCATTTCACACCCTTCTGAAAAGATCTGTCATATACAAGTCTGTTAAAGCTAATCAAGTACATAAATAAAAGATCTAATTAGGAAGTGAAAGCTAATTTAAGAGTCTTAACAAGCAGCTGAACAACTTGATGTTCCCTCCTGGTCTAAAATCTTCTGATGTTTTCTGCGTTTTAGCATGCAGTGAAATGGTCAATGTTTGGCTTTTGATCATCCATTTGTACAAAAACTTTGTGTTACAAAATAGTGGAGACACATGGATATGGCCAAAATAATGATCCAACTCTGTGCTGTCATAGAAAAAGGCTCAGGTGGGAAGCCATTGGAGGGAGCAGGGATGTCACATGTTTTCAACTTTGAGACTATTGTACTAAAAGCAGGGTATTCAAGATGCAAAAAAAGTAAGCAAAATCATCATGACTAGCTGTAAGGCTTTCAAAACAAACTTTATGGGATGTATAAGAGACTGTGTCTGATTCAAGCCCTCTAGCAGTTTTAGAAGGACACTCCAATAAAAAAACACAGCAGTCATGCACATTCACAGCAGTCTTTTTTTTCAGATGCCACCCACACTTCACTGTAAATATGATCCATTTATCCAAGCTGCCAGCGTTGACCTGAAAGTGCCACCTTTTCCAAGAGAATGTGTTGGTATTTGTTACTAGAAAACGTGATTATTAAACTGCTTGTCCTTGCTTTTTAAGTCGTCCTTCAGCATGCACTGAGCCATGGCAGGAAGCAAGCAGCACATTCTGAGAATCAACAAGCCATGCCTTGACCTCACAGTTGTCTGTAACTTGTCAAAGATTTCTCTTACCGTATTGTTGCAAAGGAAACTGGCAAATCTGAATTTTACTACGAGAGCAGAAAAGGAACAGGGAAAGGATCACGTTGCAAGCTGCCCTGAGGGGAACAATAGAAAAACACCACTGACTTTATCTTTTCAAAAAGCCTTAAATGTCAGGAACACTTTTCCTGACCCCTGTCAGAGCTAAACTCTGTCAAAGTGAAGCTATTCTTCTGTGTGTGACCTGTGTTCTTTCAGCATTTGACTAAAAGAAAAAACAGCAAAAAAAAGAAAAAAAGAAAAAAAAACGAAACAAAGCCCAGCATATATTTTACCAAGAGTTAGGCTTTTGGCCATGAACCACACAGAGCTTGAACTAAGCTGCAAATATGCATTGTTGCTGTCAGAGTATATACAGTGCACCACAGTAGCATGCAAAAGTTTAGGCACCCCATGGCAAACCCCTGTTATTGCAAACAGTAGACAAATAAAATGTGACATGATTTCCTTGTTTGGTGGTACTTCTCCCATCCTTCCTCGAAAAGGCTTAAGGCTTTGTGAGATTCTTTGACTTATCTTGCATCCTGTTTTATTTAAAGGTCTGTCCACAGATTTTCAATGATGTTTAGGTTTAGGTCAGAGAACAAAACCTCCAGCTTGCACCTCTTGAATTGGTCCTTGTAAATTTTGTGATTTATTTAGGATCCTGAGCCATCCTATCTTCACCTTCAGCTTTGCATATCAACTCAGGAGTCTGATAAAACTTCCTAAATGTCTTGAATAACAGGGGTTTGGATTAGCCTCTCTTGGAGTAACTTATTTTGAATAGTTTCTTTGTCTTTCAGAGCTCGTGACCACAAATATTCTCTACTGCTATTTCTCTATTAAATCTTAAACTAAAGAAACAGATCAAAAAAATTTTGTTCATAGGAATTTCCTCTTATATGAACATCTATTATTTCAGTTTTCAGATTGCTTGACAGCTATTTAGTAAAGTCCCTAAATGCTGATTAGGGATGTGTAATGATTTTTTAATTTTCAAATACTCATTTAATTGTTTGAGAACTTTATGCAGTTTCTGTCTCAATATGTAACTGTCCTGTTTAAACCAGCAGAGCAAACATCCAGAGCCACATACAATGACCTCCTAAAAGTTTTGTGTTGAACGCCTTAAAGAAAATAAATGAAAAAGAGCACACCAGGTCTACCAGGAAAAGCTAGCAAATCACATGACTCATTTGAGAGTGAAGCATCCAAGGGAGAGTTCGTTCACAAATCACCAGTCAATGGCTAGCTTTGTCACCACAAGTAGGCCTGTCGCACACATTTTGCTGTGCGATAAATTTTCGCAGAAATTATTGCGATAAGCGATAATATTGCGATAATGTTGTCATTTTGAGACCATTTCCAACTAATATAATGATAATGCCATAATAATGCAAGTACACCCTTTCAAAGATCAATGAACTTTAATTTCTAAAGAACATTTTTTACTGGAACTGGAAAAAATTTTAAATAACAAAATAAAAACAATAAATAAAATGGACTCTCAGTCTCATTAACAATAAATGAAAACCAAACACAACCAAAAACAATAAGTATGATGGATAAAAGTCTTTGTTCTGTAAACAAAATTGCCCTTCAAAAATTATATAAATAATATTAAACATGGTGTTAGACAGTACCTTTGTATAAAAAAAAACAAACCTAGGAAAAAAACATACTGCGCATTGTTGCTATTTGTGAAGCTGAAGTACGGGGGCGGATTCAGGATTGAAGAAGATCTGGGGCTTAGCCCACAGGGAGGGATTTTTTTTTAGCTTGTGCAAAAAAAAATTTATTTTTTTTTTAAACAGATATGGCATCTTCACTTTCAAATTCTGAACACCCTAAAGCAAACAAAAATCACTGGCTTGCACAAAAAAATGCTTTAACAAAGCTAAATGACACTATAATTTAACAATATCACTCACAGACTCGAGACTATTTATGTTATAGTTCTGTCCTGTTAAGTGTAATATGTTGATATGATTGTATACAGAAAACAAATCTTCTCTGGGACATTGCATTAAGATGGTTTTGAGC
>JBAMHW010000018.1:9401488-9415102 GCA_037177495.1 Rhadinocentrus ornatus
GATTGTTGAAAGACCCGAAACCCCCTGTGATCCCAGGTTACATCCCTGATGATGTGTCCAGGGGCACCATAAGGTGTATCTAAGAACTGAAGTCATGGTTCATCTTCCATGTCTTTCAGATTCTTTTGTGATAATTTCCACATACAGGGTCAATAAACCTCTGTAAAGAGACAGCGCAAGCAAAACAAAGAGCTTCCAATGTGAATCCAAACGAGTTCACATTCTTTATTTACAAAAGCATTGCGTTCACTTCAGTGTTCACAGAAAAATTAACATAGTCAATGCTAGCTTCCTACATTTTTACTGATGCTACACCGACTTCACATGCACAAGACTGGGAGAGACATAGTTTATCACGATGACATGCTAGAAAATCCCTTGGGAGGTAATACGGTCTCCTGCTAACACCAAACAAAAAAATTAAACTTTGTTTTGCACTGCAGATATGCAGTCAATGCACACAGCTGTTATTTATTTCTAATTTGTTTTAATCAGCATTGATTCAGCAATCCATGGTTGCCTCGAGATATGTAAGTGAAATTACACCTTTAAAAATCAATGATTAAATAATTGTGTTTATTGTGTGAATGCTAACAGGTGATCCTGAAATATCATACAATGTTAATAAATACAAAACACTTGCAAGGCATCTGTTGGATTTGTATTAAAGCAATCAAGAGATCATTGTAAACATTAACCACTAAAATTCTTCATACCATATCTGTGTCATGTTATGGATGTGTTATTTTCTTGCAACCCACTCTCCATAACAGTTCTGGCACTTTAGCAAATGTATTAAAAATCATAAATCATAATCTCTTATTGGCTGTCACCATGCTGTCTGCATGTTTGAGGAAAAGTAAACTTTTCTCCTGAATGAAAATGGGACAATGATAGCAGCTGTCATTTGTAATCAAAGCAGGACATAGAAGCATCCACTGCTAATGCAAAAAATGTTTTTGTTAACTTGTTTCCAGAGCCAGCGGCCAACATTTCCAAACTTCAAAGAACCGCTTTCACGCCCACATTCTACTTTGAATCAAATAAAAGATAGAATATAATTGCAGTATATAAATAATTCAGTTTGTGGGATTCATGATAAGACAAAACTCTTATCCAGGCTTTTCCTCAAGGTCCTGCAGACTGCTTTTCCTATTTTGTTTGGCTGGCTTCTCACACAAGGTTCTGAGGTCTCTATCTTCTTGTTCTCCAGCCTGCTCTGATGCCCATCGGGAGAACAAAGTCAGCAGAATTCCCACCAAGTGACACCGAGGCACCACCAACAAACAGGCAGCTCACTCTGTAACAGTGTGTCTCTGTAGATTAAGACTTCACACATAACATGCTGGAGATGGGTTTTGCATCAATTATTAAAATATAACAACACTCTATCCTTAATTAGTCATGTTTGCAGTCATGAGGAGTAGATGGGGCATAAACAGAGAAAGCAGAAAAACAGTTAAAATGATAGTGAATACAGTTGTAATTTTCATAATTATATTGAGCATTTAGAAAAACAGATACCACTCATGCAAGACGGGATATCAGCTGAGAGTTCGTTTTTCCATTTCTTGTTGAACACATCCGCTCAAAAAATTTAATTCGTGAAATCTTTAGCACTTCAAAGAACAACAGTTCTCCCATGTGCTAAGTGTTTCTAAGTGTTGGGCCTGTAAAGTGATCCCCCCACCTTCCTCTACAATATCTATTGTTGTGAAGTTTATACTAAAGGGTTCAACTATGACCTTAATAAACTCTCTTTCCCTTGCACTTTGTTACTGCTTGGGAGAGTTACCATACTTTGCAGCTTACTTTACTTCAGAGCTGTCTATCCTGAGCTTATATCAAAGGGCTAGAGTTTCTAAACTGCAGCCTGATTCTCTCAAAAGAAAAAAAAGTCTTTCTATTCTCTGCACCAAAAAGTCACCTCAAGATGTATCGCTCTCACGTTAAAAAAAAAACAGAGTTGTGTTTCATAAATGAGGTAAAGAATGGTGCACTACCATTAATGTGTGAATACCCTTTTCCAGGCTGATAGATGAGACATCTCATCAATTTTAAGGTTAAGAATATTTTCTTATGCATCAAATCCTTCGCTGTCATCTACGGGTTTGCGTTCTCATTGTGAACATGGCCCGTGGCTCTGAGATACTTAAAGGTAATCAGAGACAAAGCTGAGTCAAAACTGGGCATTAAATAGACTCAGAATCCATTTAACTTTGGCACCGTCAGTCAGACATCTTTTCTGTCTAATATGAAGGCTTGACCTCGGCAGTTAAACGCCTGAAATGAATGTGGGAGTCAGCGCTTTCAGATGTCTCACAGGACTTTTGATGGCATCTGTGTGTGGCTCCCTTCTTTTGGCCACTGCCCTACATTCACAGCTGCACAGAGTGACTCACTTCAATTTACATTTAATTGTTTGATTCAGAAATCATTGTTTAATAAATGATGAGAGGCCATCCTGGCTCAGATGCAGGAAATCAGATGGGATACAGCTATTTTGCTGTAATGCAGTGGTTTCTTTCTGAAAATAACTCATTAAAAATGTCCTTTTTAAATTTAATTTGTCCATTAAACATCATATCTATAGTATTTTAAAATGTCAGTATTGTGTTTAGCAAAAAGTCCACCTGGTTATTAATGATTTGACTCCTTCAGCCCAGCCAGTGAAATACTTCATTCAGAAACTTTGCTACATTCTTAATTTTTCCAGGTAACACCAAGCTGTTCAAACCACATATTTCTCATTAACAATAACAAAAGAAGTGTCATGGTACAGCCTAACTATGTACCTCCCCCTTTAAAACTGTACCAGTCAGCTACCAAAAACAAAAGTAACAGGAAATTAAACAGTATTTCACACATTCCTATTGAAAAATGCTGTTATGTTGCTCAGGTGTGGTGGAAATTTGTAAAGCATTTGTTAACCCACATCTTTGATTATCAGGTTTTATCCGTCTTCTTATTATAAAAAAAGAGCTTTCAATAAGTAATATTTGTAATTACAGGAACACAATTTCTGTAACGGTAACATTAAAGTGCTTTTGCATATGGAAAGGTGGTATAATATAAAGAATAACATTTAGAACAAGTCCAAAACAACAGAGGCTAGTCAGACTAACATTCACCACGATGGGCAGTTAAGACAGGATTTTCAGTTAATCAATATTGCAGCAGAAGCAGTAACACACCAAAGCTTTTTCTTTTGTCCAAGGTGGGCTTTTGTGTTCTGAAGGATGTCCCAAGCCAATAAACAGCTCCATGCTGATGCCAGACTCTATATATTACACTGATACCTCTCCTGCCTAAAGTCATAGAACCAAGTGTCTGTGTTCACATTTAGCACTTCAAGGTCCTTTGAACTCTTTATTATAAGTGAAAACTTGACCCACGCTGCTGCTTGTCCCTGGGTATGCATTTGAAAGCACCTTCTTCTCATCTTGTGTAACCTCGTGGCAGGATGCCATTGTGGTAGCTTGGGCAAAAGGTCTTGACAGGAAAGGGCTCGGTCTCTCGTGACATTGTACCTTTTATTCTAGCTCAGAAACTCTACTTCTCACCTGAATCCTTCACACAGAATCGCAATCTTTTCCCTTACTAACTTTACAAAGACACAGATTTTGTTTACAGCTTGTAATCAGTCTTTTCCTTCAAAACCTAATTTCTTATTTCCTCAACTGCAAAACTTCCAATGGTTTCTTAACAGCATAGTTATGAGATAAATGTAAATAATTTATCATTTATATCTCCAAAACTAAATCAAATAAGACACAGAAGCTAGTGTGCATGATTTTCTGAAGACGCCGAGGCACTGTAATGACTTACACAAACATTTCCAAACTAATGATGAACACTCATTACTTGGTAATATTAGATTTGACAAGCATCCACCAGCAATATCAACACTGACAGGAGAAATGATAAATGTTTGTCATCTCATTACAATGCTGTGCTCTAATTACAAGCAGAAAATTACATTAAATCATGACATCCATGTTGCATGTGCCACCCACAAACATTGCTGCTCCCTAAGCAGTTGCATGTATGGCTTGACATAGAGCTGTAGACACCGGTCCAGCCAACAAGCTCCTTGGATCCTAATCTAACATTCACAAGCTGTGGTGGAAAAATCTCAATTCATTGACAAACTCCAGTTCTTAATATCAAGTGTGATGCTGCTGTCAGGGAAGCGATATCTTAGGGATCTATCCATACACTCATGACCACAGAGGCTGCCATCACATGCCACCACATGAAATGCCCAGATCAAAACTGGCTGGGTCCCACACTACGACCACAGCAGTAGAAGACCACACTGGGTGTCATTTGGACAAAAATATATTGGAAACAAGTTGCCTGGTCTGATGAGTCTCCATTTCAGCTGCAACATTTACATGGTAGGATCAGAATTTGGTGTAAACATCATGACAAAATGGATCCATCCTGCCTTGTATCATCAGTTCAGACAGCTGGTGGTTTAATGGTGTCAGGAATATTTATGTATCACACTTTGGGCCCCTTAATACGAACTGAACACAGTGTAAACACCACAGCCTACCTGAGTATTGTTGCTATCCATGCACAGTATAGCATCTTCTGACGGCTACTTCCAGTAGGATTTATTTTATCATTTATTTATTTAATTTAATGAGGACAATGCACATTAATGAACACTTTGTACAAATACATGACAATGTGTAAATATGACGGATTTAAATAAAAGCTATATTCCATCCATAGTCCTCGGACATTTACAGACAAGACATACAACAACAGATGTCATTTACAATATACAATATACAAAAAAACAATCTACAAACAATATATCGTCACATTAAACCTCACCTATGTTGACAGGTTTGACTGGTTTTGAGCCATTTTTTTAGCTCTTTTTTAAAAGCTAGAAGGATGGAGCTCTCTCGTATAGAAGTTGGAAGACTATTCCAGTTCATGCAGCCCTTAACAGCAATAGTATTTTGTCCTGTGGCAGTCCGTCTAAATGGAACCTCACTGTCCCCTCTGGAGGCAGATCTGGTCCCGAGGTTACTGTCTCTACGTCTGATAAATTCCTCCAGGGGAGGAGAGGCTTGTAAATGAGACAAGCATGTTTAAAAGTTTTAAAATGTTCAAAACTTAAAAGACTGTATTTCAATAAAATTTCACAGTGAAGAGTTGAATATGGCTTTTTGACGAACACCTTGATGCCGTTTTTTATAAAGTTCTATAGGTTTTACTATTGTGGTGCCTGCAAATGACCATATTGTAAAACAATATTCCATATGAGACAAGATCATGCAGTGAAGGTAGGATTTAGCAGCAACAGTTGAAATAAAGGGCCTGATTTGTTTGAAGTTTTGGAGATTAAATTTTGCTGTGTTGACCACTTTTTTGACATGTTTTTTTAAAGGTAAGATTTGAGTATAATATGTTTCCCGGGTACTTAAATTGGGATACCATTTCAATTACCTCACCACCTACAGATATGTTAAAGCTGTTCAACAGCCATGGTCTTTTTGTAAATGTCATGCAAAACGTTTTGTTTATGTTACACATAAGATAATTATCTTTAAGCCAGTCTTGTATACCTCTTAAAACACTGGTAAGTTTCGATGAAATAATATCAATCGTAGAACCATGAGTGTAAATGACTGCATCATCTGCATACATTTGAATGTTGAGATCATGACATACATCTATGAGGTCATTAATATATAATGAAAATAGTAAGGGCCCAAGGATTGATCCCTGTGGGACACGTACAGGACAAGTGAGAAATGATGATTTGACCCCATCAACAGTCACACACTATGTTCTATTTGAAAGATACGACTCAAACCACTGTATAGCTCCATGAGAGAATTTAAAGTACGTGAGTTTGCTGAGTAGGACTTGGTGGCTGATAGTTGATAGCGCACAATTTCACAAAGCTCAAACATGACAATGAGTTTACTGTACTCAAGTGGCCTCCACAGTCACCAGATTAGATCAGCTTTGGGATGTGGTGGAACGGGAGATTCTCATCATGGATGTGCAGCCAACAAATCTGCAGCAACTATGTGATGCTATCATGTCAATATGGAGCAAAATCTGAGGAATGTTTCCAACACCTTGTTAACTAGAATTGAAGAATAGACCTTTATTCATCATGAAAGCAAATGATTGTCAAAAACAGTAAATCCTTTTTTTTTTTTTTTTGTAAATCTGTCTAAATTCACTGTCACAATTCTAAAGACATAATGAGGTTCAGCCTGGTGCATCTTTTGTAACTTACTGTTTTCAGGAATCTGGAATGTATGTTTTTTCAGAAAAAGGAAAAGTGTTGGTGTTTTCAGTAAAAGTTTAGACTTAAACCCATCTGGTGGGTCTTTTTCACTGTATAAAGTGGTGCTACAGCTGTATTCCTAAAAAAAAATCTGTCAGCTAGTGAAAGCAGATAAATAGAATAGGGACTAAAACAGGAATGTGTTTAAAAAACAAGACATACAGGCAGTTCAATCCCGTACATGAAGCATTTCTTTAGCCATTTGTAAAAAGTGCCGAATGTGGATTGCATGTCTGAATATCAATGCCCTGATGTCTCTGTAAAGCAGTTGTCTTAAAAGCCAGGCATGCAACTTCTCTGCATGAATATTGCCATCACAGAAGTGTAAATGAGCTTTGCCAAGGACACTAACATAATCATATACCATCACAGACCCTGGATGTTAGGTTTCTTGTTGATAACAGTGTGGATGGGTCTTTTTTAATCTTTGATTTAAAGTGTTTGGCATTTATTTCTTGCAATCTGATCCTGAGCTCATAGAAATCACCTTTGGACAAATTTAACACTAGGCTTTCTTCCCATTTTTTTTTCTCTTTGTTTTAAGTGTTTGTGAATGAAACTCTGTATTGTACCAACTGAGAAAGGTTTCCCAAAGTAATCTTTTTCCTGTGTGGTTACATCCGCTCTTGATGCACTAAGAAATTCCTCCAGATTTCTTGAATTGTCTCATCATATTCTTTATTTAAATTACTCACACACATTTGTTGAATAACCTTGAGATCCTCTCAAATATCTGAAATTCACAGCCTTCAACACACCATGGACATATCCAGGTAATTTTATTTGTTAAATTTCATTGACTGTAAGCTTAATACATTTTCTGAGCAGTGGTTATTGCCCAATTTTAAGAAAAACATGAAACTATTGTGGAAACATTTTTTTACACCATTGGTAAAAAATAAAATCCACAAGGCACAGCTGTCTTTTGTGTTTTTATAACGCTGCAGCATGAAAACAAGTTCAATACAGTCCACATACCTTTAGAAATAGTTTGAAAATTATCCTTCGTCCAGAAGCATTTTCAATCTATCCAAACCCTCCTGTTCACACCTCAGCCAATCCCAGGAGGCATTAAGACACATGTACAGTAGATGCATGAAAACTGTTTGAAATAGTCCAAAATAACTTTCACCTCAGTCAGACTGCACTAGAAATCTAACTGCAACCTAAACTAACCTTTAACTAAAACCGGACTGGGATGAGCAAAGTCTGAACAAATAGATATTATGATTATAAACAATTGTCTATTTGTCACAAATGGGATTTTACACTGCTCTCAAAAGATTTTTAACCTTAGCAATAATATATGTTTATATCATCACAGTAATATGAAAATAAATGCATATGGAAAGGATCAGAATATAAATTGATGTAACAATACAGTGTTGTCAGGAAGTTTCAAAAACTACTCTGAATAATGTCTCTGTGTGGAGAAAGTGGTCTTCTATTGCAGTTGTTCCCAAAGATAACAGATGCTGGTGTTTTACAACCCCCTGCCAACTTACACATGTAGTCTTTATACAACATTACATAGACATTTTTAAGCTCTTCTGTGGACATTTGCTTCCTTTTCTTCTGCTTTCTGTCAAGATGATCCCAAACGGTTTCAGTAATGTTGATGTTGATAAAATCCGCTGCTGCTGATTTTCAGCCTGTTCTTTATAATTAACCTCAAACTTCACCCTGCTCTCTGTTTCCCTCCTTTAGAAATAATTTCATGCAACCCATCCTACCACGGAAACCATTTCTGATCAGGTGTCAGCCAGCAGCATGTGGATCAACTGACGGGCCTGATACATCTCTCAGGTCGTGTCAGATCTTTGTTGAATTACTCCCTTTTTTGTAACCCAATCCCTTTTAGATAATGTTAATCTGTTGTAATCCTTTAGGCCTTTTGTCTTACTCTTGTCTATTTAAAGTTGCACTGAACACAGGCTGAAATGTGACAATTTTTGGTTAATATCCTTTGGGGAAATCATTGTGTTGATATGAAAACACAATTCCATGCTGGTCAAATCTTTGGCATTTTTCATGGATACATCTAAAGAAATTAAAACAAATTACACATCAGTGTGACAAGTTGCTGCTATCAAAGTACCTAAAGACACGATTTAAAATCTTGTCAAAGTTGTGTTTTTAAGAGTAAACAACAATGGTTTATCCCTCGAATTAGGGATTGTCCCTGCTTTTCTGATTCATAGGCCAGTTTTAGGAGGTCTATAAATCAATCAAACAAGGATAATGGGCAGGACAGAGTAAAAACATAAATAAATAGCCTAATATAACATGAAATAAAATTACATTAGGCATGATTTCTCCAATAGAAAAACCCCAGAAAAACCCAATGAAGCTAAAAGCAGGATGTTTCTTTGTTTGCAGATCCAGACAGACAACAGTAAGCAAAAGTTTTGAAAATGTAAACGTGGCTTAAGTCTGCGTCACCGCAGTAGGCGCTGTGTAGCTCCGCACCCCTGCTACACAGACGGTACTCCCTTGTGATTGGTCCGTTTGGGATCACGCGTTGCCGGATATCTGGATCTTCTTTCTGAATTTGTGTGTTAACAACCGTCTTTAAAAACAATAACCAGTGGATCAAGTTGATGAGAGGCTGATCGAATTATTTCTTTGTTTTCTTCCACAAGCTAATAAAGGCAGTGAACCATACTGGACGCCATTGTTGTTTTAAAACATAAAATACCTACAGAACTGAAGTGAACCATAAAAAAAACTCAGACCTGGTGAGTTTACTGGTAAATACCACCCCTGATGCCAAATTCAGCTTAGGAGGAGACGCTTCTGAGCGCAAACTCACCAGCGTCAGCTACGCCGTAACCGACCCCACGCAGATGCAGCTCGAGTATAAATCCGCCTTCAGTGGTACAGCCGCAGGTTTTCCAGCCCGTGCAAGAGCGTGTGTGTCATGAAGACTGCAGCCGATGCCTAATTATGATTGACTGTGAGGCCTACTGGAACCCGCCTTCCCTGCATCGTGTTTGGTCAACACGCGCTCCAGTTCCTATGTGGCTGTCCAATCTGGAGGAGAGGGCTCCTCCTGCTTCATCAGCTTCAGTCAAGGCAGCTGTGGACAGTGGGACACAGTTCACCATTCTGGGAGTGATTAGGTTCTGAATGCTGTGAGAGACTTTCCCCTGTGTGGGTTCCCTAAATTCTGGTTAAGAGTAATTTCTGTTTGGTTTCTGAGACGTACTTATACCCCTGTCTAAGGTGAACCCTAAGTTTAGTTTGTACCTTGGTTTTGGATTAGCCATTGTGAGCGTTAAACCCTTTAAGGGACACCTTGAGTTATTGTTATTGTTTTTTTGTATAGTTTTCTTTTGGTTTACAAGAGTTCTAATTTAGTCGGATTGGATATCTATTTATTTGTTTGCTTTTTGAGAACCCGTTGTGTAAATATTGTTGTTCTTTTGTTATCAAATAAATTAAGAACATTTCTCATTTATCCGGTATCCGACTCACTGTGTTACCGTCTCCAGACCCCTAGACTAACGGGGATGTAACAAGAGATGACTAGCAGGAATCTTTACATGGATTTACTAAAAATATGTATACATGCTTACAGACAAGAAATCAGACGAAAACTGCGATTTTTTTCTAAACAGTTTCTTCAGTGAAAACAAGTACGAGACAACATAAGCCAAGAATCAAGAAGAGAAAAGCCTGTTATATTTTTAGAAATCATTGTTGCTGTCCAGAGAATCAAAATCCGTTAAAACTGACAATCAAGCAAAAACTCGGGAAACACTTTCAAGTGTTTTTCTGCAAAGATTTCTTTAATGTGCAACTTCAAACAGACTCCTCTACTTTTAACTGATCATCTAATTGCTTGTTTTACCCTGTTTGGGATCAGTTTTTAACAAGGCTTACTAAAAGAAGAGAACAGAAAATTGTCCTTCCACCCTCCTCTTTTACCCTCTCAGTCTCACACCTCTCGCAGTCACCAATGAGATCTCTGGACAAAGTAAATACAGCCTAGACTTAATTAGAAGATTTATTGTCCCCAAATAATTCATATGATTAATGCATAGATCCAAGTCTACATCTGATTATATTTAAAAATAAAACAGCACCATTTACAAAATGGGTATACTGTATTTCAAGTTAACCACAGCATCCCTATATAAAAGCTTTTAATGAAGTTTAATAAAATTACAGGAAAAACTTTAAGGGCTACTGATGTGCAATAAAAGAGTCAAATCAATAAAGGGACACTTCTTGGAGGGAATCCAACCCTCACAAAAATACGAGCAGACAGCAGTCTAACGAGAAAGCTAAGGTCACATCCTATAAACAGAATATTGGCTTGCTGAGCTGAACGCTTAAACCCCTGGACTTGGAAGTTGAACAAATACAACTGTATGGTCTGTTTAAGAGACTGCTGAGGCTTCTTGTAATTGATACACAAGGGTTAATGATTATCATACAAACAGTGGCATTTGTTTAGGCTATATGAAGCCATTTACACACATATTGGTACACACACAGTCAATTCAAGATAACAAAAAAACGCTTTGTATGAATTGTTAATCTTGTATTTGGTCTGAAGGGAGCTGTATAACATATAAGCAGACAACTATTAGCATATAAAGTCAACCACACAGATCGCCATTGTTGTTCACGGAGAATGCATGTTCATGGATTCAGAAGGATAAATGATTAAAATCGGGATTACATAATGAATGAGCTTCCTTCAAATGAGCATTATTGAGGCTGAAAGAAGGATGAGAGGCAGAACAGCAACAGTTTGACAATGCAGGGCCCCCGTCTGACTGATGTGGCCAAGTGTGCCCAGGGCATCAAACTGGGGGAAAGAGATCAGAGCAAGAAGTTTTCCACACGAAGGAGGGTCTGGCTTGAGGAAAAGGAAGAGAGTGGGCAGGAGGAAGGGAGAGCAGAAACAGCCATGATGCAGAGGTGTTTGGCTGGGACCTTTCTGCCTAGTGGCTGCTGGGATTTTCATCAGAATTTCTCACCTTGATAAACTCTTCAGGAAATTAGCTGTGCTTTGAGAGAAGAGAAACCCTCAGAGACTAGACAAAGTGTCTGAAATGTGAACTCTTAGTATAAGAAACTGCTCCTCTTGAAAAGCAGAAATTGGATAGCAAAGGCTTCCTGCTAAGCAACAACATGTAGAGTGTGTGGGCATGTGTGTCTTGTTCTGAGCTGGAAAATATATTTCCATTATATTTCCTTAATTCAAATGATACAGCTTGGAGGCCCCCCAAAGAAATGCCACCCCACACCATTACTGACCCACTGCCAAACCGGTCATGCTGGAGGATGTTGCAGGCAGCAGAACGTTCTCCACGGCGTCGCCAGACTCTGTCATGTCTGTCACATGTGCTCAGTGTGAACCTGCTTTCATCTGTGAAGAGCACAGGGCGCCAATGGAGAATTTGTGGGTTGTAGACTCCGTCTCATGCTACCACTAGAGTGAAAGCACTGCCAGCATTAAAAAGTGACCAAAACATCAGCCAGAAAGCAAAGGAACTGAGAAGTGGTCTGTGGTCACCACTTGCAGAACCACTCCTTTATTGGGGGTGTCTTGCTAATTGCCTATAATTTCCACCTGTTGTCTATTCCATTTACACAACAGCATGTGAAATTTATTGTCAATCAGTGTTGCTTCTTAAGTGGACAGTTTGATTTTACAGAAGTCTGATTCACTTGGAGTTACACTGTGTTGTTTAAGTGATCCCTTTATTTTTTTGAGCAGTGTACATCTTCAGAATTTACTTTGTGTCTTCACCTTGGCAAAGGGCCATACAGGCTCCACGTATTCAAATTATCTACTAATCTTCTATCTCAAGTCAGCTAACCTTGTATTCAGGTTATCAGGACTTTCTAATGGGGCTTTGTACCCATTCCCCCTTTGCCTGAGCATATTTGTTGTTTTTCAATCTCTAACTGTGATAGTAAAATCTTTTTTTTAACCAAATTGGGGAAAGAGAACAACCCAATTCTTTTTATTACTCAACATTTATTTGTATAAAAACTTAAAAGAAAATTCAAATATATTCTAAAACATGTAACCTATTTTTACTTTTGTGGATCTGATATCTTATCATTGGGACAAATTTGAAATCAGTCCATTGGCTGCAGTATTACCTTTATTTCTTGGGTTAAAGTAAAAATGCTTGTTTGTTGTTTGAGCAGAAATAAACACAAAAATTAGCAGCCTGGTAGCAATGTTTGCCCTCTGTCCCAGTTTCAGAGATCTTGGATCCTATTAGAAATCTGGTTGCAAAAACACAAAAACAGCAGTTCAACCCAAGTTTTAAAAGCCATAAAAGTCCTTTTAAGCAGAAGTTAAGTACACGAGGTTGTTGCACTTGCACAGTGATGCTAAGCTCTTGACTTGAGCTATCCTAATACAAAAACACTCAAGCATCATTAAAAATATAGTCAACATAATAACAGCAAATCAAACAGTCACTGACTGCTACTTCTGGTTTTTGTCCTCAACAGTTACTGAGATGCATATCACCAGATCATTATTCAGTGAATATCATAAGATTAACTAAAAAGATTATAGGTCATGATAACTGTCAAAGGAGCTTGAAGAACAGCTTGATGCCAGTTTTTCAGGTTGTTGACCTGTTTTTTTCTGATCATGTTTCTTTCATCACCCTTTGATTTAAATGTACTTGATGCTTGAAAAGATTCTGCAATATGGGAATTTTTTTTCTCATGTTTACACATTGAATCAGCTTTTCATTTTTTTTTCTCTTTTCGCAGACTGTTGGTTGGGGTAATGGACTTGAATTTGTTTTATGTCCCCTCTTAATGTGCAGTTTCTTGCTAAAGCTGCAACTTCTGAGTGAGGTCTTCCAGAAAGGAGAATTTAAAGACAATATTTTTCAAACACTATCTAAGAATCCCTGTCACCCCTTCAAAATGTGTTGATTTTAGAAGAATCAAAAAAAGGCTACTTCTTTTAATTCTTAAATCTGTTTGTGTTTCTCTTTGAATGTCTCTCCATTCTGCAGCTTCTTTTCTTGCAGCTTTGTGGTCGAAAAAGATCTCTACTATAGTCTGACAAATACCAGTTTTAGAGCATTTGTTTGCTATTGCATTAGATAGACAATCAGAAAGGAATATTCAAAATACATGGCTGTGGTCAAATTGTTAGGAAGCGGTTAACAGCCCACAATGCCAAGTTATACAGTGAGGAAAATAAGTATTTGAACACCGTGTTATTTTGCAAGTTCTCCCACTTAGAAACATGGAGGGGTCTGAAATTTTCATCGTAGGTGCATGTCCACTGTGAG
>JBAMHW010000018.1:9415202-9434285 GCA_037177495.1 Rhadinocentrus ornatus
TTAGATTATGTCTCTCACAGTGGACATGCACCTACAATGAAAATTTTAGACCCCTCCATGTTTCTAAGTGGGAGAACCTGCAAAATAGCAGGGTGTTCAAATACTTATTTTCCTCACTGTATGTAGTATTGCTTGGCTTTCCAGATAATACAAGCTGACTTGTTTTTCTCTCTACTGTCAAATTGTAGTACAAATGCCTTGTAGAGCATGAATTCTTAATTAGAGGCAAAGCAAACATGGAAAATGTTTACATTATTGGAAAGGGCTTGGAGCCCAATCAGGCCTAAAAGGGAATCATTTAAATGAATTCCTTATAAAAGGGAAACTATATATAGACTATTTAAATACCAGGTCATGTTGATCCCGTGCATGAAATCTAATTTCCCTTAACACGGGAGTCAGAGTTCTGCTCCAAAATCCCTTTTCTAATGAACTATGATTACCTTTCATACTCTTTTCAGGTGTATCACACCATTTCTTTCATTATGTTTTAGTTTTTTTTCAGCATGATATGTTTAATTTCCTCTGACCTCTGCTCTACAGAATAACCTTCAGTTTACACATACAGCCATTAATCCTACTTCTCCTACGCCAAGAACACAGAGTACCTCTAAAAAGAATAGCTGATGAAATTAATGTCCAGCAACACTGTTTTTCATTAAAATCTGTAGTCTTTTGAGACTGATACACATTTAATTTTTTTATTAGCATAACTGGATACATAGTGCCTTTTGTTAGCTTGTATATTGCTCCAGGAGCACATGAAGCCCTCTGTTAGTGTTTATAAATGATTTTTTGCAACACCAGGGACCATGATTTTTCACTTTCTTAGCATTACCTGTGAGAAGTTGAAGAAAAAAGCTGACCTATGCTCAGACTGATAAAACCTAAATGAAATTAATTTAGTTATTTCAATTAGTCCTTTATTGAAACACTTCTGCTGAGCTTGGATCTCACATTCCCTTGTCTTCCTTGCACTAATCTCCACTAGTCTCCCAAGTAATAATGGAAATCCATCATAAAACTATGAAATGCTCTGTGCTCAGTCCCGGAGCCAGGACACAGTAACAGGTCAGGCAATTGATTGCTGTGGGTCCGTTCCATTTATCAAGTGAGGTTTGAATTTATAAGAAGCCAAATTCTACATTAACAATGAAATATTGCACCCATATTAAAGAAGATATGGAATATAATTAAATATATAAAGAAAATACTTTTGCCTATACTTAGCCTAAAACTGGATCCAGCAGATATCAGCTGTAACCGACAGATATAAAAGAAAATATAGCATTCATTCATGACTAGAAAAGTCAGTCTAATCTCAACTAGTAGTTAGATTTTATATCTGAATGAGAGACTGTCTAAGGCCAAAAAAACAAAAAACAACAACATTTTGCACATGGATCCTATTTCACACAGAAGCTCAGCGGAGATGTTTTCATCATGCTCTTACCACTCAACAAATTTCTACATTCATTCAAAGAGAAACCGTGGAGAAACACCCAGTGACTAACCTGTGAGTTCAGTTTAGAGAAAGGCTGCTAAGGCTCAACCAAACTGATCCTGTTTAATATTGTGCAACTTACTTCATCTCTGTAGGCTAAAACATCAAGGGAACATCAACAGCAGACAAAAACCTAACATGCTAAAATACTTCTAGTAAAAATGTAATTGCGACTTACTACACTTAGTGAGGAAGGGCCGGACTGAGTTTAATCCTGCAGTTGCAGTAACAGTTGCTTTCTTGCTAGGTCTCGTCACATTGCTTGAACCATCCAAGCTGCTGGAAGTGGTTGATTCTTGCATCATGACACCTGACACATGTTCCTATCTTCGCGTTATTGTAAAACACCACCGTGCTGCCCTTAAAATAAATACATAAAAATAAAAAGTAATATAACAGCTGCTCAAAAATCAAATCTATGCTGCATGTTGAGCCCTTCTATTTCTCCTACTCTTTATTTACATATTTCCTTAGTTATTTGCAGGCATTGTCCCTGTCTCTCAAGTGAAGGTGTGTGCATGTATGGGTAGGGGTGCGCCAGTTTGGATGCCCATGGTAACCAAGGAAATGGGTCTGTGGACACCAGTTCCTGAAAAAAGGATTGTTGCATTCATATTTGCGCTCCACATCTGTTATTGCTTTGTGGACAGCTGTGAGAGAATCAGAAGGGCTTCAAAAAGGATGTAGAGTAGAGATGGGATTTATGGCTCTTTGAAGGGAGCCGGATCTTGAGTCATTCCTTTCAAAGAGCCATTCAAAAGACTTACAATATCTTAGAAAATTTTAAAATATATAAGAATGACAAACAATCAAAATTTGTACCTAAATAAAATCTACTATACAAGATTATAAAGATTAAAAGAAAAATATAGACAAAAAAAAGATAAACCTGAGCAGTCAGTGCAAATTGTAGTAAATGTTTTGGATAGAACTCACTATTTGTTTCCGAACAATCAAATCAAATCAAATCAAACTTTATTTATAAAGCACTTTTAATGCCGAAGGCAACACAAAGTACTTTACATGATTAAAAACTTTCATGCATATTTCAGTTCATGCATGTTAAAAATAAAACAAGCCTTTTCATATGTGCTAGACATCAGACTTCTATGATGTCACAAATGTGATGAAGGCAGTGTGGAAAATTTGTATATAAAAAGAATGGCTCACAAATGAACGGCTCACAGCTGTGATTCGGTTCCCATCGTTAATTTAAAAGAGTCGTTCAAAAGAATCGATTTGTTCATGAACGTCACATCTCTAATGTAGAGGAAGCCTCATGTTGTGCTGCATCACTGCTGTAAACAGTAAAAAGCTCACAGCTGCTGGCCAAATTAATTTAGCTAGTAACAGAGTAATGCACTGAACGGTAACAGTGTTACTTTATTTAAAAGAGTAATTAAAGTATTAGTTACTGACAAAAGTAACACATTACTACCCAACAATGTTAGTAACATTGGTAGGAGGTAATGATTTTCACACATAATTTTGCTCCCTGTTATCTTAGTGTATTTAGTTTTTGACTAATTGTAATTTAGCTAATAGTGAATTATTTTCTATTTCAATGGCCGGTCATGCTTTGTGGATAAACTGTTAATAACTGACATTAATAAGCTAATGATGTTTGTCTTATGTTGAAGGCACATGTGACCAGGTTGGTGTTGCATTAATGTATGATGTACTTCGTTAATAACAGCTGATAAAAATGTCAGTCAGGATATTGTTGTAGTTTATATTAATATGACATTTACAATGTGCTTTAAAAAGTTACATTTATAGGCTGGCTGTCATTAAAGCTACACTATTGAATTTTTGCAGACTTTCACACTGTGGTGCTCCGTAACAAAGGCTAAAGTCAATCCAATGTTCAATCTCAATACCGGAGTGACTAATCGGGAGGTTTTATAGTCTCAGAGACTTTTACAGAGAATTACAGTCTGACTACAGAGTGTTTTTCTGAATAAATCCCATCTTTTTTATTTGTGTACTTGATGAAAATAATTCCAGTGGGTAAAATCTAAAATGAACTCAGACATAAAGAGAAACTAAGAAAGATGCAGAAAACTTTACAATAAATATGTCTGAAGCCCTGTGGCAGAAGAGATAGGTGAGGAGACAGGAAGTGCAGATAGAAGAAGACAGCAAAAAGAAGAGGACAGAGAAGATGCAGGAGAAGCGGACGACAAAGAGGGAATGGTTTGTTTTGTTCCCTTTTTAAGATAAATTATGGTCTTCATTTTGGTCTCTTGAGATGTGTGAGTGATCACACAGTCTCTCTATTGCTTTGTGTGCTTAGTGTTTGCACCAGCTGCAAGTTCTGGCCCTTTTATAAAGGGATGTATGAAAGCATGGAAACAATTTTTTTAGTCAACATTTTAGTAATCTGGTGCATTAAGTAGATGTTTCATTTATCTAGTTTACGCTACATTAGAAAGAGGTGGGCTGGTCGTAAATATAAAACTCCTGGGCTAAAAATAGTTTTCACTCCAGTCCTGTTCACATTATGTCTTATCTCTTTGTCATGTATTCTCTCTTTCTTTTCCTCACTTCCTCCAATAATATCCTCTTCTGTTTCTTTGCAGAATGAGCCATGATGCACGTTCAAAACAACCAATGTGTTGACATCCAGATGTGGGTGTGTGACATAGTGCCGTAAACCCAAACACAGCTGACACGTAATGTTTAGGGTTGGAAAAAAAGTTGTGTTTCGCAGACTTGAGATGCTGCATGGTAATCACGGCTCCGAGACTTTGCATAATCAATATCAGTGTGCTATCAAAATGAGTCAAAAGCACAAAGTTTTAAGAAAAAAAGTTATGTAGTGTTGCTCTAAGTTTTACTGAATATTTACTCTATCTCTTAAAATAAACCGTGAAGAGATGTATTTTCTTAAATAGTTAAAGTGGCTTCATATAACCTGCTGTTCAATATGTAGACATCAATTTATGCTCTATGGGTAGAAATACTGTACCCATTTCTGGCTGGACCTAGTTGCTGTTTTCCTTTCTTTGCTTGATGAGTGAGAAAAGAGATTGAAGAAAAAGTGTTATGCATGAAATGAAAACATTTGAATGTAAATTTGCCCCGTGATGACCTCTCTCTAAAGCCATCAAAAGATGAAAGGCAAAGTTGCCCCTTTTTAGCCAGTGCCACAATCAGGATGACAAGTTAAAAGCAATATTGAAAAGCAGTTATCATAATGTTCTTCAGTGACTGTAAAGTTATGTTAGACACCAAGCTGTGTGGGACATAGGGGAAGTCGCCATGACCAGATGGTTCTCCTGCTGAGTTCTTCTGGATTCATAAATGCTAAATGTTTGAATAGAGCAGTCATATACCATACCTAATTCCACTTGCAAGTCTGTTAAGCTATCCATTTTCTATAACTGCTTTAACACTCACTTTTAGGGTGAATACGGAATCACCAATTAATATGCATTTTCTGGACGGTGGAAAAAGTCATGCATTCACTGCGAGAATGATCCATCTCCACATAAAAACTTAAGAAGGTCTCAGCCAAGATTCAGCCACGAACTTTCTTTCTAACTACTGCACCACCGAGCAGGCTGTTGCAGGTCTAGAGAAAGTTAATTACATTAATTGCTACACTGTAGATTGATTAGACCAGAATATCACCTTGCCCTGTAGTCTTAAATTTATATAGAATGCATCATAATAACCCAAAAGAGAATTAAAGGTTTATAGTGAAACTTAACAATATGAAAATGTAGAAAAGGAACAGTTTATTTAGTCCTTATAAACTCTAAACTTATCTGGGCAATCCATACCTCATTTATTGCCATGAAAATAGATCAAATGGCCTGTTC
This sequence comes from Rhadinocentrus ornatus, assembly GCA_037177495.1. Taxonomy (NCBI): domain Eukaryota; kingdom Metazoa; phylum Chordata; class Actinopteri; order Atheriniformes; family Melanotaeniidae; genus Rhadinocentrus; species Rhadinocentrus ornatus. The sequence goes on from JBAMHW010000018.1 coordinate 9,420,534, forward strand.
TGTGCACCAAAAATAACCTTTAGTACAGCTGTTCAATGTCATCTGTCTGGGTCCTGTGCCTTTGTTGTCTAAATCAAACCCATTAGTGCACAGAGTTGTCTCTTCTATCACTGATTTGTTTGTTCTCTTTCTCAATATTTGCTTCACATTCTCTCTCTGGACAGGTAAATATCATTATAGCTTATTGCATTACTTAAATATAGAATCCTACATTTACGAGAGTCAGACATCCTGTTAATTACTTCAGCCTCACCTCCTCAGCAGATGTCTCTGTCCTCTCTTCCTGCTGATAGATTGATAATTATTTACACGTTTTCCTTTACATTGCTGATAACAGGTGGAGGGTAAATTGATCTCTATATTTTCAGAGCTAACCCCACACACTATGTTAAAGTTTTAACAGGGCTAGAAAGTCTCATCTTTAAAATTGCTTGTGTTCTCAACCAAGTTGTTAACTAGAATTAATAACTACAACTAATTTCCATCTTTTAAAAAAAAAGTCCTGGTTCGAACACGGACTCACTGTGCTACATGCAGGTGCAGCTGAAAAGGTGAAATTAAAAAAAACTCAAATTGGAAACTTCACTGTGCTATGTTCTAGACATTGCTAAAGAGCTCAAACAATAGCTAATGCCACAATCATTAAAGTCAATAATGAAATTATTAAATGCATTATTTTAGGGGGGCTTAAAAATATTTTTGGGTGGGTTAGAGGGAAAGGTAGAGGCTGGGCAAGAGGTTAAATGGGATTTGACAGGTGGGGGAACATTAAAATAGCCTAGACAGCTTCTACCTTTAAGTTGGAATAACCATCAATATTTTGACATTACACAAAGCACATAATCTAAAGCAACTAGACATTTTTAAATAACATTAATAACATTAGTTAGTTGTGCTTTTAAAGGGACAAAATTTTGTTAAGAAATGTGCAGCCAAATCTTAATAATTTCTAAGGATAAATATTTAGGAAATCACTTTAAAATGTACTTCTAACTGGTGTAGTGATATTAATGATCCATGTGGATCTTGAAATGCATTTCTGTCCTCTTCCTCCAGTGGTCTGTGAATCGCCTGTGATAGGGTTGCACCTGTGATGTCTAATTAGTTTTTAGAGGTGGCCTTCAGGAATCACAGGTTTTTCTGGCAACTCATACCCATAGTAGCAGCAACCCATTACTATGGGCTCATTTCTCTTCTTTTACCCCTTCCTTTTCGTACCCCTTGTCTTTTAAAACAAAGTGGTAAAGTGGGGCGGTAGTGGCTCTGGTGGTAGAGCGGGTCGTCCAATAATTAAAAGGTTAGCAGTTCAGTTTCCACTCATCTGTCGTTGTGTCCTTCACCCTCTTTGCCTCCAGTGTTGGCATCACTAGTGCATGAATGTGGATGAATATTCAGTGGTGGTCGGAGAGGCTGTAGGCGACTTTCCGTCAGTCTGCCGTAGGACAGCTGTGGATGAACATGTAGCTTACTATCACCAAGTATGAGTGAGTAGGGAATTAATAATGGATACAACGTAAAAGCGCTATAAGTGCCTTGAAAAGTGCTATATAAATTTAATCCATTATTATTCTTAAAGGGGGTAAGGGTTAAAACATTCCCTAAGGAAATGAGATAACCCTACTTTATCATTAGTCACTGCTAGTTGCTACGTCAGACAACACAACAGGTATCTATGACAACCGAATGGCAACAAACTGATGACAACAAGCAGATGCAGTCCACAGCTTATTGTTTAAGTTGCCTGGGCTGTGGACATATTTTTACGTTTGTCTTCAATAAGACAAAAAAAAAATAAAGGCGATGTTATGTTGTTATGTCATAATACACACTGAGGGAAATGCTGATGAATGTTAGCAAAATTAGCAAACTGTCTGGAAGAGCTGGAAGCAACTAAAAGTGATTTCATATTGCTTGGACCAGGTTTAAGACTACTGCTGTAGCTGTTAAGAAACTAAAGAAAACATGATGTTCAACCGAGGACACTGTCTGTGCACACTGCTGTGTATCACAAGAGAAGCTACAGCACTGCACATAACTCTGACAGTCCTATAATTACAGTTTTCTCATAACATGTCATCTTGCCATAAAAAATGTTAAGAAGCCAAAAAGCATGCAGCATTGCATTGTGTTGAATAAAAGAAGCTTCAGTCATAACTCAAAGGCATTTTCTCTTGAACATTTGGCTGAGTTTCCAAGAATATATGACTTGGTGGTTTAGCCTTTAGAGGAGGAAGGTTTATACAGAGACGTGATTTAGTTATTTAGTAACGCAACCTGTCAGATTCCTTTGAACAGCTGATCATATGTTAAATGAGCTCATTGCTATTGTATGCGTCTGTCTGTTGATATGAGTACAGCTCACACTTCTGTCCTGAAAGTGAATATGTTAGATTGCTGTAAAAAAAAAAAAGTGGAAACTACAAGCATGAAGACAGAAATTCATGCTCAGTTATCTTGGCTCAATGCTTGGATAATATTGCTGGATACAGAGAAAAGCCATTTTCATTAGCTAAATTTCAAGTTTTACTTTTTTTTTTGTGGTGAAATTCAGATACTTTGGGGTAGTTTAATCACAATAGCTAAGTAACCGTGGGTGTACATGCCAATCTATGTTTTTAATGTCATCACCAATTAAATATTCATGTGACTGGCAGAATACACCATCTGTCCCAGTGTTCTGCTGTTTAACATTAAGCAATTTAAATGTGTTAATTTCCATCTGTTGGCCTCTCAACAGTTTAATGACAGTTACATAAACCATACTCTTATGGTTTCTTTGTGATTTCATATCTTTCAACTTTTCAGGCAGCAAATCTTTGCCAAGTAAGTTGACAAACTGTTTTTTTTTTTCCTGTATCAGAGTTAGCACTTAATATGCTGGCGAATGTATCCATAGAATTGTAGCCTTTACTCCAATTCAGGTTCCTGCTGCAGTAGGAAAAATTCCAAACCTGCAGGACGTGTCCCTTGATGACCAACTTTGCCTATCCCTCACTTAGAGCAAGTGAAGCCATTATCCAGCACCCGGATGTTCAGTCGTTACCTGTTTGGCATGTTTGTGATTTCTTGCTTTTGTCACGCTTCAGCAGACTGGACCCACAATAAAATATCAGAGACCCATGGATTAAGTGAATAAGATTTATTACATACAGGAAAACGTCTCAGGGTTGTTGAATCTGGTCTTTGTCAGTCGGCTTGTCTGAGAAGTTAGGAGAACAGGAATGAGAACTAGAATAAATCGGAGGGAAATGTTATGAAGTATCCAAATGTGGATCTCAGAGAGAGCTGCAAGAGGGATCTCCGCCGGAAGGCTGTTAGAACCGCTGAACCAGAGACAGTGTTAGCATAACCAAAAGGTTAAATAGTGCTGGGTTATCCTAATCGGGGTTTAGCCTTCCAAAAGGGTCCAGATAAATCCTCCAATCCATCCAAAAAAGGAGTTAACAAGGTCTGCAATCCACATCCAATCCTAGAAGACAATCAGATGGTCAGAGTTCTGAAAATCCACACAAGAATAAAACAGATTTACCAGACTGGGGAAGGCAGGAACAAAAACTCCAGGAGGCAACAGGTCCGTAGACTGAGGAGAAGGGCTGGAAACTTGCAGGAGTAAACTTAGACTATCTGGCAATGAAAAGCAGAAAAACATTGGCTTCTATTGGAAACCACACAGGTGGAGCGCATCAGCAATCAGGGCAAAGCAATCAGAGCTAGAGGGAAAATGCCTTCAGAGAGGGATGGGAAATCCTAACACCGTGACAGCTTTTGCCTGCATTTTCAAGTTGAATAAATAGCTTTGAATGGTTGTAATTTGATTCTGATTCTGCTTTCTTACAGACATTGGTACTATGCATCTTGATTTCAACCACTTTCTCTAATTTCAGGTAAGCACAGGAAAAAGTTTATTTCCAGTTTCAGCTGAACAATAATACTGCAAAGTGTCAGCATTTTTTTTCCCTTAAACGTTCAATTTCTGAAATGTTGGGCAGCAACTTCACTTTGATGGCTTGAGGAGCCCTAAGGTGTTGATCATCGGGGACTGAAGAGAATCGGCCTGACATGCCTGTGAGTTGCCCTGTGGGAAAATCAAATGCCATTGTTCTCCACATCTCTGATTCACTGGGGCACAGTGAGGAGGTTTCCTGCATTGTATTAGCAGTGTCCTGCGCCTGCTGAGGTGTGCTGTGTTTTCTGGGCAACTTGTGGGATGACAGCAAAATCATGCAACGTGTTCGGAAATTTAATTTCCCAGCTTGAGCAGTTAAATTTGAGCAACCGCTGATTGTGTAATGTGTAACTGAGAATCAATATGCAAAGGCTCTCTCAAAAAGGCTGGATGTCATTTTATTCCCTACGACTTAGTAATATGATTTCAACCTCCAAACACTCTTCATTTAGTCAACTTTAAATGATAAAGCAGCAGCTGGATGCTCGAGAACGATTAAAGAGGTTAATGTCATTTAAAATAGAGCCACATAATGCCAACAGAGCAGCAAAAGCTCAGAAGTGCATATGTGCATTATCTGGCTGAATACAACTACTCTGCAAATTCAGTTGCAGTCTTCGTCTTCAAACAGATTACACCTGTCTCTAGATCACTGCTTTTCTAAATACAAATCAGATTTGCTTGTCAGGTGTGCAAGTAAGGCCTCTGAGATCATCCTGCAATGGGCGACACGGCGACAAGCCAAAAAAGGCAGTGTGTGTATCAGAAAGCTAAATGATCCCTCTTTATGAAGTCATGTTATGCAGTTGCAATTAGCAACTTTTTAAATTAAAGCTGACAGTTAGGAGATGATATGGCCCCTGTAAATAAACGTCCCTGCATGTAAAAACATAAATCGCCAGTTTTTTGTTGCTCTAAAAGGGAGTTTTTTTCTTTACTCCCTGTCTGAATCTGTGGAGGAACAAAACTGCTCAAATCTAATATATATACACAAAAATATATAAATGGCCCAATAACTTGATACGCCAATAAATTATACAGAAATGATCAATTAAAAGACCTGTAAAGTGTGAGATAAATTCATATTTCTGTTGTCATTTTCAACTTTAATTAATACTCCTTATTTTTACGCTTCCATGTAATTTTCTGTTTATTTATTTATTTGGTCCTTTATTCAACTTTTTCATTACAATGAATAATAATTAAAAAAAGTTAAAACTGTGGAAAATAACAATGGAAATTTATCTCACACTTTTTATAGGTTTCTTAATTGAGAAACTTTAATTTATTGGCATGTCAATTTGTTTATATATTTTATACTGTATTTATTTTTTATTTTGGCAGTTTCGGGCCTCCATAGCCTCCAAATCTGAGCTCAGTACCTGCATAAATATCTGATTTAGTTCACGTACTGCAGATCATCTGTGTTTTGCCAGCAGTGCTTGGGATGTCTTTACTGATGGCACTTATCTTAGCCTCTGGCTAAATGCATTCACTGGAGACAACTCTTTAAAATAAATGACAGGCAAGGAGACAGGTAGGACCTTGACCAACAGAGAGAAAGGAACTAAACATATGCCTCAAGGTGAAAATATATACTGCAGTGTTAAACAGCAGGAACAGCAAAATCATCAAGTTGTCTGGTGTTTTTAATGCAAAATACATGACAGATTCTTATAGTGATAGGAAGTGATATATTCTATAGTCTATATTTGAGTTTCATGCTCCTGAAACCTTATAGCATAGGTCTTTTTCTTTCTTGTTTTTTAAGGCAGTTTAACATTTTCCTGTGATCAGCTTATTAAAGTTCAGCTGTATATTCAGTATTTTTAAGTGATTTTCAGTGGAAAGTTGGTTGAACCTGCAGGTGAAGTGACAACGTGGATGAAGATCCTATTAAGCCAAGAAGATATGCCATTCATCGGGAGCACCGGTGGGAAGAGGAACAAATGCACCAGGGGAGCTAGAGGCACTACAGTCTATACTTTTTATGTGTTAGTTAATGAGCATGTTACTCTGGGTGGGCTTAAGGGGACCAAGGTGTGAGCCACTGCTTGCTGAGATATCCAGCAGATGCTTTTGCAATGACAGCTGGTGAGGCAAATGGTCCAGAGTGCAAACATTCAAAGCAATTATAGTGCAATTATCCTGCATTGCTGCCATATGGAAAGCAACTTAATGTCATACATCCTACTTTCATCTTACTATAGTTTAGTTATTCATACATCATTCGGAGCTTTCCTTATAGACGTTTTAATAGGATTAACATTGAAAGCTTTACTTCTCCAAATTTATTTTGTGGAAAATCTCCCTGAACGTTAAAGCAAAAAAAAAAAAAAAAGAAAAAAGAAAAAGAATTGTGGGTTGCCTTTAACCTTATCTGGGTCCTGTGCTTCTTGCTCAGATAAATCAGGTATGCTAAACAGACTTCTCCCAGATGGACAAATTATTCATGTGAGCCTTAAGTTCTGTCGCAGTGGGAGGATACAGGATGCGTTCATGCTGAGAGCAGGCTTGCAGCTTCATCAACAGGACATGGTAAGGTGCTGCAGCAAGGAAAACACTTTCTAACTCGTGTTTTCGTCAGATCCTGCGAACCATGTCTCAATCTCAAAACACGTGGAAAGTCACAACGCAGCTAGAGCCCTGTTTTCAAAAATATTTATTTTAAATTTCAATTTTAAAAAGAAATAAATAAAAAAATTGATTAAAATAAAATTATTGGTGTTTAGTATTTTAGTTTACATTTATTATTATTATTATTATTTTCAATCACATTCTGCTTAAATTCACATTTAACTCTTGTCTCATGTTTACCAATGTATTTTTCTCACTTCAAATGTGGACACAATGAACACGCCACATCAGAGCAGTGATTAATTTTTCACACTTCTAGCAATAAAACCTCCTGTGCAAACAGCTGAGATGGAGCCCCTATCATTGATCTTACAAGGCATAGCTGGGGCTCACATCTTGCTGGGTTTTTGATGTTTCTGCGGTCTCTCCACGCTGCTGAGCCTCACCCTCCCACCCGCAGGGCTGAGGAATCACCTTCTCCGTTGAAACCAAAACATAATCACTTATCTACGCTTGTCATGCCAGAACCGCTTTACCTTTGCAGCTCTTTGCCTTTGGAACTTCTTGGATGTTTTTTTTTTTTTTTTACTGCACTTATTCATGCTCACTTACCGTGCATACAAACAAGGAGCATTCATGCTGGTGTGCCAACATGTTCGTTTAGTCATTTTTACTACATACTGTTTGACCACAAACTCGCTTATCTACAGTATAATGCTATAACCCTTGAGGGTGGAATTTTTGCATCAAGCTGAACATCCTGCATTCGGTACGTTTTAAAAAAAAATTTACTTGGGCAACAATGCCAGGGTCTTATAAAGGACTGAATCACCTGTTGGATGTAAATTATGTTTTAGAAACACTGCAGTCAGTTGAAGTAGAGTAACTGTTAAAGAAACACTGCTGCTTGGTGAGTATCGCAACCGTTAATATTTAAAACTTTTAATGTTTTGTAAAAGGAAAAACATGAATGCCACTTTTCTCTGCCTCTTCAAGTTTGCACCATGTCTGTGCTGAAGACGGGATCGAGGTAAAACTATGAGGATCAGGTCTCAGTTCATTACTTACAAATGTATAGTACTGTATAAATGCCTTGAGTCACATTTGCAACAAGAAAATGAGAAATACGAGAAAGATTAAACAAGCCGTCATTCCTCATAAAGAGGAAGACTTCTGAATGGGATGGCTGAGGCAAGGCATTTTAACCATGCACCTTAATATCAAGACCAGCATATAAAAACTGAAAACACCTTATTGAAACACTTTTTTTTATTTTTAATATAATTTTTGGGTTAGTATACTACATTTATTATCTTGACCATCACCCTTGTAGATGATGTTTTCAGACATCACATGCAGTTCCTCTTTTGACTGAGTGGTTACATATTCTGTGAAAGTAATTAAAGTTTTAGTGAACATCATCAGATGACTGATAGGCAAAGATTGGTGTGAAGGCAGTCCCTATAAAAGGCAAAAACTGAGTTTTGAGAATTGTAATGAGCTTGAAAACCACATTTTAATATGACTACTTTTATTCTTCAACACAGCTGGAACCTTTGTAAGCAAGCTCTATGAAAATTTCTTGAGGTAATATTTAGGAATAGTTCTCTAGGCTTATTAAAGGATGTTACAAACATTACTGGATGCTAGCTGCTTTTTCTTCTGTTCTCTGTCAAGATAATCTCACATTCGTTAGATAAGATTTGGCCTTGGTAAGACATACTGCAACTCTAGTTCTTAATTTGGCATACCTCAGCATCTTCTCCTCATTTCCCTTCATTAAGAATGGCTTCTTGGCAGCCATCCCTCCAGTATAAACAGTTTCTGATGAGACTTCAGTGAACAGCATGAATGGACGAATCACCCGAGAGTCAAATGCATTTCTCAGGTGTGTCAAATCTTTACTGTTATTATTTTTTTTAAAATAACAACATTATTATTAGATACTATTCATCCATTATAAATACCTTTTTTAGAGTTTTTATGCCTGACACATTGCTTGTCCTCCACTTGTCCAAATTCTTCCATTTTTAAGGGCATACTGCAAACATTGTGAAGATATGTAGTATTAAGTATTAATTGCTTTTCGGATAATCTTCTCGGTAAAATACTATTTTGTGTTTGTCAAGCTGTATAATCTTATCTTGTCTGACATTTCTTTGTAAATTCAATTTAGAAACAAATTATGCTGTGTTTGTGACAAGCTGCTAGATTAAGATAAATCTACAAATTAAAACCAGGATATGTTATGTATAGGTACAACACAGGCTTTGGTCCTTTTTTTTTTACGTTAAATGGTTCATTGTTCATGTTAGGTGTCTTAAAAATACATTGTTCTTAAAATAGTCAGTTACAAGGACTGGACTGAAAATGGTTGAAAAAGCACTCGATGTACAAAGAAGCACATTCAAGGCCCTTCAGAAAGCTTGTATAACAACTAATCAAGACTGGTTTGAAAAAATAAACAAGTAAACAAATTAAATAAAAACCTGTCTTATGAAAAAATGACCTGTAAAGACATTTTGCATAGTGCTGAACAAAATTCGGCCCAAACTAACAAGACCACCTGATAATGTCTTTTAACAACCAGCCAGGATGCAAGCAAACACAAAAGCTCACCTTTTATTATTTACGATACATGAAAACACATACACTTTGCATGCAAAAGAAATTTCTTCACGTGTAGAAATTGCCTATTGTTCATCAATGGCTGTTGCAAAGAAAAAAAAAAAGGTTTTCAAATCAGCAACTTCCTCTGGGTGTGATTCAAAGGGAAAATGTTTAGAGTGATTAATTTCTCTTCTTTTGCAAAGTTGATGTATTGCATTGAGCATCTGAGTCATTAGAAAATTAAAAATAAAATCCCCTCGTGTCTTTTGAAGCTTTCTCTACATTCATCACAAATTTGTGAGGGAATGCAGGAGATCAATAACCCTTAATGGCAGATGGTACCCAAAACAGGCCTATAACTTGATCACTGAGGGGACCCTGGGAATCTCCATCTGAATGGTGAGAGAATGGGAAAGACACAGAGTGATTGCAGGTAGTGCTGGAGATACTGCAGGGTTATTAATGCACTGCAATAAAACTCCAAGAGGATAGTTACAACATATTTTAGAGCATAATCAAAGACAGACCAATCAATCATAATTATGTTTATGTACAATTAACAGTGGTGGATCACATCAGCAGCCACTGGTTACTGTTCCATTTTATTCTTGACTGTCTGTCAAAAAGACAAAACATGATATTTATTGAGTTTAAACAGTTCTCCACGTACTGCACAACTTTATATTTACAGTCGATGTGGCGGTGCCCTTATGCCCCTCTGAGATGATTTTATTTTTTATATTATTGACACAAATAACTGCATATTATACTTTTGTTCAATACTGCATTGCTACAGTGACATAAAGATTTTGATTTAGAAAATTTGTTCATGAACATGAAGTGAATGGACAAAGTGAATTGGCAGTTTCCCCTGCTAGAAATGACAGCGAGAACCTTTGATGGTAAATTCTTCATAATTAGATAATTGATTCACATGATACTAAACTTTTCAGATAGATTTAACATAAAAAGACCAAGCATTCAAAATACTAGATTGCGGGCAGCAGTGTTTAATCAATTACATGCATATAGGTACCAATCTCCAATGTGTCTATCGATCTTGGCATGATGTGAACTCTAACAGCAGACACAAAATTGTAGAGTAAAACTAGACACATTAACTTCAGAAGACATGAGGCTGGCTTCCTCGCTTACTAACAACATTACAGTGTGGATCTTACTTCTATGATATCCCACCGCACAAGCATCAATACTAACCTACTTCTTTGTTTTTTTGTCTGCTTCTAGTAATTAGTAATTCACATATGTTAGGAAGTTCAGAGGGATATGGTCCAATATCAACCTGTGCCATCCAGAAAGAGTAGTGTTTTTTGGGGAAGTTTACTGAGTCATAGTATTTTTCCTTGAGCAGCAAGTCAGAACATTAGATGACTTTTAGGAAAAAAAAAAAAATAAATTACCCGCATGGAACAAACCAAGAAATAACTCTGAAAGCAGTAGTAACTAAAGGAACGTGATAAACACATTGATATTTTTACTTACCATTTTCAGAATTAACATGGAGAACATGAACTGTGGTCTATCCACATCTAAACAGTCACATCCAGCAACTGTGCCATTCAGTGTTGCCAGATCTTGCGAGAAAAACCAGCATCAAGGTCGATGAAAACAAGCCTTCGGACAGGATGGCTGCAGTAACAGGGCTGTGGACACTAATTCCTGGAAAACAGGACTGTTGTGTTCATATTTCCTCATCTGCAGCCAGAGGTTCTTGCCTTATTGTGGACAGATGAGAAAGAATAAGAAAGACTTCATAAAGGAAGCAGGACAAGCCCAAATAAGCTACTACACTTAAGAAAACAAACCAAAAAACCTGCAACCCAAGACTGATGATTTTTACGAGTGGCTCTACAAAAAAACTAGCTCAAAGTTGCTTGAAAGAAGCAAACTTGGCAACGCTGGTGCCATTATGTTCAATTTGTGTCTCTAATGGTCCCATATTATGCAAAATTCACTTTCATATGTGTCCTCATAGCCTGTGTCTCTCACTTGCTTGCTTCACTTTTTAGTAAATGTGTACTGAAACGGGTGAGTCTGAGATCTTTCCCTTTGTGACCTTACGAAGAGAAAAACACTCCCTTGGGTAGTGAAAATAGCCATTAATCCACCCTCCTGGCTAGCTGAGCCTGCCCTCTAAAATCAAAGAGCGGGCACGAGAAAAGTTCAGATCCTCGCACAGAGAGGGGCGTGGAGTGGGCGTGGACAGGCACCACTCATGAACATTTAGAGGTTCAGACACAGAAACAGCCCGCTCTCAGTAGAGTTCACTAGAGCCACTTTGTGAATGGCTAAATTAAGGACCAAGGCTGAATTGAGGTAATTCACTTTGAAAACAGTGTTGTCGAACCTCTGACACCCATATGAAGTTGCTGATAAAATGTAGAATATGGGATCTTGAAAATTTTTACTCCGATTTTGTGAGTCTGAACTGCAGCTGTTTTCAGATCATGTCGATGAAAAATGATTTATTAGACATACTTTTGCAATTATCTGGTGCTGAATGAGCAAAAAATGCTGCTCACAACATTTTTTCTCATTAAGTCTTTGATTCAAATGTTGATAAAACACAGACTCTTTTTTTTTTTATCTCTGACATGTGAATCTGGAATAAATTAATATGGATTTAGGAGTCAAAGTGCCTGTATGTAAATTAATCAAAAAGAGTCAATGAATCAGTCACTCTAGCTCTGTACTAAGAGTCGTTCTGAGCACATAAGGACAGACAAGGACATCTCCACTCCTTTCACTGCTGGGCTCTTTAATTTCCTGATGCAGTGATACTGAGACTTAGCTCTTGCTGTGAATGGAAGAATAACTAAATCACTTTTTCTGTTGCTTTCTTATTTCACATCTTGTTAGCCAAATATGTTTGGCTCACAAATTCCATTTATTCCAAAATATTGAACATCAAAATGTTCTTTGTTAGCACTGAGGCTTAAATCTTTAGTTTACTTCTATTGTTTTCAATAAAAACAATCAATCTAACTCTGCTTTTGCACATAATAAAAAGAGGTATTGACATTTTAACAGTGTTTTTCAGGACGTCTATGTCACAGCACTGTCCAATTGTGTAGATGAGAATTATTTTGTTTAGTGGGATCTAATATTACCTCCGCAGTTTAAAATGTTGCTCTTGCTTTTCATCAAAACAACATGTTCTTTTTTTGATAATTGGTTGTTTCGAAGAATGCTGGCTTATGAGGTATTTCTTAGATTGTTTAACAGCCTGAAATTTACAGACTCTGAGGTTCAAAACAATAACATTTGACAACACAAGATGTGAAAACCAAAAAGCATGACAGCAGATGAGGAAAACAAAAACACAAAGCATAGTAATTAAGAAAAAACAATAAAAACACACCAATGATATACAGCGAGAGGACGACGATAACAACGCTGCTATTGCTTTTCTTGTTCTTGTGTTTGCTAAACGTGCATGGAATTTTTGTTGGGTTTTCTACAATGTTTTTTAATTTATTTGTTTTGTTTTAGACTTTGTTCGTGTGTTCATGTTGATGTGTCTGTGTTGCACATCAGGGCCACTGTAGTCCTCCTCTGTCCAGGATATCAGTACTTTTGGGGGCCTTCCTCTGATAGTTTATGAAACTAACATGCAGTGGTACTTAACTTTCCTCTGAGTCTGTTTTTCTCTTTTATGTTGTTCATCATACTTTTACTTTATTTCATGTGTTTGATGAGTGCCAGGAAGGAAATGTAGGGTTCCACCTAATGCAAGACAATGCTAGACGTCATGTGGCTGGAATGTGTCAGCAGTTCCTGCAAGACGAAGGCATTGATGCTATGGACTGGCCCGCCCGTTCCACAGACCTGAATCCAATTGAGCACATCTGGGACATCATGTCTCGCTCCATCCACCAACGCCACGTTGCACCACAGACTGTCAGGAGTTGGTGGATGCTTCAGTCCAGGTCTGGGAGGAGATCCCTCAGGAGACCCCCCGCAACCTCATCAGGAGCATGCCCGGGCGTTGTAGGGAGGTCCTACGGACACATGGAGGCCACACACTCTACTGAGCCTTAATTTTGACTTGTTTTAAGGACATCAAAGTTTGATCAGCCTGTAGTGTGTTTTTCCATTTTAATTTTGAGTGTGACTCCAAATCCAGACCTCCATGTGTTAATAAATTTGATTTCCATTGATAATTTTTGTGTAATTTTGTTGTCAGCACATTCAACTATGTAAAGAACAAAGTGTTTAATAAGAATCGTTCATTCATTCAGACCTAGGATGTGTTATTCTAGTGTTCCCTTAATTTTTTTGAGCAGTGTATATTTCTAGTCATATTGACCACTCAAAGCACTTAACACCATGTGTCACATCCACCTGTAACAGTGGTTCTCAAGCTGTGGGGCGCAGCAACATGACGTGGGGGGCGCGTTGGGATTGGGAAAATGTAACAGACAAACTAATGTTTTGACAACTTGGACACATCAAAGGGAGAAAAGAAAATGAGAGCGATATGGAGAGATAGATAACTAGGATGAAAGAGGGTGGATATTTTGCTCTTGGTTTAACAGTAAATGTGTTTCTTATTACATCTTCCTTTCTTCTATCATGTTATGAGTATATTAAGTTAC
>JBAMHW010000018.1:9437377-9462073 GCA_037177495.1 Rhadinocentrus ornatus
CAGAAAGCAGGATTACAATCTCACAGCTTCTAGATGGTGAGGAGAGAGAAATATTCACAATATGCACAATAACTTCCTTCCATGCACATCCATGTTTTCTAGCTGTTTATTGTGCCTTTATTAAATCTCTGTGGTGATAAATCACTAAATAGATTCATCTGTCTTTTCTGGGTAGTATATTCAGTCCCTTTATGAGTTAATCTATAAGTATAATTTCTTATTCTGCCTAATTTACAACCAGTACATGGCCTACCTAGCATACAGTAATAATTGCAGTCTACCGTGCTCCATGTCATTTTGTAAGAAGCGGTGTGTGTTTGCATAAGAGATCGAGAGAGAATCACACACCCCTGTCATTACCACCAGCATGACTTCTTTGACAAGGGCAGCGGCTTGTAATTTTTCTGATGGCTTCCCACTCCCTTCACACAGCTCTGAAGGTCATTCTCCACACTGATAAGAAAGCCGGAAGTGATAATCAACTGCTTATTTCTTTAAATGTCATGTCCAAGAAGTGGCTAGCACTTCTTTATTTTTTTTGTCATACCAGCTTCCTGGGTGCTTTTGCATGGCGTGAGTTTGCTGCAGCAAGGTTTCATTCAAAGGGCGTTGGGATGACAAGTCAAGTTGATTAAGCCATAAAAACTGACAAACAAGGGCTGTGGAACGAAGGTGGCATTTCATGAAACTGATTTTCTAAAAACACATCTCTCATTGAGATAGAAGTGTGAGTTATTTGGAAGCTACACTCTCTTGGTAGCTTTTACAGCCAATGTTGCATTTATCCCCTACTTTATGGTATGCTTTTTGACAGGTTATGAACTCCAGTCAGAAGTTATGCCATACCATCTAAATATTTATTTATATGCTTCCTGTTGGGAGGGATGACAGTACCTTTGAAGTCTTCTCCACAAAACTGTGCAAAGCTTCTCTCTGAACTGAGTACATAGTAGTGAGAGCTTGAAACTTTGTTATTCTCAGCAAACACAACCAAGTGGATTTGATTCAGGATTGATTGGATAAAAAACCCCAACACAAAGCAGCAGCAAAAGTTGAAAGGAGAAGTCACTTGAGATATGAATGGAGAGTACAAAAAGGATTGGATAAAGAGGAGTTGCAAAGGAAACTGACAGGATGCTGGGGAGATGTTGAAAAATACAAATGGCTAGATTACACACATTAGTTTAAAAATATTTAGCATTTTGGTTTCACAGTACATATTCACCCTATTTAATTGCTCATGACACAGTTTAGACTTTATGTAGGCTAATTTTGCAATAAAATAATAAAACATAATCAAATAGATGGTTCTGTGCAGTTATATATAGCAGGCTTGTTTTCCCATGAATATCTGACAGTGAAAAGAGTGCTGCACCAGTGGCTGGAAAACCCATCAGCGGGAAAACAGCCTGTGGTTGGCTGACCATTCTACCCGTGTGATGGAAGCGTTTGAAAATATGGATTATGGTTCTAGTACATCAAGTCTGGTTTGACATCACCAGCCAATTCTAGTTCAGGAATATAGAGGTATCAAACCTTACAGGACTGAACTGTACTGAGTGGACTTTGTGCCTTAAAATCAGACTCTGAGTTGGGGAGAGTGACAGTCGAGAGGCAAACATCCCTGCTGCAGGAGCAGCAGCAAATATATTGCAGGTCAGCATAGATTGGTATGTCTGTGTCACATACATTACAAACAAATGATCTGTTTGTAGATGTAATTTATTTAAACCTGATTTTCAAATTAAATCATAGCAGCGTATTATATTAAAATTAGTCTACCTGATACTGTGATAAGGCTATACAGTGTAAATAATGAAATTTGAGACTACTGTAGCCTAATTCTTTTTAATATAGACATTAAATTACTGTACATTTGCTAGTAAATATGACCAGACTTATTTTTTTAACACTAGAATGACCAAGGTAGATATTTTGACCGTTTTAAAAAATGCATATTCAATAACTTTTTCAAATAAAATCACAAAACCTTGCAGGTCTCTGACTTCTACTAAAACATACATTTTTAAATGTTTTTTTTTATATTTAGAATGTAAATGTGGCGTGGTGGTAAGGCAACTAAAGATTGGTTATATTAAAAATAAGGGTGACAACGCCAACTGGGGGGTTAAACCCCCAGTAAACCTAAGACTAAAAAGTTCAGGAATATAGAGGTATCAAACCTTACAGGATGGGATGGGATGGGATTTGATCACACGGCTGTTGCAACCCTAAAACAAAAAGGTTAACACATGTAAAACAAGAACACAAAAAATAGGAAAATCAAAATAAATAAAAACAAACCAAAGAAACCAACAAACCAAAGAAGCCAAACAATATTTGCCCCTGCACCAAATCCAGTCACATTCCAACAGCTGAGGCCGCCTGTCATGCAGCTCTCCGCATAGCCGCGACAATCAGCACCACAGCGCTGCAGAGACACAAGCGGGAGTAAATACCCAAGGACCGCCGCATCCCCAGTGGAACAGGAAAGACTTTGTCACTTACGATTGCAGGGTAAAACTGTCACCCTGGCACGCTAGCCGCCCAAGCTGTCAACATACGGTGCAGACTAACAGAGACAAGACACCTGCCCAGATATAACGGCACTCTACTCCGCTCAGCAATCAGTGCCAAATGCGCTACACCTTGCAGTGGTAAGGTGTGAATCCCACTCCACTACATTCAGAACAGAGGAAATAAGATAATTTCTACCTGTGTCGGCCAAGTTCGGTCACTTTGACCACACATGATTTTGTGCTGTTCTATTTTTTGTTTGTTTGTTTATTATGTGAATGAAACCAGCAGCAGGCAAAGCTGTGCGTGGATGCTGCTGCAGGAGCAGAGATGTAATCTGAGCTGCTGTGACTTCTAAATAGTTGTTTATTCTTATAGTAATTAAGGTAGATTGTTATGACAGTATCATATTGCTTCACTTTCACTTTTATTATGTTGTCTGGGTGTTCTCTATCACTTCAGGTTTATCTATCCTGCTCCGTTTTTTCTTTTAAACATAAATATTCAGTTTGCACAAATGCAAGTTAAGATTTAGTTTGTTTCTATGCAAAACAAGGCTGTTGCTTTATACGTCATTTTTTAAAACATTATTTGATTAGGACTATAAGCTATTAGTGTAAGCTAGGTATAATTGTAGCTTAAGCCTATAGCAATAGCATAAGTTTAAATGTAGTGGTCAAAATTACAGCTGGCGGCCGTTTTAGCAGTCTAGTTATATAATCATCGCCGTTCTAGTGTTATAATAGAAAAATAGAATTTATTTTAATTTTTTGTAGGTGCCTGTGTGATCTGTGTGTGAGCATGTCAACAGGCCTGCTCCATTTTTCAGCATAATTATTATTTAGCTGTACTTTCAGGTCTCCTTCAGGAAACTTACACAAGTTCCCAGGAGGTGAAAGCTCTATCAGATTGGAGCTTGCTCAATTGGTTGCACAAAGAGCAAGCCAGGATGAGCAGACACTGACTCATCGAACTAGATGAAACTAATCCTGGATCAGTGCACACTCACGGCTTCCTCAAACAGCCCTCACAATCTATCACAGGATCCCTGGTCTACCATGGCAATGAGCAGGAAATCCTACAACAAGCGAATGAAGAAGTCAAGGACAAAATAAAAAGAAGAAAAATACCAACATCTTTCAAAAACATCGAAAGAGTGTAGCAAAATATTTAAAACGAATGAGAGTAGGGTACAAATACACACTCACTACTACACACTCAAAACCATTTACAGAAATTACAGTCCACATAATTAATTAATATCTTCAAAAATATAGTTGTCTTCCGATTATGAATCCGTTCAAATTGCAGGTAAAATTGACTTCAGATGTGAGTGAAATTATGTAAATGTGTGTGTCTGGCTATTAAAGCTCTATCAGATGTCTTTATCTCCTTCCCTGGCCACAGGAGATTCAAATCAAAAAGGATTTTAGAGGATTTCAAGGGTTTTTCAAGAGAAATTACAAATGACAGAAGAAGTGTCAACAGTTACGGTCGGATACTCATTGCTTTGTGTGACATTGGTGCAATGTCACTGGTGCACTGAACTGCACCCACATAAAAATCAATCCACCTGAGGTGCCCACAAGGGGGATTTTGTAAACAGGAAATCCTTTCAAATCATTTATATTCACATGAAGATGACTTTCTGATATTGTCTATTAATGAACACCATACATTGCAATTTTTTCACCCGTTAATGGCCAGCTCAGGCAGGACATGGGACTTCATGGTGGCCCGTGCTGTCCTCCACAATGTGACCTGTCTGAGGAAGGAGTGCCACCACACGTGGACTGGGACAATGCTGCCATGTTCCTGGATGATGTTGGCTGACTTAGAGACCAATATGTCTTCAATAATTTGAGTTAATATGCATGCTTTCATTTTAAATTACATATGACATACAAATAAACTTGATTTGATTTGATTTGATGACTTGCAATGGCAAAAGAATTTGTGTAATTTTTTAAAACCGATTTGTTCTAATTTAACTAATCTAGTTGTTATATGTTGTGTAGTCAGAGTGGTAAAAGGATGGCAGTAGACAGAGGTCTTCCAAATTGGCAAGATTTTTTCAGTCAAGGTGCATGTTTCAACTAAACTAAACATAGGAAATGCAAAAACATAGCGTAACTTAACAGTTAACTTAATCAACTAAACACAACTGAAACAAACAAAACTTAACTTACACATGCACCCTGCTACATCATCATGACCCCCACACACAGACAAAAAGCCAGCCTTATAAAAGGTTGAGTTCTATTAACAAAATTGCTTCCTTAGGCTCCTCCCATTCCCCAGGTAAATCTGTTCCATAAATATAAATTTAACACAATTACCTGACTCATTTCCAGTAAACTAAAATAAATACTAATACAGTTTGTGATAAATAAATCCACCTAAAGACCTAGGCAATAAAGAAATTAAACATTTCCTGTAACACCAACATAATCACTCTCCCCCATACTTGAACCCTTCCCGAGACCTCCTCAAATCAGAAGGTAATGTAATCTTTTCTCCTTTTGTTCCTGGAACTCATAGTACGTGTGGTGAGTAACATATACCAGTTAACTATTTAACAAACAAAACAGACTTAACCAAATAAACAAAACTAAATGTTAACAATGGTCTGAGTCTTACTATAAACAGTTATAGTTTACATTAATATGCACAGGTTGATATTATAATAGTGGCAAATGGTGTGGCCTCACCCACTTTGTCACACTAGTCATGAAACACAAGTAACTGGTCATAACAAAGACTTAAACTGAAATAAGAGATATTATATCAATCACAGAAACCAAAAGACCAAATTCAAGCCTAAACACAACAAAGCCATAGACCATGATGCAACAATCTTATTTTACTTGCAGATGATACTGTCCTGTCACTCTTTCACTGACCTTATGGGATAAACCTTTATTTGGACCACAGAGATTTTTATTGCAATACTGTGAGTGGTCAAAGTGAAAGAAATGACAGATGGAAAAATGCTGAAAGCCAAAAATATATGGCTGATTGTGATGCTGGGATTTAACATTTAAGATAAAGTGAAAGAGAAAATAGCAGCATAATCATCTTATATTATATGCTGTTTGATGGGGATGCAAAGAAGAAAACAACTAATTTCTCATATGGAAATGTAACAGAATGAAGTGAAAATTATTTTATTCAGTTTTGCTTTCTTAGTTTAATTATTCAGTGTCACATTCAAATAGGCCTATTTTACATGCATCTTTTAGAAAACCCCTGAGGGGGCATTTTATACACTTATATTTGCAACTATTAAAATTCCTAAGCTGCTTTTACTTAAAGTTTAGAAAGAAAATGCCACCATTATTAATTCTGAGCTCATGTTGCAAAACTGGTACAATATAACAGAACAGGTTCACAACATCCGGTCAAAATAGTGGTGGTCTGTGGGCAAGATCTGTTTTGGGAGATTAAAAAGGACAAAGGATATGGATCTGAAAAATAACAATAAAAAAAAATTAAAGGGGAAACTTTTAAAAATGCTTATAGCTGTCTAACATGGCTCAAAAGGAGTGAATGCAAAATAACAAAAAGCAAATACAAGTCATGATAAGGGGGAACAACACAATCTGACCATGTCTTAAGTATGTCCACTATATATGGTGAGAACACAAGATATTTGATGAAGATTTTTTGACACAGTTTCACTGGTACTACAAACCAGGCTCCACATATTCAGGGGAACTTCAGGTGATCTGTCACGGAGGTGAAGAAGTGGACCCAAATGCAGGACTCAAAAGCAGGAGGCAGATGGAATGCAGGAATAAAGGTTTTAATCCAGACTGAACCAAAAAAGTCAGACCACGTGACAAGGAAACAAGACAGATGATCTGAACAAAGGACAACTGAAACCAAGGGGTATAAATACACTGAGGGGCACTAACAGGGAGCAGGTGTAGTAAATGAGCAAATCAAACCAGGTGTAGTAATGAACAGCAAAATAAAACAGAATGCAATACACCAGGGAAGGAGCTAAAAAATAAAACAGGAAACCAGACAAGACACAAAAACCACAGGATAGTAAAACTAACAATATTTGTTACTGCCTCACAAGCATATTAGCTGTTAGTCGTGGTTTACACGTGTCTCTCATGCTCTTAATTATCCAGTTCCACTCTGTCTTGGTTTGAAGAAACAAACAGTTTATTCCTTAGCTTCCCAAAAAATATGCCAGTTCCAAGACTTTCTGGATAACAAAAACAAACACCGTGTGCTTCCACAGCTAATATAGTACCAACTAAAAACAAACATAGGTCACTGTTTTACCACTACACATCCTGGCTGCGTTCTCAAAGCCACAGTACACAAATACCAGGGAAAAAAGGAGTAAACCTCCTTTACATTACATATTTAACTCAACTATGTTAAAATTAAACTTAAATGTCCAATGTAAATATTTGATCTACTGTTTAACATAAAGCTTAACTAAAAAACATCCTCTTTAGAAAATAGTTAAAATACCACCAATGGGGAAAGAACATTAAAATGAGTTTGCCTCATACATACCCGGCCCCTAATTGTTCTCTAAACTTTGAAACAATTACCATTTAACTAAACAATGAGTCTCTGAGAGTCCTTAGGACATCTTGCTATTTATCTTTGCTGTGGTGTCAGAGGTCACTAGTACTTGACACACCAAGGGAGTGCAGTCTTTACCACTGCCTCATTCATATTCCAGGAGAAGACAAATCTTTGTGATAGGTCTGTCTATCTTGCTGGTCTTGGTTTTCACATGGACACGGCCTACAAGTCCATGCTCATCAAGCGGTATTGACTGGATGATTTTGCCCATGATCCATGAGTTTCTTGGTGCTGTTTCATCCACAATCAACACAATGTCTCCAGGAATAAAGTTATGTGAAACACGCAACCACTTCTGCCTCCTTTGAAGCTCAGGTAAATACTCTTTTGTCCAGCGTTTCCAAAACAGGTCTGCCATATATTACACATGTCTCCATCTTCGACGTGCGTAAAGATCATCTTTCTGGAACAGCCCTGGGGGTAGAGATGGCTTAGTTTTTAATAGCAGGAGGTGATTTGGGGTGAGTGCCTCAAGGTCATTCGGGCCACTGGAAGGAGTAGTAATGGGCCGACTGTTAATGATGGCCTCAGCTTCACAGAGAAAGGTCTGGAGGCCCTCCTCATCCAACCTTTGTGTTTTTAGGGTGGCATGAAAGATCTTTCTGATGGATCTGATTAAACGTTCCCACACACCTCCATGGTGGGATGCGGTTGGAGGATTAAAGATCCACTTAATACCCTGCTGAGTCAAGTTGTTCTCTATTCTGGAGATATTCCATTCCTGCATGGCCTTTTTCAGCTCCCGCTCTGCTCCAACAAAATTGGTCCCGTTATCAGACCGCATCTCCATCACCTGACCTCTTGCAAAAAATCTGTGCAAAGTATTAATAAATGAGTCTGTATCCAAGGATGCTGCTATCTCTATGTGAATAGCTCAAATTGTTAGGCAGGTGAAGATCACACCATATTTTTTCACTATAGTTCGTCTATGTTTGACATCAAACAGACCAAAATAGTCTACCCCAGTTCTAGTGAAAGGTGGTTTATCAGGTATAACTTTGCTCCTAGGCAGGTCAGCCATTTTTTGTTGTCCTATAAGACCATGTAGCCGTCTACAAACAAGACACTTAGACAGAACTGTTTTGATTGCTACACTAGCACAGGGAATCCAGTATTTCTGGCGCAACTATGACAAAATATGGTTACGCCCACTATGACCAACTTCTTCATGGATAGCATGAAGGATAAGCTCTGACACCCGTAAGTTGTCATCCATGATGGAAGGGTGTTTTAATTCCTCCGGCATGGCTGTTCTACTTAATCTTTCCCCAACCTGAAGAATGCCATCTTGAAGTAGGGGATTGAGTTTGTAAATGTGGCTGGTCCTTTTAACAGGCTCATCGTTTTGTAGTGCACTGATTTCCTTTCCAAATGTCATTCTCTGGCAATGGCGCATGATTTCAAGCTCAGCTTCTTTCAGTTCATCAACTGTTAGATTAACCTTGCCAGGACTTATTCTTTGGCTTGTTATGAGCTTGTCAAGCTCATGTATTTTTTGCTTCTTGTCTGGAACAAGGAGCTTTCTCCTTTTGGATAATAACAACAATGCGTGTTTTATTTTCAGGATCCATGCCACTGCTCTTTTTAGGCGCAGCCAGGAGGAGTAGTGCTCTATTAGATCCTCCATGGCGTCTTTCTTTTCCTCAACAGAGAGAACATTAGTTGTTGCACTTTTCTTGAACTCTGGATCTGTTGTGTTGAGTTCCTTCAGGTGACCCAAATTTCCCGGCCAGCAGTTGCCTGGCTCAGTGATAAAATCTGGTGCAAAAATCCATGCTTTGTTTTTCACGAAGGCGCTCACCTTCTGTCCCCTTGATGCAAAATCAGCAGGATTAAAGTGAGTGCCAACATGCCTCCACTGAATACATAAAAACATTTCAGGATCTCTAACACTGTTGGCTACAAATGTGCAAAATCTTCTAGTCTCATTGTTAATGTACTTCAGTACAGCCGTACTGTCAGTCCAGAACACTGAGTCTGCAAGCTGCATTTGGAGTTCTCCTTTCAACATTCTGTCTATGTGCACTGCCATTGTTGTTGCTGTAAATTCCAAACGTGGGATGGTGGTGTGTTTAAGCAGTGCCACTCTTGGCTTTCCCATAACGAAGGCACAATGGACCTGATTATCACTGTTATTTTGGACAACATGACAGTGCCATAGCCGTCTTCACTCGCATCACAGAAATGATGCAGCTGAGCTAATGTTGTGCATCCAAAATCTGCTGGTTTGAATTTTGAATTCACTGAGCAGCTGCAAACATTTCTTCCAGTCAGACCACTGCTGAACATAACATGCTGGAACATTGTCATCCCAGCTAAGCTTTAGCCTGCAGAGTTCTTGTAAGATTTTTTTTGCCGGTAAGATCACTGGAGCTAAGATTCCCAATGGATCATAGACAGAACTTACCACGAGAAAATATTTCTTCTGGTGGGAGGCTTGTCATGGATGGTAATCTTAAATATGAAGCAGTCAGACTGGACACACCACTGGACTGCTAATGCTCTTTCCAAGGGTAGTGAATCTTGATCAAAATCCAAATCCTTTACCTCCTATGTCCGATCATTATCTGGTATGGCTGCCAATGTCTTTCGGCTGATCCACTTTGTCAGATTGAAGCCCCCTTTCTGAAGGAGAGCTTTCAGATTGTGGAACAGTGACACAGCTTCCTCATCAGAGCTAACTGACTTTAAGCAGTCATCAACATAAAAGTTGTGTAACACTGTGTTGACTACTGTTGCATCAAACATCTCCTTGTTGTCTTCAGCACTTATTCTGAGCACATAACTAGCACAGCTTGGCGATGAAGTAGCACCAAATAGATGCACAGCCATCCTGTACTCCACTGGCCACCACAGAAAAAGAAGCAGGTCGGCATCCTCAGGTGGAACTAAGACCTGATGAAACATGGCTTCCACATCAGATATAACAGCCACAGGTTCATGACGGAATCTTGTGAGGACTCCAATGAGGGTACTGGTGAGATTCGGCCCCTGAAGAAGTTGATTGTTTATTGTGAACCCCTGATAAGAAGCACCACAACCAAACACAATGCGTAACTTGTGTTTTTTGGGATGGTACACCCCATGGTGTGGAATGTCCCAAACCTTTCCATCACTGCGGTTGACTTCCTTGTCTGGAACCTTTACTGCATACCCCTTGCTGATCATGTCGCTCATGAAGGCAATGTAGTCCACACAAAATGAAGGATTCTTGAGAAGCCGTTTCTTTAAATTTAAGGCACGTTGTTATGCCATATCATGGTTGTTGGGCAGCCTTTGCTCTTTGTTTATCAGTGGTAAGCCAATACAGTAATGTCCATTTATCACTCTAGTGGACTGAGACAGTCTGTCTATGAATTGGAGATCCTCTCTTGACATTTCCAGTTCTTCTCTAATGCATTCAGGAAAGTCATACTTGAACTGCTGGTTCCACATCTCATCCAGCTTAGCAGCAGATATTCTGTTTACATAAGCAACTCCATGTCTTGTTGCATCACAGCCGTTTTCCCATAAGGGCCTATTCACTGTCCATCCTAGAAGGGTTCTTATGGCGCAAGGTCCATCATTTATACTCCTGATGACCTCCTCAGGTTCTAATGCCTTTGAAACATTTGTCCCAATCAGTAGACCAATTTCTGCCTGGATGGTAGAAATCTGTACTCTCTCCAGATGAGGCCATTTGTCCACATCTTCTTGCCGTGGAATATTCTTTCTGTTTGCAGGGATATTCATTTGGGTAAAAACTTCGGGTAGTTCTATGAAGTCATAACCATCTAGACTGCTCACCTCAAGGCCAGTTATAAAATGACTGGTAACAGTCTTTTGCTGTCCCATAGTTTTTAGAAGAATGTCAGTCTTTTTTCCATGTAGGTTTAGTTTGTTCATAAGCCTTTCGGTGCAAAATGTTGCAGTACTGCCTGGGTCTAAAAAGATATATGATGTCACAACTTTGCTGACTTTGTTAGCCATTACTTGGACAGGAACAATGGCAAGTGTACTGTCTGTGTCACCAGCCCTTTCATCAGAACATAGTTTACTTTCTGTGTCCACAAACCCGCTCACAGCGTGATGCTTCTCATAATCTACTGATGTTTCCTCATTCCTTAAAGGCTTGTTCTTGATCTTAAAATGCGACACAGTGGGATGAGTCAAGGAGCACACTTCACAGTTTAACTTCTCATCACAGAATTTGCTCATGTGTCTCTTTTTCAAGCAACTAAAGCAAAGACCTTTGGTACGAAGAAAGTCTAACTTTGCCTTTTGTAGAGATTTCTTCATTTTTTTACATTGTGACATATTGTGTTCGTTGTAACAAAAGAGGCAAGGTGTGATGAAGGCGCTGACTGAAACAGACCCCATCTTGCTTGGCTTTGGCTCGGTGTTGACACCTGTTTGTCTGTCCACTGGGGTCGCAGTAGTGGTGAAGACTGTCTTGTCACTTTTTCTTCCTGATGAAAAGTTTACTGCAGACTTGGCTTCTCGTTTGCAGTTATCCTTTATATCTCCAAACAAAGGGTGAAGTACAATCTTAGCTTGAGTATTGATAAACTTGACAAGGTCTTTAAATTTAAGTCTTCGAGCCTTTTGCTCTTCCAACTCAAATGCAACACTCCTCCACTTTTCTTTCAGCTTATATGGAAGTTTACTGATGATGACACGCATGTTGGCTACATTATCCAACTCTTCCATATATTCAGAATCTCTCATAGCATTGCTACAGCTGAAGAGAAAGAGAGCAAGTGCATTTTGTGCTTCACCATCATCTTCCTTGATAGCAGGCTAACTTAAAGCTTTATTTATGTAGGCTAAAGGGATGCGATACTCATTTCCAAAACGTTCTATTAAAAGTTTTTTTTGCCTCACAGTAACCATGCCCTTCATCCATATGTAAACAACTCCGTAATAACTCCCGGGGCTGTCCACTGGTGTACTGCTCCAAAAAATAAAGGTGATCCTTATTGCTGTCTGTTTTACTCTCTTCACCATGTTCGAATGCTCTGATAAAGAGTCTGTATTCCAAAGGGTCTCCCTTAAAGGTGGGGATGTTTTGAGGTGGAAGAGTAGAAATCCTTTGTTGCTTTATATCATTTTGACGCTGCATTACAGTCACCAAGGCATCTGGACACATAGAGTCTTCTGACTTTGTAGAACTGTTACCAGAAGAGCTGCGATTGTCTACGTCACCAACAGCTTTGCTCGCTGCAGGTGGTGGATTACTTCCGCATTGTGCGCTATTACATTGGGAAACAACTGATGCGTCAAACTTTTGCAGTGCTTGTAAGTTTTGCATCTGCAACAGCTAAAGCAGTTTGAATCTCTAGCTCTTCCTTATCAGCTTTAATCTTAGCTTTTTGCTCTTGTAGAGCCTGTCTTTGCTTAAGTGCTGCTGCCTGTGCTACAAGTGCAGCCCTTTCCATTTCTGCTTTTAGGCGTGCAAAGGATGCTGATGATACTGAAGAGGAACTAAAGCTTGCTTTAGATTTTCTGGATCTTTTATATGCAGCAACAGATATACTATCTGAAGGCTGAACACTTTCATCCACTTTCTTTGCTTCTTCCTTACGTTTTTGCACATCTTTTATCCACTCATTCAGCTGTTCGGTAAAGCCTTTAAATAAATTTGCCTTTGGCTCAAACCAATCCTTTTGATCCTTGTTCATGTCTTCTTCGGACATACACTGCTGAAATAGTCCTTTACCAGACATATTCAGCTCACAAAACTCTCCAAAGAGCGCATTAAACTCACCACTCAACTTGTTTTCCTAACATATTAGCTGTTAGTCGCGGTTTACATGTGTCTCTCATGCTCTTACTTATTCAGTTTCACTCTGTCTTGGTTTGAAAAACAATAAACGGTTTATTCCTTAGCTTCACAAAAAATATGCCAGTTCCAAGACTTTCTGGATAACAAAAACAAACACCAAGACACGGTAAGAAAACCGTGTGTTTCCACAGCTAATATATTACCAACTAAAAACAAACATAGTTCACTGTTTTACCACTACACATCCTGGCTGCGCTCTTAAAGCCACAGTACACAAATACCAGGGAAAAAAGGAGTAAACCTCCTTTACATTACATATTTAACTCACTAACTATGTTAAAATTAAACCTAAATGTCCAATGTAAATATTTTTGATCTACTGTTTAACATAAGGCTTAACTATAAGACATCCTCTTTAGAAAATAGTGAAAATACCACCAATGGGGAAAGAATATTAAAATGAGTTTGCCTCATACAATATTCAATAAGCCAACTAGATAGAAAAATAAAATAGAAGTGCATATCCTTTCAGCTCTGTGTAATAAATGTGCATCTTTCTCATTAGAAGGCATGGTGTGACCCCAGGACTATATTAACTAATAATATATGTAATAGTATAAAGTTATATTACCATCCTCACATTATGTAGGCAACTTATAATAAGTGTTACCATTTCTTGGGTTGTGGTGCTTTTGTAAAGGTTTAATTTAATTTCAAAAAAACATTTTGAAAAGTAAATGTTGGTATAACCATGAATACACAAACATCATCATGTTGAGTTCGATCCTCTGCATTGTGCACACTTACACTGTAGGAGTAGATGACATAATTTTTTTAAATTAGTCTTAAAATTTGTAAAAGTGATCAGGAACAAACTTTGAAGTAATCAGTTTCTGTTTTAGGCTATATTCCTTTCAATTCCACATCTCTTATGAAGAAAGTCAAACAGCATAGACAATCATTATAGGACACTGACTAACTGTCCATCAGCTTTTCTAAGGTTTCATGTATATGTGAATTAACTGGTCAGAAGGAAGTGGTTTCAGATGTGTTGATCTTATCTTAACACATGTTTTCAGGTTAATGCAACCTGGTAGGAAGTGAACTAGCTTCATGACACTGATGCCACTGATCCTGCATTATATTACATGCCCCTGATGTGATAGAATCTTAATCAAGGTATCAAAGGGTCATGGCAAAATGAGAACTGGCAGGACATGTCCATGCAGCAGTCTTTGTGTTGACATGTTAAACAGTTTATATGATATGAAACCATATTCTGTTCTGGTTGTAATTTAGTTTGTTTTAATGTAATTCCCTATAGTCAACTAAATTGTTTCATGCATCCCGTCAGAGTCCAAGGGATGAGGTGAGGAAAGGAACTGCAGAACAACAACAGAGGAGAGGAAGCCAAGTGACATCTGGGGTTTTAATAATGAAACACTAAAGATGTTATGCTTTAATCCACCTTGATCTCATGAACTGAAAGTGTTGCGAACATCGTTTCGATGCGTTGCTTCAGCATGTTAAAAGTCATGTGACCACCACCAACTGAGGCCTCGTTACGTCGTCTATGGGTGTCATGCTGCTCCTGGGAATTTCCAAGGGACTTAGACTGTCAATCTGTCAATTCTTGGGATTCAATCACATTGAAAACCAAAGGCTTTAGAAAGGAGAGTTCGCTAGCAATTGTTCATCATTTAATTTTGAAAACAGATTGAAGGAAAGCATCGCATTAAAATGATTTGGGATTAGCATTTGGATCTGTGTGAGATGCCGTTGCCAGGGTAACTGCTGAACCTGCTCAGAATATGAGAAAGGTGTGGTGGTGTCTTCAAAATTACAGGCAGGATATATTTCCTTTGCTTTATTTTGTTCATACTTTAAAAGTTAATCATATCAACTTTATCAGGAAGCATCAGAGGAAGCATCTGGGTCTGTAGAGGAGCACGACATCCTGTACAACCCCTCCCACAGTTGTACTTAAAAGCCTTAATCACCATCAGTTTTAATTTTTAATGCCTTTAAAGTTGACTGTCATCGAATTATTGTTTCTTTCAGGTGCAACCGTGTGCCAGTAGAGGAGCAGATTTAAGCCAAACATCATCAAAGAAAAACTTTTTAAAAAAAAATTTAATCCATAAAACTTTGCCGTCACACAAGCATTTATCTTAAATTTTATTTTAATGCAACTTTATAAATACAATAAAGTAATCACTGTGCCAGTTGCATAAGCACCGTTTTTCTTTTACTTTTTCCATTTGAAGACACTAAGTTTTACACTTTAACACCGATTTTAACACAGACAGATGAAAATAGTAGCACAGGGTTGAGAACATATTCTTTATTAAACACTGAGCCAAAGATGAAACAGGAAGCTGCATGAGGTTAATAACATAATTATTTTTGACGCTACCCCTCAAATGCATTACACACAGACAGCCAACAGATGGAGATCTTTTTGAATGGATCAATGTTTCGATGCATTGAGTCAATTTCATGGCAGTCGTGTCAAAGTAACTTGGTGTTTAATGTGGCTTCGGTTTCACCAATTCAATAAAACACAATAAACTATTGATAATCCAGCAACAAACATGGAAATTATCCAACAAGGGTCGACTGAAATCCAAGAGTCTATACACAGAGAACTAATCTCTAAATGAGCAGCAGGTGAGGCAATAAGTCAAAGAAACCAGGTGTGATGATGATCCAGAATCAGGAAGTTAAGTGAACAGAAAACACAAGGAAAAATACTCAACAAAATAAAACAGGAAACAAGTCAGAACTCAAGATGATAGACTAGAAACTAAGACTGCAATAAAACAAGAACAGAAAACCACAGATCGTGACAACCTCTTAGCCAGTTAAATTTTCTCTACATTCTCAGTTTTTTTTTGCATTGGTGGGCACAGCATTGAGGTTGCCGGTGGCACAGGTCATAAAGAAGAACATAATTAGTTACCATAGCTACGCATATTACACGCAGATATATATTACAATGCCATCAGAAAACCAATACCCCGTACACGCTCTTGGTAAATGCATTTAGGAGAATAATGACTGGATGTGTCTGAAGTTTCTTCAGTTAAACAAAAACAAAACTGAGGTGATTGTCTTTGGAGCCAAAGAGAAACGATTAAAGGTCACCACAGAGCTTCAGTCTACCTAAAAACCACTACCAGGCCAGAAATCTGTGTGTATTGATGGACTCAAACCTTAACTTTGAGAAACACATTAATAGAATCACAAAGTCAGCCGACTATCATTTTAAGAATAAATCAAGGGTAAAAAAATTGAGGTCTCAGCAAGACTTGGAAAAACTAGTCCATGCTTTCATCTTTAGCCGGCTTGATTATTGTAACAGTGTATTTACAGGTTCTACCTAAAAAGCCAATTAGATACCTGCAGCTTATTCAGAACCCTGTCCTCACTAAGGCCAAAAAAGTGGATCACATCAGTCCAGATCTGAAATCTTTACACTGGCTGCCGGTCCATCAGAGGATAGACTTTAAAGTTCTGCTGCGGGTCTATAAAGCTTTGAAAGGTTTAGAACCAAAAAACATTAGTGACCTCTTGACTCTTTGAATTGTCTTGTACATGAAATGACCGTCACCGTCATTTAGATATATTATTTAGATTTAAATATAAGATTTAACATTTTGATATAACATATAACATTTAGATTTAGATTTAACATTTAGATTTAACATATAGCATTTAGATTTAGATTTAAATTTTAGATTTAGATGTTCTGTTTGACCCTTAAATATGTGGTTAACAGTTATGTTAAATGTAGGAAAATGTAGAAAAAATGTGCTAAATATGAGAAAAGTCTGATAAAAAATGAAAATGTGTCAGCTGCAACCTTTATACGAAATTTTTACACTTTTTACACTTCTCATTTAAAGTACTTTAGGTTTACACATACACATATATAACCTTGCATTTAAAGTACTTTAGGTTTACACATACACATATATAACCTCTCATTTAAAGTACTTTAGGTTTACACATACACATATATAACCTCTCATTTAAAGTACTTTAAGCTCACACATACACATATATAACCTCTCATTTAAAGTACTTTAGGTTTACACATACACATATATAACCTCTCATTTAAAGTACTTTAGGCTCACACAGACACATATACAATATCTCACATACAATATTGTTATCACTGATTCCAATGTGTATAGGGTGTCTTGTATGTATGTTTTATGCGGTTTTAGTAGTATGTATGTGTGGATTTCATAATTTTATTTCATATGTTGCTTTAGTGTGTATGTAAGAGTTGATTTTATGTTTATGTGCAAATAATTATAGTTGTGTATGAATGATTTAAATGGTGTGTGTGAGAGTCAAGAATGGATTATGTCCTATACGTCCCCTCATATCATATCGTATATCATTTGCGATATACGTTATCGACAAGTCTGAAAAACCACCTTATTAGAGCATAAATTTGTTTTTTTTCATTGCGATATTTACTTTTTGCGCAATTCTTGGGGTAATGGAAACCACCATATAAATTGAGGATAATCCTGCTGTTGACAAGAGGTTGGAAAAACACAGTGAGGAAACAACAGTGTCATGATTTGTGTTTTTTTTTTATGGTCTTCTTACGTTTAGTTTTTTGTTGCTTTCTGCTTCTTGTCATTAGTGCACCTAGTTTAATTAGCACATTAACTTCACCTGTTCCTCGTTAGTCCATCTCTGTGTATATAAACTCCTTTGTTTAAGTTATTCCCTGCCAGTCCATTGCTAGAGGTTAGAGTTGTTAGTGTTCATGCCAAGTTTAGTTTCATAGTCTTCATGTCATGTGTTGTAGTGTAGTGTCTAATTATTAGCATTATCAGTGTTGGGAGTAATGCGTTACAGGAACAATATTACTTTTTTGGGTAACGAAGTAAAGTAGTGCGTTACACTTAAAATATTGGTAACAAAATTCCTTTACTGGACTACAGTAACACGTTTTTCTGCATTACTCGAGCCGTGTTTGCCTATGTGTAAAGTTCTGATCTATTTTAAGGGGTGTGCGCATGCTGGTGCTCCAAGTCTACACGATGAATTATGGTCAAGTGAAGTAATATGTAGTGGCGTTACTTTTCAAATGCAGTAACGAGTAAAGTAATTTCAATACAATTTACAGAGGTAATGAGAAACTAGTAACTAATTACTTTTTTAGAGTAACTACCCCAACACTGAGCATTATATTGGTAGTATGAGCATATTTCGATGTCTTAAGCAAATTTAGGTAAAAAGGTGTGTTTCTGCAAGTATTACATGGATTCAGCAAACACAACCGACCTTTGGAATAGACAGTATCCAAAGAGTTTGGTCAAATCAATGTACCCCTTGAGATACAGAGCCACATATCTCCATATGCAAGTCCTACGACTGGCTCCAAAAGGTCAGTTTAGGAATGTTTGTGAGAGCATAAAAAGGCTGCCATAGTATGAACAGACAGGTTTTCTACAATTGAGCTTCGGATACCCCACAGATTCTGCAGATCTGTTTAAGATGTCACTTTTTGTAATAAACCATAATTTTTTGTTATACATTAAGCTGGTGTCTGGAGCTCTTCTTTTTGCCTCAAAGTATTTTTGTCACACCACCTGCTTCCGCGAATAAAATTCAAAATGGCATCACGTTTTTTTTATGCCAAGTTTTGTTGAAGTACTCTAGTTTACTTCTTGATAAAGCCTTGTTCTTGCATTCACCTGCCTCGTAAAGCCTGCATTTCGGTCCACACCTCTAACCCACAGTGTTTAGTTAAAGGCTTTCCAGATAGCAGAGAAGTTTGGGCCAGCTACTTTAAGCACTTTTGGCTCAGTTATGGCACTGGTAAGGTGTGTGGGACAGAAGTGGACATGATGTCAGTTGCCAGCCTGGCTTGGATTATTGGAAGTCTCCCGTTGGCCACATGTGGTCCAGATGTGGTCCAGATGTCAGTTGTTGGACTGGACATGTATTATTGGAAGTATTTGGATGGTCAGAAGTGGTCATAACACAGGAAGCCTGCCTGGAAATAAATTATGGGCATTTCCTTGTGGGTTGTCATGTGTAAAAGAGGCCTTTCTTGTCAGCAGTTATTACCCTCAGAAACATAAATGACTGAAATGATTTCTAGTTAAACAAAATAAAACATAATTTCTCTCTGTGGATGATTTGATTTAGTAATTTTTTTTTGTGCAAACAGAAATTATTCTTTATGTCATTTTAAATAAAACTTGTACTCAAATGGCTTTAAAAGTGTTTGTGTTGCCCCCTACACAGTAATTCAGGGAGTATAATTTTACTTTGGCTTAAATGGGATAATTGCTTTGTTTGGGGATGTCTAAACAGGCATTTCTAACTGTGCCTAATCACTGCACTTGGACAAAAAAAATTCAGAGGCCTAGACCAGGGGTGGGCAATTAATTTTTACAAAGGGCCACATGAGAAACCTGAATTGTGTCAGAAGGCAAATCCGACAACTTAACTCAATTCTGCTCAACTTTCCTCCATTGTAAATTCTTCAAATGATATATTATGAATAGCTGGTACAGGTAATCAGAAGAATAAAACGTTTTTGTAAATATTTATATTAGGCTATGTGAACGTGTGGTGCATAGGTCAAAGAAGAAAACAACAATCACTGAATCAGTGCAATTTAATTTTAACTTGTTAATCTCCACAGACAATGAAAAACAACAAACAACTTAGCAAGTTTATAGAAATGCAACAATACAACAACTTGTAATGATTCCCGCAGTGAGAATAATCCAGTCTGTTTTGGGATTGAAAAAGTGCATTGAAATCTGGCTGAATGTCTGAGGAGGCGATGCGAAGAACAGCTGAGAGGTGGTCATCAGTGATGAAGGATCTGTGTTTGGATTTGTTGAACTTCATCACTGAGAATGTCTGTTCACATACGTAAGTAGATCCAAAGAGGACTAGAATCCTCTGAGCAGGCCTCCTCAGATGTGGGAAGTTCTCTTCTTTGAGCAGCATAAACAACGTGGTTCAGCTTTAGCATCGTCTTACGCAACACTTCCTGATGTATAATACAATGCAAAAACGTCAATTTCTGCACAGGGTTGATTTCTCTCAGTTTATCCTGCATTCTCTTTAAAAGACCAACATTTTTTTCCAGTCAGATCTGGACAACCATCTGTTGTCACACATGCCAGATTGTCCCATTTCAGTCCCAACTTGTCCAAACATGCATTTACCTCTGTGAATAAGTCAAAACCAGTGGTTGTCCCTTTCATTGACTGCATGGCTGCCAGCTCCTATGTGACTAGAAAGTCTGCAGTTATTCCACGTAAGAAGATGAAAAGCTGGTGTTGTCACGCACATCGCAGCTCTCATCCAAAGCCTGAGAACATCAGTCTGCAGCTCTGTTCTTCAGTTGAAGCTCCAAGTTTCCAGTGATGTCCTCAACATGCCTCGTCACAGTGCGTCGGGAGAGTTAGACGTTCTCAAACACGTCCTTTTTCTCCGGGCATATCTGTGCAACAGAATCCAATAAGCACTCCTTAATAAACTCTCTGTCAGAAAATGCCCCACTTTTTCTGGCAATTTTGTGAAAAATGACATAACCTGTCCTAACGGCTGCATCTCAGGTGGTGTGAAGTTAGGCAAAAAAAATCAAAAGTCCTTGTTGAGTTTGCAGTTTTGCTAGCAACGCATCTGACAGATTTTTGAATTTTCCTCATGTTTGGTCGTGTAGTGGTGATTCAAATTGTAATCTTTTAACACAGCGACCTGTGTACCACGAATCAAGCACACAGCTTTACCTTTAATTTCTGTGAAGAAGCACTTGTCAGTCAATGTCTTGGTAATAACACAACATTCATTATCAACTTATTCTTTCTTAGCGTGAGTTGAAATCTTCAGGGTAACCTTGCTAGCCCCACTTGTCGCTGTTCACCTTCACTCAAAGCTGGCATCACGCACATACATCAATACGACATAAGAGTAACACTTTTTAAAATAAAAGTTGTGTAGACCCTTTCATGGCCTACATAATCAGTGATGTCACTTGGCAAAAACAGAGGAAGGTTATTACGACTTAAAAATGTCGTCTTCTTTTGTGTTTGGGTGCCAGAATAGGAGAAACAACATTCCTGGCAGTAAATTGAAGTTTTTTAGAAGAAGTTAGTACTTGCTTTTAAATATACTTATAGTATTTCAAGTAAAAGTACTTTCTAAACGAATTGGCTAATGCAGGTATGACTACACTATAACAGATCAGTAGTACAGGCTGTGCTATCACTTTAACTAACAATGATGCAGATGGTGCTACTGGTTACACAGGTAATCAATTATTTGAAAGTTTACTGTTCTTACCCTCTGTAATACAGTTCACACTTGGACATATGAGTCTGTGTATCCTTCTGGGTGTTTTACCACCGTTTAGTGTTTCTGATGCTGATACACCTGCTGCAGATGTGCCCATCTCTTGCTGAAGGATCTGACTGCTTTGATTCGATTAGTGGACCAATTCCACTCTCTTTACTGAGCATAACAGGATTTAGTTTTTAATATTGACCATTATGTGGCTACCAAAGCAATAAAAGAAACTTCACACAGTATTTAATTTGAATAATTTTATTATCCTGTCATGGCCTCCACCAAGAAAAAATAGTCCTTCTAGCAAACAGGACTTTAAAGTTGCAGGAGTTTGATAGCAACATCTTGGAAAAACAAAATGACCATGAATGGACCACTTGGGGTATGATATATAGGGTGTGACTTAGCAGCACAAAACCCCTTGCTTATAGCAGTGGTCATTATAAGAAATATCACATAGTCCATTCAAGTCAATGGAATTCTCTGCAGCATTTTGAGTAACCAAATAACAACTTAAAATTAGAAAAACAAACATTAAAACTCACAATTTGACTGTAACGTGTAATGCAACGCATTGTAAAAATGTAATAGAGAAGCATAGATATTTGCTGTAAAATGTAGCGAAGTGAAAGTAAAAAGTAACTACAATTTTGTCATTTTCCTCTAGGATTAATAAAGTATTTTTCATTTAATTTCAAATAAATCTACTGAAGTAAAGTACTGATACATGAAAAACATGTATCTTATTAATTACTTGTACTTTGTTACATGACGGAAGAACACTTATAGTTTGGAATGTGAACAGTCAAATCTGAACTTAATAAGATTAGAATTTATTTACAGTTAAAGAATGTGGCTTGTAATGGGAACATAACCTTAGTTTATGTACCACAGTTTGTACAATGCTTATAAAGCATAACCGTGTGTTATCACAATGAGGCAAATGTTTTGCCATTTTTATACTTAATATAAAAATGCAATATCAGTTTGTTATTGTCTGCCAAGGAAATAAATGTACTAAAAAATATCTGTTACCTGAGCTTTTATTTGGCACTGAGGCAAGCTAGTCAGCTGCTTTAAGGCACTTAATCTGAGCAGAAAATTTATCTTCTTTTGGCCAAAATAACTGCACTGGCTCAGCAGCAGGTGTGGCAACTGAGTTTTCATAGCCCCCACCTGAAGTTTTTACCATGATGTCTCCTACAACTCAGTCTATCCGGTCTCTATTTTGTCCCCCATCCACAGTCTTCTCTCAGGCTATCAGCATAATGGTCCCATTATTTATGACTGGCAGCTCTCCGTGTTGGGCGCCTTGCTCCATGTTTGAATGAAATTAAAGCAATAGTTGTTTGTTGTTTGGCTTTTCGAGGTTACTCAGAAACGTGTAAAAAAAACACAACTAAAAAAAACAACCAGCCCTTATATCAGTGTCAGCGGTGCCTCTAAAGATACATTTCAGACCAGTGACTGTTTGTTTCTTACCAAGTTTGTGAGTCGAAGTGATAACACAAGAAAAGTTAGAAAAAAATAGCCTAAAGTTTCTTAGTTTGTCTTGTATAGAAGATCAGACTTGCAAAGGCACATCAGATGTCTATGTTTTCCCCCAAACTTTGACTTTAAAGAAGCTGAGGCCAGGGTCTTTTTGTCTCTGAGAATTGCATTTCAGAGCAGTTTTGTGGAGGCCAATACCCCGCACAAAGCAAATCAAATAAAACCTGTCAAACTGGAGGTGCTGCATTCCCTGCTAGTCCCAAGTCTCAGTGTGTGGGCTTTAGGCCCTCCCTCATCACACCACAGCCAGATTCTCAATTGCTCCAAGTGATGGCTTTACATCACAGTCAATAGACTAAGAACCTTGTACTGTGTGATGCGGAGCAACCTGGAGCATACCGATCAGCATCTGCAGTTAAAAGCAAGCTGTAAATTAATGTGGTTTCTCTGAGATGAGGAGGATTAGGAGGTAAATGGTTTGAAATAGGATTGCACCCCCCCCACACAATAAAATTGAGTCTTGCAGATATCGAGCTGCTGTTAGGAGAAGCAAGCTTTCAATCCATGTCCCACATGTGCACACAGCCTGCCAATAACAAAGCAAGTTCCTCCATGGACAGCATGCTAAACTGGTATTTTATGTTACATTTATGTAAAACTCTTTTAGTCTTAAGGATTTAAAGAATGTACTGCAGAACCAGATCAGCCAACATGACATTCAGTTGAAATCCACACCACTAATTTGCTTTAAACATTTTTGTTCAAATAATGATCTTATTTGAGGGCGACAGAATACTCTGGAGTGGATAAATCCACCATCCATTATGACCTTAGTAATGAACAAAATATGGAAGGCCAAATTATACCACTTCTGGCAACATTAATTAAAACTGAATCTTTATAAGGTTAAAAGTAGATATTACTGCAAAGGTATTGTACATGGTAACATTAAATCATGCTGTTGCTCTTTACAAAATGCTCAGTATGTGTTTCTTTAAAAACATCAGATCAAGCCAGAAATCATTGTGCACTCTGAACTAAATTTTAATAGTCATACTAGAAAAGCATATCTAAAATAACTGAATGTTTTAAATACTTATTCATGCATTTGTTTTCACTGGTCCTGTAAAGTGTCTGCATCACAAGGACAACTGCAGCTGGTGCAGAATGTTACTGCAGATGGTAACATATTACTCTGGTTCTCAGATCTGTACACTGGGTTCCTGAGCACCAGAGAATCGATTTTAAAATATTACAGCTTGTGTACAAGTCACTGAACACCTCTGGGACAAAATTCATATTTGATCCATATGAGCCACATCAGCCATTAAGACTTCTAAGATCCAGTCAAGTTTGCTTTCCATCCCCAGAGTTAAATCTAAACAAGGTGAATTGGCATCTAGTTTTTATGCTGCTAATATCTGGAAAAAAAACTACCAGAAAACCTGAAGTCTGCTCCAAACCTTAGTTCTTTTAAATCAGGTCCGATTTTCTTTTTCAAATCTTTTATTTAATTTATTTTCTTGAATATGTACAATCATGCATCATGATGTTTATGATGATAATCACGCATTGATTATATGTATTTTCCTGTTTGACTGTTTCTTTTGATCATCAACAACACATTGGGTTGGATTATATATATGAAATGTGCTATATAAAACTTTTTTCCCTGGCCATTTATCCTGTCTTGTTTTCATTCTTAATGAGACCAGTAAAATATATTTTGTTCCACATTGACATTCGTACTATATTTAAAACATTTTTCCACACAAACATTTAAAAATCCATTATTTAGGTTGCTTTTTGCCTGATATAATGGATCAGATGTCAAGAGTTATGTCAGAAGTGTCAAAAGTGATCCTGTTAACAATGCCCTGTGTTAAACAGTTCTTAGATCCACCTTATGGTGCCCCTGGACACATCATCAGTGATGTAACCTGGGATCACAGGGGGTTTCGGGTCTT
>JBAMHW010000018.1:9467055-9486344 GCA_037177495.1 Rhadinocentrus ornatus
CCTCTGCAGGGCCTACAAAATGCTGGGCATCACAGGAGCCAGTCAGCGAAGGGCTGTTAAGTTGGCCACTGACGCAGTAGAAGTGGCGTCAAGGTGGTTGTGGATCAAGAGGGGAGAGGGCAAGTAGGGTAGCGCTACCTGGACACAAGCTGGGGCCTGATCAGCCCTGGCTGGGTCACCTGGAGGAGGGAGTCTGATTGTTGAAAGACCTGAAACCCCCTGTGATCCCAGGTTACATCACTGATGATGTGTCCAGGGGCACCACAAAGTGTATCTAAGAACTAGGGTTTTGAACATTTAACAGTTCTTTTAAAGTCAAAGCTGCATGAGAGCAATCACAATTATTTATCTGTTTTTATCAGAAAACAGCAAAAATTTGACAGCTAAACATTTTAAATGTTCAGGTCAGGTGATTATAGCATGAATGCTTATATCTCATTCAGTGAATGCTTATTTTACTTTAATTGCAAAGAAAACAAATTAATTAGAAACTATAACTTTTACTGAACTTTAACTAAGAATAAAAAATTATAAAACTTTCACTTGTATTGCAAAAATAAATATCTTAAGATCGTAAACATATGCAACTAAGTAACGCTGTGGCAGCAAAACCCTTTGAATTAAAACCAAATGAAGATGCTACTGTCTAGGAATATATCCTTTATTTCTAAGATGATCACTGTATTTTTTCTGGTTTTCAAAAGTGACATGGTTTTGCTGTCAGGCAGCTCTTTTTAATTTTGGGTGTCTCTTTGATATGTTCTCCAAACAAAATAAAACATCATCAGCCTTTATTCAACCAGGAAAGATAAAAGTCTTTCAGCTACAACTTTTAAGGACAAGACAAGCCAGTTATTGTGTTACACATTTTCCCCCGCATCTTACCAGAGGCTAGTCCGCAGCTTTCCATTAAGCTCACTGAGAAGGTGTAGACCTGGATCAAAGATAAGGCCGCTTTATCAGCTGCTTTTATCTTTCTAAAAGACTTCTGACAGGTACTCCACAGGCATTCAATCACAATGTTCTGACTTTCTCCTTCATGCATAAAGAAAACAAACTGCACGCTTGCTTTTTGTTTAGCAAATGTCATCTTTTTTGCTTTAAAGAAACATGAGTCATTTGTCAGGCTCTGCCACTGCTTATTCGTTTGCGTTGGAAATTAAACAGCATTATTATGCCATGCATAACAATGAACCTAGCCAATAATTCAGTGTGAATAAAACCTGAATCACATATGTTTTGTCAGTTTTATTTTTTTGTTTATGTTGACATTTTTACTATTTTTAATTTCAGTTTGAATCTTGGTGAGAGCCTTTTAGGATTCTTCATTTGAAACTAAAAAATAATTGAAAATATAGAAAATAGATTTAGAAACTGAAATGAAAGAATGCATGTCATTTCATAAATTTTCTACTCACATATTTGTAAAACTTATCTCTAATGCCAACGATTGATTCATATTTTCATATCAGACTTACCTGATATTGATGGTTTCTGTATAATTGATAGGTTAGTTCTCTATTGCTGCTGTTCCATACACAGTACGACCCTTGTTTGGTTTTCCATTACAGACAGTACCATTTCATTGTGGGTGGGTTTAGCTTTTTTCTCATTGGAGTGTGTGAAGCAGTAGCTACACAGACCAAACACACAACTTCACTGAGTGTGTTAATTATATTACATTGATAGTGACTTGCAAGTGAGGAGTGAGGAGGGGTACAAAGTGTTATATTCTGAGCTCACAACTGGCTTTTAGTTCAGAGGAGTTTAAATATCTGCTGGCAGTGATCGTAACATCTGAGCCCTGTAAAGGAGAAACAGCAACAAAAAAAATTGAATCTGTAAATCCAAAGTTGATCACATGCTCATTTATTCTTAAATTTTGCTCACAGTCTGCAATGCCATACAAACATATGTAGTATATGTAGCACATTTATGTGCTGGAAATTTAAGCAACTCCATGGAACAGAAAAGTGAAACAATGTGCATATGAAACTGTAGAAAGTTGCTGTACAAAACGTTGTTTACCCTTTTAGGCAAGGATTTTCCGTCTGCAGTGTTTCTGTATAATATCTGCTTGGCAACCTTAACCTTGTTCTTGTGCAAGTACAACTACTAGTATTAAGTACTGTTATTAACCTGATGTCAGTTTTAAGCCAAGTAGTAGTGCTAATCATGTTATATGGTAGCTCTAGATTAGTTTTAAAATAATGTGGAGAAACCATCATATATTTTCTTTTCAGTGAGTGTATTTAGGGACTACACATCAACTCGGTTAATCATAATTTTGACATTGGAGCTAAAAGTTAAACTGTTAAGTTTGTCAAAGAGTACCTCAGCGTCTAAGTTACTCAGTGCTAGGCTAGCGCTACATGATCCATGATTTAAACAGGAGGCTAGCAAAGTTGCTAGCTGATTTTAAAGTAAGCTACAGCATGCAAATGTGGAGAAATACAGCCTGTAATGGAGCCATATTTACAATTGTAAGAAATATCTATTCAACTGGCAGCATTTTGACCACTGGAAATGTTAAATATCTCATCAGCATTCCTTTCTTACTCACACATCAACACAAACACACACACAAAAACATAATTTATTTGACCTAGAAAAAACCTTTCATAGCAGCAAGAGACGATGAATAGAGCAAATGTTCTCGCTCTACGTGTTCTTAACAATTCATATTCATTCTAAACAAATTAAAGTATAGAGATGTGAACACAAACTCAATTTTTATCATCAATCATAAACTTGAAATTGGTAAATTATGTTCTCCCATATAACATTTCACCACCGTTGCATCCCATATCTCTACAGACGTTCTTCCTATTATTGATGACCTTTGCTTGCTTGTGATCACAACAATGTTAAATGTTCCCATTTCCCCTTATTGCTGATGACATCAATTCCAAACCAAAACAGTGTGACAAGAAATGATTTTGAGGGCTTTACTTCTGCCTGAGGCTATTTCCTGGTAATGAGTATAAATGAGTATAAATGAAGTGAGAAATGTAGGTGGACCTACAACGCCGGGGGGAGAAATTGATTTCACAGTGGTTAACATCTCCATGTTAAAAACAGGGATGGAGTGAAAGAGACTGAGACAGTGAGGACACTGACGATAGGATGCATGATCTGCCCTCCTCGACCCTGCCGTGCTATCGCTGCTCCTTTTATAATAGAATGACTGAACATTCTTCCCTTGATCTTGACTCCCTGCTATGTCCCCATGCCTTCAGGTGGTGTGGTTATTAATAGTATCGCCTGGTTTCAGTACAGCTACATCACTGAAATATGCCCTTTTTGCAACTGGAATTACCAAGATATGTTTAGATCATGCTAATAAATGAATGACTTGATTAATTGCCCTTCACTGAGGCATACTGCTGATGTTTGAGTTTTACACTTTCATCTAATGTTTATGCATGGCTCAAACATGTGCAGTAAATAATTTCCATATTTTCTTAAGTGGAGGTTTGGTCTGATTGGTCTCAATGAGCAATAATCTATGGTGTCTTAATCAAAATAAGTAACGTTTCAGAGTGAACATGGTCATTGCTTTAGAAATGCCTGCTGTAATATCCCACAAGTTTAGCCAAATTGGATGTACTCCTATGAACTACTTACCACTTTATATTTATTGTGAGTGAGCAGAGTCAATTTTAACTCCCATTTGCAGAGATTTGTATGGTCCTTAATCTGACTTTGCTTTTATTGTGTTGTAAAAGCGAGGTTTAATTTTGGCTGGCCACTCACATAAATGCTGCAGAATTATTGTCATTTGAATTAGCTCATGTGTTCTAAAGGGGAACCATTGACTTAGCTGCTGATCTCCCCCATGCTGAAGAAGACATCTAAATGAAACAAAAATTGTAAGTATTAACAATAGCACCAATCAGCTCTCATGTAGGGTTTATCTTCTTGATTTTTTCACAGGCTGGTCGGTAAAAAGGGAAATGAAACAAAAGCGACTAAGACAGTGAGGGAAACTGAGGCAGCAAAGGCCAGGTTTATTGAGAGACACTGTTGTCTTGGGACCAAAATAGTCTGTCAGATTCAGCTGAGCAGGTGATTGATTAATTGATCACATTGTAAATTCACTTTGCAGTCATTTATCATAGCAGTAGGTCATGTTGTCAACAAACAAAAACAACGCTCATTGTGTTTTCTCAAGTTTATACAAGCTGGTGGAGGCTCAGTCAGGAGTATGTGAGGCTGAAATGAGATAATTACCAGCTACTGGATGCACATTGTAGTATTATTAACAATGCTCACACAGAGATAAGGATTTTGTTGAATTCTGTGGCTCTGCAAAGCAATTTTACTTGAGAAAATCCTGCATAGACAATTTATTTTAAATAACAGAAACTTTGGAGATAGATTATCCTGCCTTATTACAGTGTAACGACTTACTATAAGTTTATATTTATTGGCAAAATTATTTACTGCTTTTGTAAAACAGTAATAACAACTGAAAGAATATGTTGATTGGAATCTGGCAGACTGAATAGGAAATAATCTAATTATTGTGTTAATTATTAAGACTGACCCTCGCCCATAATTTACTTTCTTCCTTTTTTGCTGTGTTTAGTCTGTCGGCTGGTGGTGCACACAGACACAACCCAGTTACAGCTCCTGAATGGTGTAGTGCTGTTTCAAAATACTGTTTCAAAATCCTCCTTCAGTATCGCACAACATGCAACACTCTTAATAGCACACTGGTAAAAAGCTTAGCAGAATGTTGACTTTTACATAAGATTTGGTAATGCGGCCCCTTCTCACAAAGTTGTGCAGAGGTGGGGAAGCATTTCTAGAGAGCTTTACAATCCAACTATTGTAAAACGATTGTCAGTTTACTTTTTCCCCTTTCTCATTTACTGATTTACTGCTTTCCTTGGCAAAGCCTGTCTTTTCTTCAACTTAACTTTCTGCTGCTCCAAACTTTTGGGATTGAGCTACAGGGCAGGGGCCATTTGAAATTTTTAAGTGTACTAGAATTTAATTTTTTTTTTATTGTGATTAATTGCTGTGATTTATCAATATTAAATGCATTATTACGCATAAAATTCAATAATAAGTTCAAAACTGGTATATAGCACAATTTTGTGTGAAAAGCACTCATATGTGAAGAAAAATTCAGCATCTTTTAGTTTACCAACACTTTAAACAATTAATCTGGTTTTTAACAGCAATGATCCCTTTATACAGTAACAGTTAAAATATTTCTTGGCAATCTCAAATTAAATAGCCAATTGATGTAATAAGTTCTAATATTTATGACACAGAAGGATTTATTTGTTAAAAGGTGATAAGTCGGCAGGGTTTTTCAAAGCTGTGTGAACCTTTATTCCTTCAAAACACAGAGGGAATTATTTGGCTTTATCATTTCCATAGAAACTTTGTGAAATGATCACAGTATTGTACTAGTTAACACCCAGTGCGTGCTTCTTTCTGCATGTAGGAGCAGAGATTCGGTGGAGCCAGAGGAGAAAATGATCACAAACAACACCATTCATGTCTGCACGGCTCACCATAAAAACTGATGTGTGATAACGTCCATCGGTATCTTGCCTTTCTTTGAACTGTGGTTTGTTTGTAAGTGTATTCAGAGTCAATGACCAACAAACTCTGAAAAGAACTGCATTAAGGTGTGATAAATGATCAGCGTTAATTAATGCATTCATGCAATAACTCATTGATGCGCCCAGCCCTAAGTTTTAGTTAGCATGTTTTAACTGCAAACCAACTTACAACACCATTAATATATGCCATTAGTTAGATATAGTGTTGTAAAAGTAGGCTTAAGTTGGCAATTTAATAAAAGTGTTTTTTCCCCTGATGGTGGAGAAAGAACTCAGAACAGGACTTCAAAATGAATCTTCTATGATGAAGTGAATAAACCTGAAATTTGCTGAAAGTGTTGAGATGACCTGGGAAAGGCAGCCAGTCAAAAGAACCAAAGATGCTGTCTGTGGACTCAGAGTCATTTGTGATATGAAATAGTGCTGCACGCAACATGTTGCTGTTTTAATAGCAGTGGTTTCTTCATCCAGCACTAAGAGAATCAGCAGATGGATAAGTACTGAAAACCATTTTGAGCTTCACTGATTTAGCTTGACAAGAGAAGTCTTTTTAGCACAGAGGTGAGCCTATTATAGATCACGAATGAGGAAAAGGCCTTTCAAGTTTTTGAATCAAAACCGTCAGTCAATTTATCACTCCTCTTTAATTGAAGAAGCTTGTAACAAATCTGTAATTTGCAAAACAGTGATGAAGCAGATGTGTGATTTTAATGAAATATCTGGAAGGTTAACTGTAAATTGTGTTTAAATTGAAGAGTCTAAAGTGAACAATGTCTCAAAGCTATTTCAGGCGCCTTGTTCAAGACAAAAAAAATTAAATCTGAATAAATTGGTGCTCTCTGCCTGTGCCACAAACACACTTCTCTACACTTTGCCAAAGAGCCAGGATGATGCCAGAGAAATGGGCTTTTTTATGCTGACTATTCTCCAAAAAGTCAGTCACTGAAAACAATATGTGAAAG
Source organism: Rhadinocentrus ornatus (assembly GCA_037177495.1). Classification (NCBI taxonomy): domain Eukaryota; kingdom Metazoa; phylum Chordata; class Actinopteri; order Atheriniformes; family Melanotaeniidae; genus Rhadinocentrus; species Rhadinocentrus ornatus. Next base: position 9,473,600 of record JBAMHW010000018.1, read on the forward strand.
CTATGGAGTCCAGCCAGACAAGGAGCCGCCGTCTGCAGTGTGGGGCATGATCCTGGATCACTCCCTTCAGACCAGCTGATGTAACAAAAGCTAAGTGTCAGTGTGGAGAACAATGCGGCTGCCTCAATGTCTGTCAGAAAAACTCTGAAGAAGGCAATGTCATAATATGTTTTTTTTTCAAAATGTAATGAGAGCAAAATGACTTTCTTCCAGGAGCTGGAGAGATAATGAAAATAGAGATGGATTCTGCTCCAGCAGCAAAGGAAGATGTTCTCCCTCTCACCATCATTTTAAGCAATCCTGAAAAAACTCCAATATGTAGGGCAGACCTTTTTTACATTTGCACCCACCCTCCTTTCTGCATCTTCAGGGCTTAAAGGAGGTGTTCAGATTCTGCTCCGATGATGGAATTTTCCTGTGTCTCCTCCTCCTCTTCCTGTTCCTTATGAAGCACTAAATGCTTCTTGCAAAACTCCAACACAATTGCATCCCTCTCTTCCAAAGAACAGCTTAAGCAGAAATTGTATTAGTGAATAATTCCTCTAATCTCCTGTCAGTTCCAGCGAAATTTAAAAACACCTATTCAAAGCAGGTTTCTGCAAAAAGACTATCTCTCAACCCAACTGTTTCCTGCCTTTTGTACCGTTGTGTATCTGTCTCAATTCGCTTCCTTTAGCCAGCGCCAAATTCCTCTGCCATCAGACAATGAAGACTGTGATGGGTGGTCGAAATCACTGCATTGGACAGGCTCCCGTCTCATTTTCAGCTCATTTAAATATGCACTGATGCTGCATTGTAGCCAAAACACATATGAGTTATGTTTACGGGTGCCTCAGAGTGCTCGTGCCTTTGGGTGGCGTCCCTCTGCCTCTCGCAGGACTGTGAATACTGACTGACCCAAATACATTAGTGGTGGCATATTTCCACTGAGAAAGTGATTCATGCATCATAAGCAGCTCATTGGCAGGTAAATGATTTTTTTTCATGAAGATACAAAACTCATGTTTGCTGACCTTATTCTACAAGTTAAAACTGTTTGAATTAAACTTTGTTTTTAAGAAAGATCACGCAGAATTTATGTATCTGACAGCTGACGATAAGCACAAGTGTAGAACCATTAATAGCACAGTGCTAACCTGACCACCTGCTGATAACCGCTATCTGAGTTCAAATCTTGCTCCTCAGCCTATCTGTGCTCTCTGACTAGCTGTGCAATCAACACACCTCCCCCCTCTCTGGATTTACACAACACAAATTTCTGGCTTTCAGTAAACTGCCCAATTGCTCTGTTTTTTGGAACCAAATGTCTCTGCCCATTGGAATTTTAAAGTATTCCCAAGCTCTCTTCCCCTCCCTTTGCCATCGTGTATCTCCTCATGCTAAGTAAATGAGGACGTGTGGGGGGTGCAATATGAGCCAGCGAGCACAATTCAGTCTTGGGCCAAAAAAAGCACATGAAAGAAAAATAAGTCTACAATATTTACTCGGTGATATCTCCTTGCAGTATATCTAATGCAATCTGTGCCCTACTTAGCTACCCTAAATGGCTTTATTGTTTCTCAAAACACCAAGCTAGAGTCTGGTTCATCTAGATTACAGATTAAAAATGGAAGACAAAGAGACAACGGTTAATTCCCAAACCTTCCCAGCAGTAGGTGTTGATCACAACTTCAGGCACAATGAGTGAGGTAATGTACTTAATCTGTCTTTTTTTTGTGTAACAAAGAGGAACCACAAAAGACTTGAAAAGCATGTGTTGTCATGTTTAACTGTTGTGCATGAAGCTGTAGTTAGAGCCGAAAATGTTTTGATCTTTTTATCATCCAAAATAAAAACAATGATTAGAGAAACAATGTAATGGATGAACATTATAAATGCACAATGTGAAGCTACAAATATCTGAAGGTCTACTCAAGTACAGCTCATAAGCTCACGCAGTGAATAAACATTATAATTAGGCTACTTTGTGGAGCTGCAGGAGATGTTTTAAGTTTAAAGTTCTCTTCATTAAAAGATCAGCCACAGATTAATTCTGCTCAACATAAATGTTTATGGGTAGCATCCTCTACTCTGCCCTGCAGATTTGGAAAAACAATGCCTCTATCTTTATACAGAGGTAGTTACATTGCTACATCAGCTATTACCAATCCCAACATGTTTAACCTTTTAAAATTCGAGGTCCCAGATCTAGGGGGCACATGAACTAGGGGACACATGAACTATCTGTAATTAAACCTTTCACATTTTAAGTTTCAATTTATCAAAGTTGCCTTTTGAAGAAAAAATCTTTACATATTGTATTCTGATTTTATAGAGGTTTGGAGCTACACTTGCATCATGTCAAAGTTATATTTATATTAATCTTGACAGTGTTTGGTTGTTTTTAAGGTAAGCCTTAAGGTGAAACCTTTTTTATTTGTGCTGTGCCATCTTCATTTGTTTTTCAACTGTAACAGATTTGCTGATGTTTACACAAATACAAACAAAGACCTTGTGGTTGCAGAGATATCCCCATTTATATATTAGTAGGCAATTTTTAAGCAAATTACTAAAACATTAGGCATGGAGCTTAAAGGTTTAAGGTCAGCATTCAAACAGTGTCATGAACAAATGTATTTATTCAGAAAAGGTCCAATAAATATCAATATTCAGTAAAGTTAAGGTTGAACATTTTGGTAATTAGATTTGGAGTTAAAGTTTGGAGTCTTTGATTCTGACATACGTTGACAAGGATTGGGTTGAGATGGGGAAACAAAATAAAAGATGTTGAACATTACAAATTAAGGACTCAATGCTTCGCAGGACACTGTTAACATCACATGTGCTAACAAGAATGACTAAACTGAGAATGGTTCGAGTTTGATAGCAAGACAATCAAATTCAAATCAGAGCAACAGAAAGTCTCCCCCACCCTGGGAAGAAAGTATCACCATCCCTAACCTATACAATAGCTCAGTGGCTCCCAAACTAGGGGGGCACAGCAAGGGTAAATAAAATTTATAGTTTTACACTGCTCGCAAAACATGGACATATTTGTCAATGGGTAAACAATAATGAATCACAAACAGAGATTTCAACTACCAAAAAAAGAAAATAAAACAAGAAAAGAAAATATGATGAGGCACGTCTTGTATCCCTAGGCATGACAAGGTAATGGTCAAGTAATGGTAATGGTCAATGGTGGGTAATGAAGACAGCTCACAGTGTGTTGAATGCCTCAAAATATCAGCATCTGACAGTATGAAGCCAAACAAGTAATAACGATACTTGGGGACTTGTGTTACATCTCCCCCTGTCTAGGGTGAAGGGAAGCAGTAACAGAACGGACGACACCGTCGTATACAAAAATAACAAGATTTATTAAGAAAATAATATAACAAATCAAAACAACGCGGGTCTTTAAAGAGATAACAAGAAGGTTTCCTATAAAACCAAACAAAACAATTCCAAGTTTTATAATACTTAACAGTATAACAAAAGGTGTCCCAAAAAGGGTATTTACATAATCTAATAACGATAAACAAACAAATACAAACAAAATACCATTAAGGTTCTTATTTCTATATTTACACAACTCAAAAAACTTCTCCTAATGAGAGCGATATTCTAATCAAACTGTTTAACTTAAACATAAATCTCTAAACGGAAACTACTAAATTACGACTAATAATCAATTATACAAAAACGAGAGAGAGTCTGTTCACTTTTCACCACCAATCCGAAAATCTCAGTACAAAACCAATCCAACTACTTAACAATCCAAATTTCAATCAAGAGCAATTCCACTGGCGTACTGAGTGTCCACTGTTCACTCAGCCGCCTCTATAGGTGATTTCTTCACAGTTGATATAGTCAGTCTTGGTCTTCTTCCGGGTGCCAGTCCCCAGCTGGACCGGCCAACGATGGACCAATCCTAACAGAGGAGGGAGGAGCCTTGACGTTGAGCCTTTCTTTACGCCAATCACCGAGGCGCTCCCACACAGTCTTAGTTGCATGGCCTGGGTCACAGCTGCACACAGGCCAGGGAGCGTAACATCTTGTCATCCTGAACACAAAGAAATAACTCTTAATTACTTTTTTCTTTTCTTTTTTTGTAAATGAAAATGGTGCCCTGCAAAATAAATAAATAATTGGGAACCACTGCAATAGCTTATGGGGCCCAGCCCTTTGAATGGGTCTAGTAGGATACTAACATCAACAACAAAAATCTAATACTAATCTAATAAATATAAAACAATAATTTGGTGAATAATAAAGACAGCAAAACAGCATTAAATGTGTAATATATCAGCATCATGAAGCTTTTTGCTAAAACTAAAACCTACTCATCAAAGAGAAGATCATTTATATTGATTTCAGTGTCACTTAAAAAGCATACCAGCCTGATCTCTTTTTCCGAAGTACAGCCACTGTAATATTAGAACAGTCCAATCTATTTTCATAATGTATGTAATAAAGAGAGCTGCAAACTAGACTTCAAAGATTAACTGGGTGGAAATCCTTGCCTGCATGACAGCATCTCTAAGCTTGTTACTAGATAATAAGTTTGGTTCTCAATATCACAAATTTTAACTAGAATACTAAGATGCCCTACATTTTAAATTTCTAAAAATGCATTGCAATAACCCTTGTTTTTCTTTCTTTTTTTTCTCTTTCCCAAAGATTAACAGCGAGTTTCTCCACATTTTAGTTGTCCAACTTTTCCTTGCCTCCTGGATGAGCACCACACCAAGCTGACTGAGGTCTTTAGAAACAAAAGTGAGCCGTTTCCAGGTATGCTCGTGCTCATTCAATGTGCCTGATATCGCAGAAATTTATATTATAGATGGAAACAGTCATGTTAACATTTATTTTTTGTTGAAAAAGGTGATGTCAAACATTGTATGATGAGGTCTAAACATTGTTGTGTAAATGGATATTTTGGTTTCGTCTAAGTGGGATTTTGTGGAGTTTGTCTTCCAACCGGGAGGTCGTGGATCAATTCTAGGCTTTCCTTGACTTCTGTACGAGTGTGTGTGTGGGTGTGTTAATGTGACCAGTAGTGTTTGAGTGGTCAAGCTGCCTGGAAAAGTGCTGTGTAAATGCAGTCCATTTACCATTTAAGTTATATCATGCATTTGTATTTTTTTCCTCCTTTTAGAGCCTTGATGTGGAGCATGCTGAGGTGCCTCATCTACCTGAATGAAGGTGTGGACAAGCTCAGCTAAACAGTTTTGGATAAAATCATCTAAGATAAACATTGAGACGTAGTACCAATCAAAACTTTGGGCATGTTTATAATGTACACAAGTATACTGCCCTCCAAAAGTACTGGAACAGCGAGGCCAGTTTCTTTATTTTGCTCTAAAATAAAAACATTTGGGTTTGACGTCAAGAAACGAACATGAAACAAAATGTCTACATCTCACTTTTTATTTCCAGGAATTTCTATCTGGAACCAGAAAACTCAGGAGGTAGAATTTTTAGGTGAGAAGAAATATTGAAACAGACTTAAACTAGATTAAACTGAACTGGCCTTTCTAACCAGTTTAGAACACCAGTGGTTTCTCATTTCTTCAGGGCATTCCAGATTGGTGTACTGGCCATAGCCAAATTATTCTAGCTTCTGAGCTGTGTATCAGATCCAGATGTAAATACCTGAAAATAAAAGTTGCAAAGTTGATATTTTGTCTCACCAAAATGTGTGTAGTCTACAGCAGAAATAAACTGGCATCACTTTTCCAAATACTTATGGAGGTGGAGTGAATATCCAAACTTTATCGTTACTGTTCATCTAAATCTAATTTCTATAACACAATGTGAACTATTTGGTATGCAATCAGAGTGCGAACGTGGAACGGCCACATATTTCATTGAATAAAGTGTCTGACCAAGTTGTAAAAATGGAATCTTAATGTTATATTCTAATAGTAGTAGGTATGTAGTACTGCCTAAAAGTATGAATATTGTTTAGTAACATTTATTGTTTTGGTTTTTTCAGCTTTCACAACAATTAAATGATGAAGTGTTATGCAACATAAGTTCAAATGTTTATTTTAGGAAATATAACTTACAAGTAAAATGTTCAGATACACTTGTTATGTACAAAACTTGGAGTATATTGTCCCCAAGTCATTACATTTCACCATGGGACCAAAGTTTTGAGAAAAGAGGTGTGAATACAGTTTTATTCCTTAAACCAGTTTCACAATTTTAGTCTTTAAAGTCTTTTAGCAGATTGATCAGAAGGATGAAGCTGAATCAGAGGTGTACAAGGGCGGTGTATGTCATCAGAAGTGGAGAGGACCCTCTGCAGCTATCCAGCATGTCATTAGAGAAGTTTACATAGAGGAGCTATGCAAAGGGTGGGAGGTTCGAAAGGACACTGATGTGCTCAATTTTCTCTGGTGTGTTCTTATTTAATTTTCTTAACTGTTCTGTAAATTGCACTATGTCACTTCACCGCCACAATTTCTTCATTTTTTTATGCATTTCTATGTACATAAAGAGAAACGCAACCTTTGTTTGAAAACACACCGTAATTAAATGGGTTTTTAAAAGTAACATTTGTCAGATTTTTAGCCGGCATTGATTGTGACTAATTTTGGTTTTACCTTTAAATTCTGCTTTTATCCAAAAGTATAGAGTATTGGTTTGTGATACTGTGATGATGGCTCCTCTGAAAGTCGGACACAAGCGCAAGCCTCAAAATGATAAGTAGTTTTAATCAGCGTATCCAGTGGAGCAGGAATAATACCATACAATGATCAGATGTATACTAGAGGTTTTAATAGAGAGGAGACCAGGTGTGACTCATTAGGCTGATGAGAGAATGACCGGTGAAGTCTGATGAGATGAGAGGAATCCTGGGTAGTGTAGTCTAGAACCGGCAATCAGTATGCTGGTAAAGATGAGCGGACTGGTAGAGGTGGAGCTTGACAGATACACTTTACATTGAAGAAAATATTTAATTTTTAAGAAGCTTTATTAAGTAACCTGTTGTTTTAGGACATAAGAAACCAATCTTTAATTATGTCTAATTAGAAATTGTATTTTATAACACAAAACTAAAATTTAAGTTGAAAGTACTTAACTAAATTGCATGTAACAAAACTACAAAAAAAGGATTTATTCCAATGTAAATGTATGATTCATGGAAAACAAATATTTTTGATTGATACTAAATCAAAATTTACAGTTTGATCAAATCAGAAACATAGTTTGAGACAAAATAAATTTATCTGTAACAAATTACACAATTTTTTTTAGATTGGTTCAAAGTATAATTTTTCAGTGTATGACGCTGTATAAAAACTTTTGATCCATATGAAACTAATCTTTAACTTGATCTGTAATAGTCTATTTTATAATATCTGTGTCCATAAACACCAGTTCACGAAAATAAGTGCCTGGCCAATATCACATTGAGTCGTCTGTTTGATTCTGTTTTGCATGGACCCCTCAGAGACAGGAGAAGGTTATAACAGGTTTTATTGTAAACACAGAACTCAAAGGATCTTACTGAGATAGATCATGGGGGAGTCGACTGGCGGTACGGTACCCAGGAAGGGAGAGGGCGTGAATCCATCAGGTGCGTGGTTTAAGGTCCGAGGTGGAACTGGGGAATTTAAGGTGTGGTGAGCTAATGGGAGACAGGTGTTACTAATCCGGCTGGACGGGAGTGAGAGGATCAGGGACAGGTGTGGAGGATCAGGGGAGTGATGACTGAGGATTAGCGGGACAGGATGTAACAGATTCAATTACCATCCTTAGATTGCACAGGACGACGGGTGACAGTGAAAAGGAAAAAACGTAATTTTAACAGGAAGTAAAAGCCTCCAGCATAACCAGACTCAGGGTGGGCGACCATCTGTCTGGACCGGTTCGGTTGGAGCGAACAGAACTTTTAGCTGAGGATGCCTGCTAAGAAAGAAAATTAAACACAAGTTAATGACAATAATAATGTCTCATATCTATATGCTCAGAGATTAAAGAGTAAGAAAAATGGAGGGAAGTGCTGAGTGAATCTTTGCAACGTCCCCCAGCAGCATAAGTAAAGAGATCACCCAAGTCAGTTCTAACTATAAGCTTTATAAAAAAAGAAAGTTTTAAGCTATAGATGAGGTCTGTTTCCTGAACCCAATCTGGTTCCATCGGGAAGGGGGCAGTCTGAGAGCAAAATGCTGTTAAAGAAAATATGGAACTGACATCTTTAGGATACAATGAAGCTTGGTCATTACAAGCCTTATATGAAGAAGACTATTAAATTGTACTCTAGATGGGTGTATGGGGGAAGTTAAACTCTGTCCTGCTTATTCTTATCAGTACTAACAATGGAAACTTTTGCCAACAATAACAAGGAATGTAATGTAATTGTACAAGGCGTGATTATGAAGACTTTGCACGAACAAGAGATAAAGAGATCAGAGGTAAGAAAGTTTTTTGTTATTTTCTTTTTAGTTATTTGGCTTTCTTCTTTCTATTTATCTGTTTTAAAATACAAACATCCCACTCTGAGATAGTCTGTTTACTGTATATCTCATACTTACAGTCGTTTTTGAAATACCTTTAGAAATAGTGGGGCTGATTACAAAAACATTTCAAAGCAACAGAGCATATAAAAACAGACCTTTTTTTGGCTCCAAACCAAACTTATGAGGCAGTGCCTCTCTGCTGCAAGAAGCAGGAAAATACTTCTTTAACTAACTTTACTGGCACTGCCTTGCCTGAAAAAAAGAAAAGAAATCCTGCTAATATCTGCAACACAACTGAGCCACAACTCAATGCCAAAAATTGCTATACTGGTGCACAAGCTGTCACTCTCTCCCACTGCCGCGGTGCGCAAAACCCAAGTGTGCCAGGCAAAGATGGTTTGCAGTGCCAGGTAGTGTTAAAAGCAGATGCTGAAGTTATAAGTGCTGATATTTCTGTCTTAAATCTGAAGTTAGTTTGCTTAAGAATGAAGGTGGTTGATGTGTTCATCTTATTAATGTAAACAACATGTATGTCTAAAAGACTGATGGGTCACATATCTTCATCAGAACATTTTTATTATGAGCTCTACAGTAAAAAGCTGAAGTTTTATTCTATCTGCAGTTAGTCAGAGTTGATTTACAACCTTGCTAACATTCTTCAGCTCATTACTGGTATGCATAGATTTTAGAAAACGTGTAATGGTGTAATGCTAAAAGCTATAATGGTGATAAAACAAGCCCATCCTCCACACACTGTGTGATTAATAGGCTCTGTCAGTCATGGTGCAACATTAGTGCAGCCATTTACCAAGAGCTGCATCTTCTAAGCGCTCTGGAGACAAGATGGTACACACTGCCAAAGTGTCTGCTCTCAGTAAAGGTGATGCACTTTCAAGCACTTACATATTGGAAATATCCTGTAATGCAATTTATGTAACAGACATACTTGGGCAGAGACCACCAGCTACAAGATAGGTGACAATAGCAATAGCAACATGGAAGGTAAAGTTATCCCTGGACTCAGAAAACTTTATCTCCTCAAGATGAACCTCTTTATTCTCAGCAAAAACAGAAATAAAAACACAAACATACAGTCCTGCCTCATTAAGCTAACTAGATCTTATGTAGAAAGGTGAGCCAGGGCTGTACGGTTTCTGCAATTTATAAACAACTTGCCCAAATTATCAAGGTGCCTCTGTGAGAAGGTGGAGAAACATACCTGTTAAATTCACACCAGGCCCAAGAACCAACTGAGTTTGGCTTTGAAAGGAGCAAACCACTGTGATGTTGCTGACTGTGAAGATAACATTGTATTAATGCCTTGCACACAGTCGCCTTCAGAAGAAGCACAAAGATGAAAGCTGAAGTGCATCATTTGCTTACTTGAAACTGATGTTTTGGATCATTTCAGGATTTTTTTTTAAGCTGTGGGGGCTTACGTTGTGATAGAAAACACCTTATATCTCATGCATAAAAGATAACATTTACCAAACATAAGTATGCAAAAGAAAACAACTCATGTGATAGTGCAGTGTGCAAAATATTCAGCTCCAAATAAAACAAACGCATTTCAGGTTAGTCCGTCCATGGACCCTTTAATTAAAGCAATGTGTTTGAGTTTACACAAGCGACATTCAAGGACAATGCAAATATTTTCTTTGGGTAATGGTCACATCACTGTTGATCTGTATTCAATTAATCCGATTGAGGAAAACTACAGAGAGGCCTGTGCAAGCAGAAAATTCATCAATACTATCTAGTCTGATCAGAGTCTGTACAAATCACTGCCTGACACCAAACTTGCCAATGCAGATCTCCATTTTCATACAGTGTGCAACTTATCTTCAAATCTATAATAATACAGTGGATTTTCCTTTCTCAGCTACATGTTGCAATAAAACGATTCATAAATACAGAATATAGTAACCTCTCTGTCACAGTCTTGGGGTTTGAGCCTCTTTGTAATTTTCTGTTTTCTACAGTTTATTTAATCTAAATGTATTCTTTATTTAATTACAGTTAAGAAAAAACATTTCAGAGAATGTACTGCTTAACTGGCTCATCAAACCCAGCACTCCAGCGTGACAATAACTCTACTGCAACTATCATCTGGTATTTAAGAATACGGTAGAATATGGTGCATTTTGCTTTAATGCAGTAGATTAGAAGTGGATCAAGTTTCCCCTGTAAAAGAACAAACAAAAACAACAAAAAAACAACAACAATGTTGGTAACAAAAGAAATAATGTTGTTTTTAATGATTGCAGCTTATTTTGCAATCAGTCAGTTTGTAGCAGCCCTTAACAATTTGTTCAAAATAAAAAGGACAAAGGTTTATTAAAACATTTTTTCTTTTTCTTTTGGCAGGCCAACACATATTTATTTGAAAATTGTTGGTGCTTGTCTCTGACTAGCCTTCCCTACTTGTTGTTTCAGCAATAACATTAGGATGTGACTCATTATTGTGTCACTCACAGGCTACCGTCAGATTTGTCATTCTTAAGAAGGGATGAAGTTTAGGTCTACTGTTAATGCTGTCAACAAATTTTATTTCTTACTAAAAGTAAATTTTGACAAATAATAAAGTTGCCACACTGCTCCTACAAGGAGGAATACATATCCCCGAGGGTATGAACCATCTCTAATCACTGATTCTGTCTGTAAAAGGACATAACCCTTTAACTAAACTTGACATAAATCCTCTAATGTCTTATTTATTATTAATGTCATACCAGTCTCTCTCTATCTTTTATCTTTGTGTTGGACAGGCTTTAACATTGATGTGTGCTTCATCTTGAATACCAAAAACTGTCATTTAGAATAAAAATGATGGCAAGCTTTGTTACTTGCTGCATTCCCTGAGCAACTAGAAAAACATGAACAACCTTCATTACATACTGTGACATCATTTCTTGAAAGTGGATATGGTAAATGATTTTTCAAACATCTCTGTTTTTTTGTGGTTGATGAAGAGGAAGGATCTGTTAGGTCAAGGTTTTCAAAGAAATAAATCTTTATCAAAACGCCTCTCAGGTGATTTCCTGATTGAGGTAATAATGTTGCAATCATTCTCTTCCTCGTGGTTGCATGGCCCACCCACATGGGACTCTGAGAAAGATCAATCAACTGCAAATACTCTTAGATCTGGGACTGCTTTGTAGTCATCAATCCTGTGTATGCACTGCTTTGTCTCAGACACAAGCTCTTCATGTCGCTTACTATCAGCTGATAAGTATCATAGCTGCATGGGCTGAAATGACCTTTGCCTCCATAGTCATGGATGTCTGGCAAGCAGTAAGAGGTGTTGGACAGTCTGCTCCCCCTCACTCCTCCTCCAACTTTAATTTAATTGCCCCATTGGGACCTGCTTAGCCCATCCACTTCATGATCCCCCTCTGGTGGTTAGATCCCTGATGGGAATCTTTAAGGACAGGGAGCCATAATGCTCCCATTTGTTTTCCTGTAGGTAATCGATGGCAGACTCAGGGTTACAGCTAATGTGATTTATGTGTCCCATTTCCACTGTTATGCTTCATGTACAAATTGTCTTTACTGATGTAAATTCCCCACTCTTTTTACAACTTGCTGACACTGAATCTCAGCTGCCAAATCTAGGCAATTCATCTATGTTTGTGTCCAGGAGATTTTTTTTCCCCTCCAGAACAATAGCTACAAATCATGACATGTGGAATAGGTGTTAAGCAATAAATAAAGTTTACCTCTTAACACTTATCTCCATGTCTAATCACCACAAATCCTGATACAAAGACATGAATGTTTCACCAGTATTTGTAGCCTAAGCACAGTGGTTAGTCCCATGAATGTTCTAGAGGACCAGTATCTTTATTAGGTTTTCATGTGGAGTGGTGTAGTGGAATTAATATTGCTTCTAGACTCTTAAGTAAATCATCTGCAGTCTGAACAAAAGGAAAATCAGATCAGCCTGTTCATTCAATGATGCACACTCTAATAATTATGCCACTACCTCCAGCATTTAAGTACACATTCATTTTTTCTGTAAGGGCTGCACAGAGGAAGCAGCGATGCAATAAACATTGGCTGTGTCAGAAACCTGGTGATTGTGTTTGAAGGTTGCACAAGAAACCTTTATCAAGTGGGTGTGCAGTGTGTGAAATAAACTGATGAGGCCCATTATAAGAGATCTTAGTTTTTGCAAATATTGTTTATGCTCATGTTCAATAAAGGAAACACTTAAAACAACACAATGTAACTCCAAGTCAATCACACTTCTGTGAAATCAAACTGTCCACTTAGGAAGCAACACTGATTGA
>JBAMHW010000018.1:9508245-9531562 GCA_037177495.1 Rhadinocentrus ornatus
TGCTCGTCTTGGGGTGTTACACATGTGTACCGATTTTTGTGTTCGTACGTCAAAGTAGACTTTCGGGACCCCATTCACTTGGTGATTTTTTTCATGATTAGGTGGCGCTGTCCAGTCATTTTTCAATTGAATTGTATGGGGACCATTTGGAAATCTAAGTTCAGCCGGGATTGATGTGTGTAATAATAAACATTTCAACAACAATAGGGTCCTTCCATACTTCGTATGGCTCGGACCCTAATAATCATTAATGATAATTTCCATTAAACCCACAAAAGAACATGTTTCTGTACATTTTTTGTTAACAAGTTGACATTTGGATTTTGCTGGAGTACCTAACTTAGGTTGTTCCAGAACTTGACATTGGTTATAAAAATACATTTCTCTCCCGCCTTACATGCAACAACAGAGTTGCTTATAATATTATAAACAGAATTTTACCTTAATTGCCAGCCTGGGGATTTGAACTCAGTTTCTCCAGACCCGAGCCCACCTCAAAAAACTGTTATTGGGTAAATCCATTATTTTCTTAACTACTTAATGCAATCTCAGGATGTAATTATGTGGTGGCGGCACATTAAAGCCAACGAATTTAAAGGAAATGTGAGATTTGGTGGTGTCTTTGATGAAAATTTCAATACACCAAATATCACCTGGTGAAACACATGCTGTGTTCACGCTGTCTGTAGATATGGTATATGCCAAGGTAAGAAAAAACACATCTATTCTTATTTTCATCTGATTCTACACTCATGGAACTATAGTAATGATTAAACAGTGTATTCTGTCAACAGTTTATCCAGAAACCCACTCACCTGAACTTTAAACTTTCTAGAAGCATTAGAGTAATCCTGAAAGGGAGCATTGAAATAAACAATCTTCCTATAATGAGAAATACTTTGAAAAAAGTCTTTTGGTCAGATAACATTTGTTAACATGATTTAATACCAAATAACATGTTTTAATTTTATTGTCTAAATATTTAACACAATTAACGACAATAGATTTTATATATATTTAAGTCTGTGTGCAGTGAGCTCTGTTATAACAAAGAACAAAACAGAGTCTTATGCGTTCTTATGGCTGCATGATGCATTCAGTGTCCTTTACTGTAATTGCACAGCAATTGGCTACATTATTATCATCACCTAACCTATGACTACTATAAAGCGCATTATTAGGAAATTTCATGGGCCAAACATGATGCTTTTCAAAGCGAATTTAATTACAAAACTGGATGTAACCTCCAACAGAGCATCTGCATAAGTTGCCATTGTAATATAGAGAGAAAGAACTTGTTACAAAGCCATCCACGAAAAGAAATGTATGTGAGCTGTGTGTAAGAAGTCCTCAGAATTAATCCTTGCAAACAAACGTGTGGCTGATAGAGTTACCGTTCACACTTGGACTGTTTCTGTGCAAGAATAAGAACTTACACTATTAGCTGATCACTCTGAATCACTTGGTTATTTTTTCCCATTTGCAGAGCTGCTGACAAACACCTGATAACCTCATCTCCAGTACCTCTTTGTCTTCTATTGGACTTGACAAAGCCTCACGCTGAACACACTCTATTGTATTGTGTGGAGGATGCGACGAATTGTCAATAATTTTCAGCAGCTTGTGCAGCACTCTTTTCTGGACAATCAGCTCCAGCGGCTCCAGAGTTATCCCCAGCACAGAACCAGTCTTTGATCTTCTTGATATAATCAACTCCAAGGAAAATAACCTGCCTAATCTGTAGATATAAATGGTTCAATTTACACAAAATTCTTCACTGGTGAAAATGACGAGTGTTCTACTACATTGATGTCTGCAAATCCCTAATTGTTAGACAATTGAAACCAATGTTGATATGTGATTACTTGTATGTAAGTGTGTGATATACAGCCTTTAGTAAGCAGGTTAATAACCACAAAGATTAGACAAAATCAGGAATTCCATTGACTTATTTCATGAAGTTGGTGTAATACAAGGGCAAACATACCTCTTTTTCACATTATTTTGAGCATGCTGCTAACATTAATATATATCTAGATTTGTTTATATTTTCTAAGTATATCAGGATAAAAGTAATAATCACAGAAATGCCACCCCAAGCACTGAAAAGGAATACACCTTTAACCTTGGTCTGAAATTTAGTTGAAATCTATTAATTTGACCCACCATCTGTAAAAGTGGCTGTAACTTCATAAATTTATCCCCTGGCTGGTATTGTTGTTAATTTTTGAGACCCACAGACAATGTCCAGAAAGGACCTGCACGCATCCTCTTCACTAAGTCCAGCAGTGTGTGTGGTCTCAAAACTATTAATATATTAAAACCCACCTTTTTAAAGCAAAATAGGAAGAGCATGAAAAACTAATTTACTCTTAATTTAATTAACTGCAGCATCTAAATAACTTCAGCATCTATGCAGCATGTAAACTCAGTTTTATTGTTACCAGAACTGTTTTCTTTATGAAGAATTAATAGCTTTTTTCCTCAAGCAGAATGGTCACTCACCAGTTCTGACACCAGCAATTGGATCTCTGGTCCTTACATGTTCAAGTGTCCTTGAAGAGGACTTTAAATATCACATTAACCATGGTGTACTCATCGTTCTGACAGTGTCTGAGTGGAAACAGAAAGTGGTGCTACATGTGTAGAATAAGAAGTTATGTGTGACTGTGGTTGATAATGTAAGACACATTGTAAAGAACTTTAATGGACCAAGTGGATGTTGAGAGTTAAATACGTGTGGATATTTAGTCACGTAATCACAAAACTGTTTTATCTTTGAACTGACTGACTCTGCCCTCTGATTAAATCTATAATGGAGAAAAAACATTTTTTTTCTTCCTGATTAAACTATTGAGATTGCAGCATCACAGATATTCTGTCTTTGTTTTTCCTCTGTAGACTGTGAAAGTACTTTGAACACATAAACTCACCAAGTCAGCACGCTTCAAAATTTTACTTTTTTTTTTTAGAGCAAATGAGGTCAATTTTCCTCACATTAGCAATTTGGTCCACGTGAGAAAACCCCATACAGAAGCACAAGGTTACTGCATTTTGGCACTGTTATGTAGTTTATCTATTGATTCTTTTTATTGATTTGTTTTCTTGGGTTTGACTTTCCTTTCTGTTTTATTTTTTCTTTTTAGCACATATGATATTCCGATTAGAAGAAAAATTGTTGGTACACAATAGTTTTAATATAATTTGATTATCAAATAATGAGAACGACGTTCGGCGATTAGATTCTGATGCTGCATCAAGGCAGAATGTGACATGACAGGTAATAGGAAAGGTTCAGAACCTAGATGCTGGTGGTGAGCAAACTATTAATAAAACTATTAATGAAGCTTTATCCTTGAAAGCTGCAGAAGGAGGAGTTGGGGAGGAGGTGAGATGCATGCATGGGGAAGAGACTGATTGACTGAGAGAGAAAGGACCATTAAACCAGAGCGGTGAACTCATAATTATTGTGGAAGGTTTGACAGTGAGGGGAGAGAGGAAGTGGCAGGGTGGCAAAAGGAAAAAGCCCAAGAAACAAAGTTGCTAGGAACAGTGGGCTGCAACCGGGGTGGGCAACAGTGGGCTGCAACCGGGGAGCAGTCGGGGGTTAAGGGCCTTGCTCAGGGACCCACAGTGGTTTTTACCTTGGTTGCCAGCCAGGGCAACCCAGGTTCTCCAGGCCCACCTCTGTAACCACTAGGTTTGACAGTGAGGGGAGAGAGGAAGTGGCAGGGTGGCAAAAGGAAAAAGCCCAAGAAACAAACAAAGAGTGAATCCCATTTTCCTTTACTTTTACCAAAGCTTAATTTCATGGAACATTTAGTGAAACTGTGAGAACCAATTTTGCCAGTTTTAGTAGAAGTGGGGGGATGGTTGTTGCAGCCCATCACTCAGCCAGCAGATTTGGGTTCACTTTCAGTTGAATTATTTAGTTGTTTTGTTTTTAATAGCAGTGAGGAAATTCTTTCCCTGTATTTAACCTATCCTAGTTGCTAGGAACAGTGGGCTGCAACCGGGGAGCAGTCGGGGGTTAAGGGCCTTGCTCAGGGACCCACAGTGGTTTTTACCTTGGTTGCCAGCCAGGGCAACCCAGGTTCTCCAGGCCCACCTCTGTAACCACTAGGCTACCACTCCCCCATTCTTTATTTAATTACAAACTTATTTTTGTTTAGTTTAACTCTTGTTTCGGCACTTAAATCACATGGCTAAGTTTAAACATTAAACAATACTTGGTTAACATTAGGAAATCTCTTGCAGTATTTGTTTTATAATCTCATTTTCTTGTTTAGCTAACCAACATGATGATTCCAGCTCCATCTTCAAACACCTAAGGTGGTGCAGGCATAAAAAAAAAAAAAATAAAAAAAATAACTGAAATACATGACTCCAAAGGTGGCTGACACGATAAAAATGCAGAATTTTTATATATCTGCACGAATAAATAACTTTTGTTAAGCAGGTATTTCACAATTTACCATGAGGCTAGAAGTAAATATAAGAAGAATAAGCCCAGAAGAATAAGCCCAGCAGACTTTCTTAGAGCAAACTCTTGCATGAAGAGTTCAGAGTAAACACGAGATTTAAAAAACTCCCAAACCCAGTTTAAATAATTAATGTCTCCTTTGGGTGTGGAGAATATCCACCACTACTACATGTAGAGCATCATTGATCTCTGCGCCCCAATAGCAACCCTTCAAGCTGACCATGTGAAATAACTGTGTAACATATAGCCTATACTTCACAGCAGTGCTGCTAACAGCAGTGCAAACATCTGTAAACTATAAACAGACTCTGGGGGTTTTTGATGATGGAGACAGTTTTTGGCCCTCATTAAAGAGATGTGGCGGGAGGCTGCTGATCACTAGAACAACTTTATTAATCACAAGTGAAACGGTCAAAGGTGTACCAGCTGGTTGTAAATGGCTATAATATATACTACTAGACTGCCATGGTGTATAGATAAAGTGTCCTCTGGAGAAAACTGGGGCAGCTTGGGGTGAGATTGTGAAAAACAAGTAGCTTGGAGTTTAGCGGGCGATAGGGGATGCTGCTTGTGTTCATAGGAGAATTGTTATACACAAAAGCACCAAGCTAAACTCGACTCAGGTGAGAACAGAGGGAGGATAAGTCACAAACTACCTAAACTCACCCGACACATCTTTAAAGATGCCTCCTGGGAAAATGATCAGTTAAGATAGCGGAGGGGAAGAAGCTGTTCCCCCATCACAGTACCACAGTTTCCATTTCTATGTAGTGACATTCGCCAACCTTCTTTGTGTCTGTTGAGACAAGGGGGGATTATTTATAAGCTTATTAAACCGTAAATTCTGAAACAGTGTTGGACAATGAGTAGGAGGCATATATTAGGCTGCCAAGTTGCCAAGCTGATAAAATAGTGTAGATAAAAAGAGGCAATCATGTACCTCAAGCCTTGATGAGCAATATATATTCCAGATCACAGCGGGCTGTGTAGGTGAAGTCTTAGTATCCAGCTTACTGTTGAGATATCTACAGAAACACACTGACTTTCAGTGCTGACACCTACATGACCTTGTAGGGTTTAATTGCTCTATTTGACAACTTCTCCACAAACCCCTGACCTAATTAACGACAGGGAAATCATGATGAAGTGGGCAGAGGTGGGGGGATGACAACAAAATGCAACAGAGACAAGGTTAGAAACCTGATCGTCATAGCTGAGATGTAGAGAAAAAGAGACAGACAAGCGTGTGAGAACATTTTATGTAGATGATTTTAGAATTTCTTTTTATAGTTTTTAAATGCATCCGTCGAGTAGAGAGATGAGATTTTTATTGGCTGAGGCTTTTACACTCATATTCATCTACCATGCTTATTCTCATCCTGGCAGAGGTAACATGAAAATTTGAGTTTCCTTTTAAATCTGTCCTCTAAGTGCAAGGCTACAGCTATTGACTGCTTAGCTCAGTGTCGCAGAAAGGCTTGAAACAGAAGAAATACATGAGCCTGGCTTTGTCCCAGGGTTACAAAATCTGTCTTTCAGCATATGTAATGCTCATTAATTAACAAAGCATGTATTGTTTGTCTTATACATTAGGCAAAAATGTAAAAGCTATGCCCGCTTCTTGACTTTCAGCAGTTGCCAGGTAGCCAGCAATGCATAATGCAAAGAAACTCCACAAGGTGTGATATTTTGGTCCTTATTGAAACGAAACATGTTATTTATTTTTTATTTAACTTTTTTGCTGCTAAGCTAGAGGCTACTTTTTTTTTTTAAAGCTAAACTAAGTGAGCTGCACAACATTTCCCAAATTGTTAAACTATCTTGAAGTATAGTGTAACTTGCACATTTAACTTAATTACACATTGCATTAAAATACCCTGTGTGAGTAATCTGCCTGCACCAAGGCAGTTACTGCAAGTAAATTCTATTAATTATTACACTATCACTCAAAACTGACATGGAATTATTTAAGAAACATATAGTAGCCTGAAGAAAAGAAGTCTTTTGCACTAATAAGATTAAGCAGAGACAAGTCCAAGCAGCTGCCTCAGTTCAGCTGCCAGCAGGTGCTTCATGCCAACCATGCAGCACAAGCCACATTGACACTAAGCTTGCATTTAAAAAAATGGCTTGGCTGCAAAATTATAGATGAAAGAAACAAGTTTCTATATGACAGATCATCACCCAGTTATACACCTTGTGAAATATATATTTTTGAAGTACACGTAAAAGGCCAGAATACTTTGGATGAGGTATTGAAAGATTGTGATGGCAGAGGAGATCCAAGGCTAAGTTTAGGGGCAAACTTTGGATCTAGCATGCAAAATATTATTTCTTCCTGGCCTGCTTATTATGATGGTAAGTGAGTTCTAAGATGAAATATGGCATCGGGTAAATAATTTGCACGGCTTTGTAAAGTGGAAAGGGGGACGGGGGTTTGTTGTTTCACAGATGACTCAGTAAGTAAACACTGGCATGAAAACAAGTGTGTGTAACCACTGGGAATTTTATTTGGATGCTAAGCTCTTTTTCTATTGCTCCTGCTACATATTATAGGTGACCTATTTTTATTTTTTATTAAGGTGCATTAATTAATGATGCAACATGTTTTGACCAACTGTGTTTCAGAAATGACATTTTGAAATTTGTAATAATATAGCAGGAAAAGTAGAATAAAAAATCTAAATATGTTGAGAAATAATATATTAATCTTTATATTGGTGATTTTTAACAAAAAATAATAAATAAAGTTTTTTCAAGTGTCATGGTAAGAACACAATGAAAAAAAAGGCGACAATCACACTTATTATTAAATCCTGGACAAATACTTCCACTTTTATTTTGCTGACTAAATTATTTCTTTACTTTGGACTTTTTTTTTAAAATAAATTCAGAGGTCAAGTTTAGTTATTAAACCTAAGTCAGAAAATCTCTTTGCTGTTAGACTTCATAAAGTTAGGCCTGGTACACGCATAAAGATTTTTTTAATCTTATGAGATTTTTTTTATCTGGTCAACAAGACCTCACATGTGAAGAAAAAAAAAATCAGGCTTTTAACAGTTTTGGTCATATTGTGTGTGGTGTGCTCCGATAATCTAATCACAGAACAACACACACATAACCATGCTGTCCCACAACCGATCTACAATCTAGTCCTCCGAGCCGGACATCTCGCATGACCAAAAGTCATCTAACAAAAACATAGAAGAAGAACCCTAGCAACAACCGGAAAACACAACACCCAGCATGGATGAGGATATATAGGACGAGGGAATGATGGTGGTCTTGGGACTATTGTTAACAGAAAAAGCCAGAACTGAAAAAAATTACAGACTAAAGACAGCGTGAACAAGGACTTTATATACTTCCTTGTTCCCCAGCCAGGTCGCTCTCTGATTGGCTACATTCCATCCCATGTCACCATCCACAAAGTCAGAATTCAGGAGTCGTCGGCTTTCCTTACACACATGAAGATATTTGATTGTAAATACTTTTTTAATACTTCCGATTGTCGGCCACGACCCATTTCGGAGCCGATTATCGGGACAAATCCGCTAGTAACGCACTTCAGACCAAATGACCTCAGACCAAATACAGAAGAATCTTCTAAGACTCAAGATAATCAGGCGTTTGCTGTCCTTGTTTGGGAAGGGGCAAAATCGGGACAAAAAAAGCCCGATAATCATTATGTGTGTACCAGGCCTTACAGTTTTAACCCAGCTTGAACAGAAATGATTGAAATGCTAGTTTTGTGCTGGTATGTAGGATGCACAGTAGAATTAATGGGTCGTGTGTCAATACCCAACTGCAGTCTAACGAGCTGAGTCACACTGAGTGTTTTGTGTGTACAAGTCATTATCACTTACATTGATGTGCTTGTTAACAACTCCAGCACTGTCTGATGCTGTGTACTGATTCCTGTATCTATTTATTGTATTTACTGAGCAATGTGAAAGGAATCTCTGTTTACAGCATTTGTTTAGATATTAAGAAACACACATAATTTGTTGCCTGATAAGTAAATGCTGTGATTTGGGGGCCTTCATGATTTTTTTTTTTTACTGTTTTCAGGATTTTCTTCTGTTTTAATTCTACATTTTTTAAGTCCCTTTCAGAAAGTAGGACATTTTCTCCATCCAAACAAGAGCAAAGAGTTGATCCCTTGATCCAGGTAATTGTTTCCTCACACTAAAAGGAAAGCATACTCTTTGGGGAGACAGGACTGCAGAGAGTCTTTGTGCTTTCACTCATGGAGATTTATCCATTTCCCACACAAACAATGGCCATCTGTCCAGCAGTGACTCCTTGTGAACCTCTCTCTGTGACCAATTCTCTTTCTCCTTCTGAGGTCTGCTCCACTATCCTCTTGAGCAAAGCAGGGTTGGAAATCATTTACCAGCAGTGGTTGCACACAGCATCCACCACTGTCAATAGCTGGCTGGATCTGGGACTAAGAGCAAAGCTGTGTGTTAAAGGTGCCATAAGGTTGAGAATCAGGAAGAGCTCCTGCATGGAGATAGATGTGGGTTTGAGGCGGGGTGGTGGGCAGCACCGGCAGGCGACTGTCTATGTGATTTAACAGTGTGTGTAAATCAACAGCCAGTCTCCGCTCGACCAGCCAGCCTCATTTCAATCTCTCTACAAATCACACCACGCAGGCAGCGCGAAGGAGCAGCGCTATAAAGGAGCCCCAAAATCATCATCCTCTGCAACTCTCTTTCTTATGCTTTTATTTATTAAGTAGATGAGCTGAAATCGTACATCCATCATAAGAGACACGGAAAATATGTTTGGTCCTTCCAGATAACATTAGGGTTATTCTTGGTTAGTCATCTGTGGCTTTGTGTGTGCAGCTTGTCACATTGTCCTTCACATCTAATACAGAAATGTTGGAGCAATATCTGAAGAGGATGTTTGATAAATTGCAGAAACCATCTTACAGAATGAATGCGAAGTTGTTGTTTTTTACAAAAACAAGCTTTTATTTATGATGTGTAAAAAAACAAAATATAGGGTGTTGAATTTGCATGTATCTTGCTGTTAGTCAACCTATGTTGAACTAGATATTAGAGTGAACCGATGCCAGGGAGTCGGTAACATAGTGATTCACCACCAACAGATTAATTCCCTTCACTGTGGAGGGAGTTACATAAACACCAAGAGAGAAAATTGACTATGAAGGCCACAGACAGCTCTCACAGAGGTATTAAAGTTGCTTTGGAAGCATTTAACTCCACCAGAGCCGCCACACAGACATGGTAGTAGGAATCAACACTGTCAAGCTTTAGAAAAATTACCCTAGTTTTATTTATAAGCTGCTACGGTCCCTCCTGTTTAGAGACCGGTGAGAAAGTTCCAAAACATAGAAAGATGTTTGACCCTTTAAAGCCAAACCCGAGAAAAACATGAGGAAGCCTTTATTTACACCTTTAACAAAATATTTATTTATATTTATTACCGTGCAATATGTCAAAATGATGGTATTGCATTATTGTATTATTGTATCTACCAGAGGGAAAAAAGACAAGAATCAGATTGCGTACATGAGGGTTTTGAGACAAGTTTTTACCATGAAATGACGGAAAATGTATGCATTAAATATGATACATACAGTATTATAGGGTTAAATGCACTTCATCAATGAACAAAATACAAACAGTATTAAAATAACACACAAAGGAATAAACTTACTTTCAGCAGGCTGCTGGTTTTAAATTCCAATGATCCTAAAATGAAATTTATGTGTGGTTTTCTTTCTGGCAACTTGAAAAGTCCAAACATTGAGTCAGAGTTCATCAGTATTCTTAAGGAACAGCCACTGCTGAATTAATAAATTCAGATGAGCATCCACTTTGTCAAATGGCTTTAATAGAGGGCTTTCCATTTTCATGAATGGTCGGTTATGGATTTATTCAGATGGGATTGAGATTGAATTACGATGAAACTGCAAATCATCTGAGATTCCTAGCTTGCTCTCTGCTTGCTCACTAAATTGTTTTGGGGGGCACTTAAGCTGCACCTGACCTGATGGTATTTACTTCTGTAAGATCACTGTGTTGTGGCCACGCATTGTATTCTAGAAACGCCAAAGGAACATGGATACAAAGCAATTATCTGTATAAAAGAAAACTCTCAAAGCAGAGAAGTGCCACACATCTTTGAGAATGACATTATCTATCTGAACAGGGCAATTAAGTACAAGTTAAAAAAGCTTTAGCATATGCTAAATGACAGCTATTAACAGTAAGCAGAGCAGCTTTCACCACCACAATTGCAACAAAGAGTCACTTATAGACAGAATAAACACTGCACCCGTAGATGCAATTTAATCAAGAACAGGCTGTTGAAGCCTTTTACAGCATGCCCAGAGAAATAATTGAAAACTACAACCACCTGGCAATAATGCATGACCATTTTCATTCCAAGGGGACCATACATGCCCATACATGGCAAGAGCCTAAGTGCAATATACATTAGCAAAGTCTGCGCCGGTGACAAGGACAGTACAGTGCCCTTTGGAAAAACTGCTGAGATGCTGCACCTGGGAAACAGCTTGATCATGTCAGCTAATCACGTATCACTCTAACACTGCATAGCCGATACATCATGCCTGCTGTGGTTGCAAGAAATCCTCATTAAAGTATCCAACAAAACCTTTAATGATGCTGCATGTTTGTCAACAAAATCGTGATGATTTTGATGCAACATTGCACCAAAAGTCTCCCGGATCCATTAGGTAATTTTAGAAATTCAAAAACATTATATCCTTTATTAAAGAGGGGAAAATTAACCTTTTTGAACTATTTTTACCCTTTATGATATTCAATTTACTTTTAAATACTGATCAATTCTGCTTTGTCCTGCGCTCGACCAACTCCTGTTTGCCGTATTTCTCTCTTTAGGTGTAATTTCCCAACAGCTATCTGCTCGCTTTATAGCTTTCAATAATTTATGTAAAGGTAGCACGTGGTAGTTTTAAGATCTGTTTTGAAGAGAGAAGCTTCTTTTTTTACAGGAAACAAAACTGCTGAGACTAATGAGAATGAACTTCAAAGATTTTATGTTATGTAAAATTAAAATGATCCCACTTCATTTCCATTACAATACCACATAACTGTACTTTGGATTTTATGAAAAACATATACAAAAATGTAGAAATAATATAGAAATGATAAACATTGTAAATGAAATATTATTAATTTTAGTGAATGAATAACTTTGCAAACAAAATTTAAATTTGGACTTTTATAAAGTTTTGTCAACATTAGGGGATATACTGTAGGAAAATCAGTCTGTTATATGTAACAATGTCTATATATTTTTGTTTTAATGAAGTGAAGAGTGAATTAGCAAATACTCAATTAGAGATTAATGTGTTTCCCTTAAACTAAGAAAGACTTAACAAACATGTTAAGTGGCTTTATGACATGTCATGAAGCACTCTATAGAAACATCTGTGACTTAAACATAGGTTTTACATGGATGCAGCACTGTTAGTGCAAACAGCCAAGGTTAGTGGAAAACTGTAAAACAGTCAAACAGAAGATTATGTATTTAAGTTAATAATATAATTTTTTTTATTTATATTGTTTGTAGAACATGGCCCCCAGTTATTTAGATAAAAGATATTTTGATATGATGTGTTATGACCAGGTCAGTTTTGATGCATGCCATGATGTATTCACCTCCCTTTTGGCTGTCAAGTGCATAGTCCCATCCTCAAAATCTGCATGTTGTCACGTGCTCATGTTAAAGCAGCAGTCACGAATGTACTTTTTAACAAAATGCTGTGACACTGCGTAACTCTGTGGACAGGAACCAACATTTACTAACATTTTCTGTAAGACTTAAAGTCACCAACTGTGAGCTACAGTTGTTAAAGGGATGCTAAAGACATCACATTTACTACCTTTATAGATTTAAACATTAACATCAGCTGCCTAGGTTCATATTCTTCCATTTAAAATCAGTTGTAATTACAATCCAGTTTCCTTTAACGGAGCTGATTTACTTAAAAACTGTGTAGCTTTTTCTGAAAGGACCTCTTTGCATATACATGTCAAGCAGGTTTAAGATGATCCATTCCTCATCTGAAAAGAAACAAGGTGGCAGCAAAATCAGCTGAAAAATCAAATTTTACTGAAGTCAAACAGCTTTCAGCAGCACTAAAATTGTGCAGGAAGTCAAAGGCGTCCTCACATCCTGTTAGATCTTGTTCCTATATCAATAAATTATTATCAAACCCATTTATCAGTTTTAACTCCGTCTCCAGCTGTTTTAATTTGAAACAGTAAGCCTAGTGAATTTCTTTTTCCAGTGATCTGTTATTGATCTGTCCATGGTGCAGCCTCCTTTTAGCAAAATTTTTTTTAGTTTCTATTAGTGTTAAAGCGACTGAACAGCTCAGTCTCAGAAAATGTTCCTCGTGAGTCAACAGCCCTTAATGTTGTACGTGACTCTCAGGGCTTCAGTTTCTGTGTAGTTATCTTGAAAAGTCCACATCCTGCTCAGAAAACCAGATTGAATATTAAAAAAAAATTAAATAAACTAACAACCTAATTAATAAAAACCAGTATACTATATACAATAGCTGTGATGGAGGTGCCAAATGCAGTCAGCTATGATTTGCGCAATGAATCATCTCTTCTTAATGACTCCACTATGTAGGTTTTTCCCTGTTAAATGAATTAATTTCCCTTTTTTTCCCTTTTTACATGATTTAGTTGACCTGAAATAGCCCTTCAATGACACAAGAATTCTTTTTGCAAATCCCCAGTGCAGTGAAGGGCAATGATGTGCTATTAAAAAGCAGATTTTTCACAGTATTTCACTCTGGTGAAAAAAGGCCATATTGCATCCAAATGGTTCCGTTGAAAACACAGAATGGAAATTTCCCAAGAGCTTTTGCATGATTTATTTATTTGCGAACACCAAAACAACAACATTAATTAGAGGACTGCAACTCTGTTTGGACAAAAAGGGTGCCAGTACAATTGTAGCTAAATATAAATGCAGTAATATAATGTTTTATTCATTTGCAAACACTCTACAAAAACAGAGGTGGTAAGAAGAAAACTACCAGCCACAAAGAGACTATGATTAAAACCACTTAAAAACAAACTGACTATAATCACACAGGAACTGCAATAATTGGCAAACTTATTTCATTCATTTGAATCACTCCCTCCTGGAAAAGGTCCCCTACTGCACAAACAGCATTAGTCTGAAAATTAAGATTCAAAGGTTGTACTGTGGCCACCTCTGTAAGGGAATTGCTAGAATAATGGGGTACTGGGGTAAAGCGTGCACACATCAACTCTGAGAAATTTTTGTTTGACTGCGTAAATGGTTCAATCTCCTGCCAGACAAATTGGTAATTTATGCTGTGTTATAATTGAGATGCAGCTGGGGTAGAAGAAGAAGTAACTGAATGTGTTAGGCTGTAATGTTGGACTAAATTACTGTCAGTGAGTTGTTAAATTTTAATACAGTCATTCATGGTATCATAGCATAAAGGAACATGTCCCCACGCTTAGGCTTTAGTAGTGTTTGGGGAGGTGAACACATTACTGTTTTAATGTAACTAATATTAGACTATTCTCACAGGCAGAGTAAGGATTAAAGACAATATTAATGCTTTTTATTCTCAGTGTGATGATGAACTGATATCAAAATAAAAGAAATAAATAAAAGCACAATTGAATGCATCGAATGATGTAGCACCACCTGAGGTATGAATAATGCCACTGTGATGTACATTACTTTGTGGCCTCCTGTTGTTGTACATCAGTACTAGTGCATAACAACAGGAAGTTATTTTTCAGGGTTAGAACAGCAAAATTTCTTCAAACACACCAATATCATTACACACAAATCTGTTTGAGAATGGGGGTAAGCTCTGGCTGACTAGTGACAGCCATGTCATGAATAAAACATGTCTGAACAAAAAATAAATTCTGAGAAATCTGAAAGTGCATATTATCTGTCTGCAGGGTGTGATGCAACATAGAGGATTTTTTGTTGTTGTTGTCGTTCGTGTTGGTGGAGTACTCATCTTTCACGCTGATCCTTTAAAAAATAAACAACTCCTGCCCTTCTGTGGCCCACTACTTTTATTCATATGAGGATAGAACACTTTTACTCTGTTACTCTCAGTCAAAATCCACTAATTGTTCAGACAATTAAGAGTCAACAGAGTGTATGCCCTGCAGAGCTTTAAGTGAAATAAGGCAGCCGCTGACTGGAGGTAAATGAGCCTGTTCTCACCCTGCTGACGTAGCTGGATCCTCTCCAGATAGCACAGCCTTGCACACAACCGCCTCTTACCGAGCTCTGACAGAGACTGATGTCCCAGCATTAAGGACCCTGCACCACTTTACATTTGACCATAACCTTCCTTTGTTTTCACCTGTCAGTGATCTGGTTTTACATTACTGCGAGTCTTTGTAACACGGGGCATGAAGAATTGACACGTCCCCTGCTTCCATATTCATTGGCTGTAAATATTTTAAGAGCCAGACCAGAGTAAACACTGGTCAATTCAACAGGGCACAGTCACATATCTGTCAGTGCTTCCTGTGTAATTACTGTTGAGGTTTCAGAGCCAAATTGAGCATTAAGAAAATGCATGAGCTGTGGCTTGGTTTGTTTTTGGAAGGCAAAACGGGGATTTGTTTTGCGGTGTGCCAAACATAAAAATGCAGGATATAGGATTCCCATGCTTTGGCTAATACTTATGTTTGTCCACACAGGAAATGAAAACAGTTCCTCAAAGTGAAGCCGCTGAGGGGATCATTAAAATCAATATTGAACAGGATGACAGATTTGAATTTAGATGATATTTTATGGGGTATAATCCAAAAATAATGTATCATCTGCTGCAGTGGTTCCCAACTTATTTTCCTTGAAGACCCCCTCATGCAAATACTACAAAGTTGTGGACCCCCTGCCCCACACCGTGCTGAAACCATGCTTGGGTTTGCTTTCATTAGCAAGATTCTCACCATAAACACTGTATTTTGTCAGAGTCCTGTCTTTTGATAAAATGAAAACTAAGCAACATTTAGCCTTACTTTTCCCAAAATGCCAGTTCCATGTGAACGAAATTCCCAGATGATTAAAAAAACTTTTAATCAAGGATATTTTTATTAAAGTTTTCCCAAGTAAATAAAATATACGACGTTGACAGGAAATTTGTTAAGTGTGCAAACAGCTTAAATCAAAAACAATGATCCTGTCTGTGTACAGTAGGGGAGAAATAATAGTAAAAAACCCCAAAAACTAAAAGTTTGGTCTTCAGATATGACAGACGGTAAATATGTTCTCCAGTCTTCGGGCCAAAACTTTGGCCAGAATTTTAGTGTCGACATTTAATAAAGAGATCGGCCTGTATGAATAACCATGCACGTCTTTTTTTTGCAATAAGAATGAAACATGCTTCATAAAATGATTCTGGGAGCTTGTCCTGCTCAAATGAGTCAGACAACACTGTACTTAACTGAGGCGAAAGTAATGAGGAAAATGCCTTAAAGAATTCCACGGGGAACCCATTGGTTCCCGGAGACTTCCCAGACCATCCCCAACAAACCATCTATCTCCTTTTTCATTATGGGTTCGTCTAATCTCGTTATACTGTTGAGGGAAAGAGTGGGAATTTTAAGCTGGTTAAAAAAAGTATCCATCAGTATAATGCTATTAGAGAGTTCAGAAGTGTAAAGTTGAGTCCTGAATGTGTCATTAATCTTTGCGCTATCTGAACCAACACTACCATCCTCCATTTTTATATTTACAATATGCCCTTTTGCTCTCACCTGGTTAGCTAATAACTTCCCTGATTTTCCATCATGGATATAAACAAAACTCTTGTCTCCCAAGAGTTGTCTCTCAATAGGAAGGGTTGAGGCCAAGTCAAGTTTGGTTTAAAGCTCCACTCGAGTTTTATACAAGTCAAGGTTTTTTTTAGCTTGAGCATATTGTATATGTATTTCCTTGATTTGTTTGGCCAATTCCAATCTTTCACTGTGGGCCTTTTTTTCATATTCACCATATAGGAAATTATTTGCCCTCTGAGGTACGCCTTAAGAGTATCCCAGACTACTAGACTGGAAGTATCCGGAGACATGTTTGTCTGAAAGAAAAAGGATATATGTTCTTTCATAAATGTCACAAAATCCTCATCTGACAGAAGAGTTGAATTAAAACGCCAGTGTTTTTTTAATTTGAGGAATGCTGTGTAGCATAAAAGATAATACAATAGGGTTATGGTCTGACATTACTATTCCCTGATAAGCACAGGATCAGACCTGGGGTAACAATTCATTAGCGATAAGAAAGTAGTCAATCCTAGTGAAGGTATGGTGGACATGTAAAAAAAAGGAATATTCTCTCTTATGCAGGTTAAAGAAGCGCCAGATATCAGAGACACCAGAATGAGATATAAAGGACTGAATGGGTGAAGAAGACCTACTACCTGAGCCTGGATTAGAAGAAGATCGATCTAAACGGGATCCAACCAGCAATTAAATTTTCCCAGAGTATAAGAGCGTATGAACTCAGGTCTGTGAGGGAGGAAAAGAAATGTTCAACAAAGCTTGTATCGTCTACATTTGGGGCGTAAACATTAGCCAGTACCATCTTTGTATTATATAACTTCCCTGATACAATAATGAAACGGCCGTCTGGTATAACGTTATGATGCACAAAAGGGATACTTTGATCGAAGGATAGAGACCCCCCTTGCTTTCGCTTGAAATGAGGTATGGATGTGCTGCCCCGCCCACCGCGACATCAGGCGGGTACTATCGGAACTACGTATGTGTGTCTGTTGCAAAAAAATAAATGCTGCCTTAAATTGTTTAATGTTTGAAAATACTTTCCTCCTCTTGACAGGTTAATTTAAACCCTTGACTTTCCAGCTGACTAAATTTAATGTTCTATCCAAGGTCTTCAGCTAAGTGTACAGGATAATAAATACCAATAGCATCAAAGGTCTAGGAATACATAATTACATAATAGACCCAGAATGAACTGCATATGGCTAATTTAGGCTAATAAGCCTACACTGGCATCGGAAAACCCACCCCTTACCCACCAAACCACAATAAGATGGCTGCCCAAAAACAAAGCAGCAAGCTCTCCAAGAACTCCATTAATACCCTAAAATTCTTCCTGTTGCTTGAGCCCCCCAATCTTCAACTCCTCTTTTTAAATTTAAAGAGCACTCAGTACTCCTATGTACACATTTAAACTATTTTGCAGGTGCTAACAAAAGGGAGAGAAGAAAAAAAAAAGAAAGACATTCCTCCAAAATCTCTTATCGTCAGCACTATAACGTCATATAGCAAAGTAAAAATAAGATACATTGCTTTAGAAATAAGCAAACTCTGGTATATTTTCCTCACATTCAAGTTTAACAGTTCGCTAATTGAGGGTTTTAGCCCTCTCTTGTAGAGATCCGCCATGACTTCCCTGAACTCAGCTCGCTGGCTCAGCACCTCAGGACTATAGTCTTCAACCACTCTGCGGCCTCGCGGATCAGAAGGTTCTTCACCTGATAACGATGCAAACGGAGGATGACAGGACGTGGTCTCTGTCCTGGGGCCAGTTTAGCTGCTAGTGAACGGTGAGCCCTGTCGATCTCAGGCGGAGATGGAAGTGTCTCTTTCCCAAAAACCTCACATAGCAGAAAAAACTGTAGGTTGCCTACCTTCAACAGACTCCATAACGCCCAGGATGCGAATGTTTTGTCTTCGGTCTTCCAAGTTGGCAAACCTTAGCTGTGAGCTTGAAGCTGCTTTCTCGCAGCCTGGAGCAAACGTTTTCTAATTCTCTGACATGCTGGCTCAAATCTTCTGAGGTGAGCTCAAGAGATGACAGACGCTGACCGTGTTCATCGACTGTGGAGCAGACCTGATCGAATTTGCTTTCCAGCAGGTTGAACAAAGTTTTGAAGTTGACAGTACTTGTCTGTGCTGTTCAAGTAGCTCAGAGATAGCCTCCATGGTTAAGCCAGCAGTTTGGTCAGGTTTCTTCCCTGGTTTGCAGTTTGGTCAGGTTTCTTCCCTGGTTTGCCTCGGCGTGGAGTCATTTGGATGTACACGTAGGTTGAAACAGAGGAATTTGTTCAGTATAAATTACCCAGATTGCAAGATGAAGGAGTAAACGAGTGGAAAAAAAAGCAAAGTAAGCAGGAGCTTGCACGCGTGTCATCTACTCCATAGGGTACACGACCGGAAAGATGATTAAAAAAAACTTGATACACATTTTTAATCACAATAGCTCTGAATTGTCAAAGCGTGTGCCTTTTGGGGGACCCTCTTGGGGGTCCTGGACCCCAGGTTGGGAACCACTGATCTACTGTGGAATAAAACTTGAAGTGTAGAGATAGGTTATAGGGTTTCTAAAGCACTCAAGAGGAATAAAACTCTAATCTGTTGTTTGCCGAGGGAAATTAATTAATCAGGGATTCAATAAGAAATGCATTTCTCTGTTTTGTGTTTCACTTATGTGACAAATTGAATAGTTAAAGATGGCTGCAGTGAAGCTTATCATCATTTAATAAAGCCTGCTCACTAAAAGAAACTATTTTCATAATGTTTAGCAAAAGGAGACAATTTCACGATAGAATGCTAATCCAAATAAATAAATCTCAATATTGTTTTCTTGATTATTATAATAGTCAAGAAACCTGTATTACCTGAGTTCTACAAAAGAACACACTTTGTCTGCAATGAATCCACATGGATTTATCCTAATATTAATTCTACAAATATCACAGGATTATTAGTAGGCAGTTTTAGTGAGATGCTTTTGGTTTGTTTTTTTCACAGAGACTCAGCCAAGGCTACTTGCTTTTAGTTCAGCTCCAGGTTCTAGTTTGCTTTATTAATTTACAGTACAAAAGCAGATACAGACAAACAGAAACTATCTGCTTCTCTGTGTCTCCCTATCTGAAATGATTAAAGCTAGAACTGTGACAGTGTAGAAGTGCAGCGTTGTTTGTCTGCACTGGTCTGACACTAACATTGTGTTTTTCCTTTACCTTAAGTGTGCTGTCATACACTCAACAGTAACACACAAGTCATATGCCAGTGACTTTGTAAGAGGGAATTATTTGTGTTGTCATTTTTCAGCTGTTTCTGAAGGTTAGTTTAAACAAGAGTTTTCATTATACATGTTGACAACAAAGTAGGGTGCCTTTAGTGTCAGTTTTGAAATGCGTTCAAAAAAGGAAAAAAGGGTCCGTATTCACATGCAGTTAGTTGTTACGACACAACTTGTATCTTAACTTTTAACTGTTTTGGTTTCCTGAACTAAGCAGAAAATGGTTATGTCTAAACCCAATTAAGAGAAAATTAAACTGATTACAAAAACGAGTAAATTAAAAACAAGCAATTGGTAAAATAGCAATAAATTGTTCCAGTGGACATCTGTGAGAGGTGAGATAAACCCTGTACAGGCCCCTAGTCCATCAGATGGCCAACACAGAGACACTCATTTTAAAGGCTAAATAATTAGGATTTTGTCTGTAAAAATAATTTAAAATGTTCTCATTTGTTGCAAGGGATTAAAGGAAGCTTCCCTATAAACAATCTGTCTCTCTACATCAACAATGTCTTTGTCAAGCTTTTGTCCTTGGGGGGTTGTTGGAGGGAGGAAGAACGCTCTCTGCGTTTTTCTCTTTTCATTGCAGTTCTGATTTAAAACACTAGGTGTCAATGCTACTTATTTTTCCTTTAAATAGAAACATTTCATTCAACATGTTGCAGATTTTCTGACATGAACAGGAAAAACAACACATTTTTTAGCAATATGAATATTAAGAATCTTTTTAAGCTATCAGAAAGAGTGGAAGAATTATGATTTGATTTGACCAATTTACATGGCGGAATTGGTAAATATACTTGTTTAGCATAGTTAATATTCAGCCAAAAACATAATAATTCACCAGTTTCAGGAGTAGTTTTTATGTGTACTTGGAGCGATTTTCCATTTGAAACAACAAGTTGTGTTCAAATTGTGTTTAAGAGTCAAGAAAATGGTTTGAGGTTATCCCAAAGACTTCTGAGTTAGACCTTCATCTGCTTTCTGCTTGACTACCAGATCTACCTAAGGGTATATCGAAAAACACTATTTTGTTGCTTGAATTTATTTGGATGGGGTAAAATTCACAGCTGTTCAGAGCACAATAAGATACTGAAACAATGAATCACAGTACAAACCTCTTGGACTCACCAAAAACAACAAATATGTATTGATGACATGAAATGCTTTGACAAATAAATCATGACAAGCTGAGCAGAAATAGAAGAAAAGTCTTTGCTTTCTCTGGAAACCATCACTTCAACTTCTTTCTATTCAGCTATATTCATGTGGCGCCAACACACATCTAAACACAGATACAGTCCAATTCAATCCAATTCACTGTAGCCCAATTATAGTCCGATTCCAATTCTCTACAAATCCATTATATAATATGTAGTAGTCCAGTTTATAATAACTGTATTCATTTAGGTCACTTATATAATTGCCTAGCCAAAGAAATCACACTAAACTTTTGTATAAAGGGAAGGAAGCTGCAGCAGTTCCAATTTAAGAATGAAAAAAAAAAAACAGTTCAGGTAAAAGAACTAAATATTATTTTGAGTTCCTCAATCTAAATGCATTTAACTTTGCAATACAAGCTCTGAAGAAGCCGATGTGGGGTTATCAACAGAAGTTTACCCCTGTGTGCTCCCATTACCTGCTGAAGAAAACCTGAAAGTCCATTTCTCTTGTGGTGAATACTGTCGGTTCTGGGCTCCATTATTAAGTAGATTGGTCTATAATGTGAGTTCTGAGGAACGCATCTTATCTTAAAAAAAACTCCAAACATTTTAGGGTTAGAAAATAGTCGAAAACAGGCCTGAAAAAAAATGTGCATAGATAAATTATGTAGGGACATATCTGAACTGTTCTCCTTATCCTATTCTATTAACTTCCTCTCTTTATCCACAAAGTGAGATTTCTGGAGTCACAAGTTTAAGCTTGACCTAAAATAAAGCTCAAGAAAAAGATTGCCTCTGTGGACCGAGTAAGTAATGTTAGTTAACGTTTTTGGATAACCTTTTCTGATCTATGGTTAGCTAGGCCTGCTTTACAACATTGCAACTTTCAATAAATGACTAAAATTTCTTAGTAGGCTAACATATGATTTATGTATATATGCACACAGGCGGGAGAGTGAGAGCAGGCTCAGTGTGCTATAGCTGCAGCAAAGGAAACGTGTGTCAGCCAGTTGCCTCCTTGGTATGCCCTGTAGCCACCTGTAATAATGTAATAACTGGTTTGAGGATTATTGTAAAGTTATTTGCTAACCATGAGTGAGCTAACCACTAATTAGCCAAAATGCTAAGCGGACTTTGGAAGACAAATCTGTGTTACTAAGGGTACACATTTAAACCCACCTGGTGTGTACTGTTTCTAGATGAGTGTATGGGTGAATCTGTTCTCTGGACTGCATATTGGCACCCTCTACCAGTGGTGCCTGGGCCCTGTATGGAATGTGTTAACTATGCTAGTTTTTACCTCTGTAATTATTTTGTGTTGAGGTGTCAGCAACTTAACAGGAAGCACAGACGAGTGAAAAAGTCTGTCCGGTACAAGTCCATTTTTACAAGATCAAAGGTTTCTCTGTTTAACTGGATGAGATTTGTGTACAGGTTTGACTAATAATGTATTATTTGGTGTATAAATGTGTTACCCACTAAGCTTGTGCTATCACAAAACTGAGATTGCAATATAAGGAGAACAGACAGTGTATGTGTAGGAGAACATCTTTACTACCAAACTCCTCAAAGCATACATGTGAACTGGAAATATCCAGGCATGGTTAACATAATGTTTCATGTTTTTTTAGAGGTTGAATGTTCATATTTTTTTAGTTCTTGAGTTATGTGTTGATCAGTATATACAGTATTGTGATGACTTCTAAATAAAATGTTTAAAATGCTTTGCTTTTGTGATTTCTTGACCTACATGTTAACTAATAATGGCTAAGTAATGCTTATTTACTCCTCATGCATTTCAGAGGGGATAAATGTTTACACTTTACAATAAGGGTCAAAAAAGCATTCAAAACTGATTAACTATGGTTAAGTAATGCTTATGGAATTGTTAAGCATTTAGAAAATACTAGTAAAGGGATTAGTGTTTACACTTTACAATAAGGGTCCATAAGAGCATTTAATAATGATTAACTATGGTTAAGTAATGCTTATGAAGCATGTAATAAGGCTTAGGTCAGGCTGCTAATGTTAAGTAATACCTTAGTTAAGATCAGGTAAGGGCTACCTTATGACATACACTGCACAACATTAGTAAATGATTAATTATGACAATAATAATGTTTATTACTGCCGATCCTTCCCTAAATATCCAAATATAGGGAAGGATCAGTAGATGAATTAGTTAGCTTCACTAAAAATCTACACCATTAGTAAACAATTACTTGATAATTTTTTTAAGGGCTTACTAACATGTTAACTGACATCGTAATTAATGCTGAGTAATGCATACATGATGACAAATAATTATAAAATTCAACTTTTGTTAACACATGGTAATTATTTAAATAAGGTTAAGTAGTAAACATTATTTGCTTATTAATGCATTAAGTAATATGCAAACTAACGCTAAGTAATACATATTATTAGTTAATAATATTTTATTGAACAGTTAATTAATGTTTAATAATGCACTAACTAACGTTAATTAAGGGACTGTCATGAATGGTTCATCCTGTACTCGTTGGCGTCCTCTGCTGCCCTTTCTGGTACGTTGTCTCCTGTCTACAGC
>JBAMHW010000018.1:9539459-9569639 GCA_037177495.1 Rhadinocentrus ornatus
TCAAGGCTACGGCAGAGGGTGCTGGTGGGCACAGTAGCACAAGGAAGAGCTGGTTTGGGTTGTGGTAGAACACCTCGTTATAGTAGGGCAAAGGGGAAAGAGACGAGGTCACTGATCCTTGAGGAGGTCTGAGCTGGAGTAGAGGAGAAGCGGGTCAGCCAGATAGTGGGAATGAGGCAGCAAGGAGCGCAAGGTCACGTAGACCGAGCTGTGGAAAGCTGAACCCCATCGCATAAAATTCTTGATTCAGGCAGTCTACCACGTGCTGCCTAGTCCATCTAGGGGAAAGGGCGCTACCGCTGGAGACATGACCAAGTCCTGATTGGGAGCTTAAAGTTGACCTGGGGAAGCAGTTGAAGTTCCAAGAAGTGGTCGCCAAGACAGCATTAAGGCCAGACATTGTCCTCACCTCAGTTGCAACCAAGCAGGTAATTCTCTTGGAGCTCACTGTGCCGTGGGAGGACCGGAAGGAGGAGGCCCATGAGAGAAAGAGGGCAAAGTACTCAGAGCTAGTGGAGGAGTGCTCCAAAAGGGTTGGCGGGCATGATGCAAATCCATAAAAGTGGGATGCCGAGGATTTGTGGGCCAATCCCTCTGCAGGGCCTGCAAAATGCTGGGCATCACAGGAGCCAGTCAGCAAAGGGCTGTTAAGTTGGCCACCGACGCAACAGAAGTTGCGTCAAGGTGGTTGTGGATCAGGAGGGGAGAGGCGTGGCAAGTAGAGTAGCGCTACCTGGACACAAGCTGGGGTCTGATCAGCCCTGGCTGGGTCGCCTGGAGAAGGGGTTCTGATTGTTGAAAGACCCAAAACCCCCTGTGAACCCAGGTTACATCACTGATGATGTGTCCAGGGGCACCATAAGGTGTATCTAAGAGCAGTGACATCACTACTGTATCCGGAGGTAAAAAACACTGTAGAAACAAGCTATCTCAAGTATTATTATGACTTTAAAATGTTGTCTTGTTGTGTGTTTGGGTGCCAGAATAAGAGGAAAAACATTCCTGGCAGTAAATTAAAGATTTTTAGGATATAAGTTCAGAAAAAGACGAAGACCAATATAGTTGAATGCAATAAGACGAAAGGACAGGACAAAGACGATAATCAACAATTCTTGTGTTTGCAGCGCACACTTTATATCAGGTAAGATAAATGTAATGTTAAGTGATTGTTATTGAGTCCAAATTAACAAAATTGTACATTATAAAGGAAAAATGTTGGACATACAACGTTGCCTTTATCAGCACATTAGCAAGCGCCTAAATGCTAAACTTTAGACCGCAGCACACAAAGATTGGGATGTAAATGGATGTATTTTATTATTTGAACGTGGCTATTTATAATGTAGTAGTAAGCATCCAGTGATTTATATGGTTTAAGTTTATTTTAGCTATACACACATGGTGTCTCGATAAGTTACATGTAGATGTCTGGCCACTCCACTGTCGCCAGTTCCAAAAGATCTTGATGCCACTCCCGTAAGGTATATGGATCAGCCAGCCTGCTTCCATCTAATTTTCTAAAATTACTTCTTACTTCTTATTACTTCTTATGTGACAGGTTAATTTTTGTTAGCATTGGTGTGCCTCTAAAATCTTTACTGGACCCTCTATTGTTTACACTGTACATGGTCTCTTTTGTGTTTATATTTAAAAGATATAATATTGCCCATCAATCTTATTCTAACATTATTTTTAAACCTGACAGTCACTCTTCTATAGCCTTCTCAAAACGTTCTCAAAGCTCTCGTTGCATTTTACCTTTAAAGAAATTATTTAGTTGTGTTTTAATTGCTTTAATATGCTTTTCTTTTGCTCTTTTCGTTTACATCCAACAATCATAATCACATTTAAAGAATTTACTGATTTATTGTAATTGACTGTTCCTAGCTTACAGAATTATTAGAAATATTCTAAAGAATAATAATCACAGCTGAATTTAATTCATTTTTGTGTAATTAAAGCATTACATAATCTCAGTATACATGGGATATATCCAGTACACATACAGGCAATTGACACAGGCAAATGAAGTGCAATGAAGACCAAGAAGCTCTCCACACAGTTTAGTTCTGGAGAAGTATATATTAGAGTTGTGCATCTACATCTTCTTGCAGTCTTTTAAAGTGGTCTTGATCAGTTTTTCTCTGGCATTTCTAAAAGCTTTATCGTTTGGCCAATGGCAGCTTTTTTTATTAATTTCCAGTCCAGTCCCTGAAACTGATCACTTTTTGAAGAATATACTTTCTTGTTTGTTAAGTCACTTAACCTTACCTTATTATTCAAGCATAAAACAGACACTTAACCAATGTAGTGGCATAACAGACAACAAAGAACCATTTTCTGACAATAGAAGATAAAATGAGGAAGACTTAAGACTTTTGGACAGTGCTAAAACTCATTGTCCCACAGAGCACCATTAAATCCATTACTTTAAATGGAAAGGATATGACAGCACCACAAATATGAAAAGAAATGGCAGACCACCAAAACTTAAAGGCCAGATAACAAAAGCATTATTCAGAGAAGTAAAAAATAAAAGGCCAGGTAGCCCTGAAAGAGGTAAAATGCTTCACTGCAAACATGAAGTGCCTTTCCACTATCAAGTGGACATGATATGATCATTTCCAGTGATTAAATCTTAATCTTGGGAAGATTAGTTTTGCACCCATCAGAACTCCAAATAGTTTGTGATTATTTAAAAATAAGGAGAGCTTTCTTACGAAAATGAGAGGATTTAGCCAAAATATACTCAAGTAAAATATAGAGAATAGTAAAATTAGTAAAATTCCTGGAGGTTTGCCAAGGGGCTGAGAGAGAGGATGATGATGATGACTTGTGAATGTGCATTACTTTAGTCCACACAGGAAGCTTCCGAAGCTCATAAACGAAGGAAAGACAGTGACAAATGTATTCGGGCTCAGCAACAACTTATTCAAGCATACCTGTTTGAGCCAGATTCCAATCCACAAAAGGAAACTACAAGCTTTGCACGACTAAATTTGGCGTGGGAGCATCACAAGAGATAAAAACATACTTTGTGGCAGTGCATGAAACAGATAAAATCAGAATCTGTGAAAGCATTGCTGTCTGTGGCAAGGCCAAACCAAAATACCAACTTCCATTACAGGTAGTCCCCTGGCATGGACCTGTAATTTCTGCGGTGTAGTTATTTATTAGACCCTTTGGATTCAGCTTACAGAGCCTCGTTCCTCCTTTGTCTCATTCATGGCTCTGTTCTGAAAGCTGCTTTTGTTTTTTTTCCACCATTTTCTGTCAATTTTTAAAGTTTTATTTGCTGTGGAAAAATTGCTGGCAGTGTAACGCCTTATCAATAAACTTCAAATTATCCATTAATCCTTATTAAATCTCAACATATTACTTATTTATATCCAAAAGTGTGTAAACTATTCACAGACAAGTAAGGTTAACTGGTCACTAAAGTTTCCCCAGAAAGTTTCCCTAGAAGTGAGTGTATGTGTCTTTATGTGTCAGTTTTTTGATGGACTGGTGACCTGTCCAGGATATACCCTGCTTCTTGCTTAGTAGCAAGAAGTGACCCTGCATTGGAATAAGCTGGTATAGAAAATGGATAGATCTACATTGATGAGCTCCATCTTATAGAAATTTAATGGATCTTTTAATACAAGCACTAATGTTTGTGTCGTCAATTAAATCTATGGTTGCTGCACCTGTGGTATGCAGTACAACGCCAAAACCTGTGTGGGATGCTGGATGGTGCAAAATACAGGTAAGTTTGTGAGGAAAAGCATTTTTAGTCTTACAGAAAACTTACAGTGGGAACTTATATTCAGCATGCCGATGACCCTAAATATACCAGTATAGCAACACTCAAATGGTTTAAAGTGAAAGGCTTACATTTTTTGGAATGGTCAAGTCAAAGCGCAGAGCTTAATACAATAGAGAATCTTTGGTATGTTTTAAAGATTCCTGTACAGCTAGAAGAAGCTGCAGCAGTTTTAGCTTGAGGGAAGGGCAAAAATGCCAGAAGCTAAATGTGCCAAATGTATGCAAACATATAGCAAGAGACTTGGATGCAAAAGGAGGGTCTAAGGATTATTTTTGTGTGTATTCGTCTTCTTTTTCCTTTCACTGTTTAAAGTGTTTCACACTTTCAAAGTAATAGAAAATGTTGTATTGATCAAATGAGCAAAAAGATTAAAAAAAAAACGAAAGTCATTTTAATTCCAAGTTGTAAGGTAACATAATTGAAAAAATTGCCAAAGGGGTGATTGTAAGAGTATTCAGCCTCGCTGCAGAATTACTATGTCATCACTCAAGAGAAATAAAATTTTGTTTGTGGTTTAATGGTATAAATTGGTTCAACTGCTGAAGTTAAAAAGTGCAATATTCTGATTGAAAAAAGTGACTGTGCAAATCTTTCTTTCTTGTTACACCTCACACTGGTAATCAGATAGAGCATTTGATGCCCAGACTAGAAGAAAAGGTATCAAACAGTGTGTGACTGTGGTACAATGCTTGACAGGGAGGTGGGTGTTGCATTATGCAGACAGAGGTTTCTAACATGGTGACAGATGTGCTGAGGGCATAGAGATTGTCTCCAGCTGTCCTGACGTCTTCATTAGTTGTTGTGTCACCGCTACAGTGCATTTCTGCAGCATACATTTATAAATGTTCATACATGCTTTGAAGTTGCAGTGGATGCAGAGCATCGAGTAAAAGCTGTATATGTGATTAGATTTTAATTTGCTTTAATGATCTTGTGCTACATGTGCTCTGTCATTGAGGTAAAGGAGAGCCAAACAGCTTTTCTAAGGGAAACAAGTATCACAACGCAAACATGAGCAAAGCTTTAATTAAGTCAGCACATTCAAATTGGAGTACAGCAGCAGTACAATCAAATTAAACTAAATTAAAAAAATTCTGAATTGATGCTGAAGACATACTTTTATATACCAACAGTCACTGGCTCTTAATTTACCAAGCTAGAACATGACCCAGAATCATTTTAAATGAGCATTGCTCTCATTTTCTGTTTCTTGCTGAAGTCGGCTGCTGTGAAAGTGCTCTGGTGACTTAGAGTCATATTAATTCTTTAATTGGGCTCTAAAGGAATTAATTGAACTTGATTAATTGATGTTTTGTGTAATAAAAATGGATGATTAACTTGTTTTAATGGGTTTATCAAAGGCAGTTTGGAAATAAACAACTAGCCTTAAGTGTCATTTGGGTTGCAGGGAGTTATTTTAGCACCTCCTTTTAATTAGAGACAATTTGCAGGCTTTTTTATTTTACAGATAAGATCTTTGCCTTTGAAATTAGGGCGCCCTTTTCTTCAGCTTGCCAATAAGCGGTTAGATAAAATGCAGATGTCTCTTTATTTTCTTGCTCTTGAGTGATGCTTAAGGATTATTAGCATCACTGTTATTTATAAGGTAAATAAAATGAGGTTTTGTTAAAACTGTAAATGAACTTCTTAGTGTCATTTAGAAATTTAATAGTTTAATATTTTAGCTACTGATATGTATTATTTGTTAGCAGATTTTAGAAATTTTTCAAAGAAAAATATGTGATATTTCCATTTATTTGTTCCTTAGCAATAAAATAAAAAAGCCATCAGAGTTATTTTCTCAACTACTGTGTAATGCAGACATTAAAACTGCATTAAAGAAAAAGATACAGGTATCCGCATTACAGATATTCTAAATCTGGAAGACACATGCAGTCTTGTCAACACACAAGGCCACATCCAGCAGTATTGCACAACATAACTTATGGCTGCACAATAAACCATTTTTTAAAAGGAGGATTTTCAAGCAGACAGGCAGGGGATGTATGATAGATTAGTTGTGTCAGGTTTTATATCAGCCATTTAAGTTGTCAGCCTCTACAGCAAACAGCCTCGAAGGCAGGCAAACCTCAGCAGATTTCTGCACTGAGTACTCTTCGTCTTATTCTGCCGCAACAGAGCTGGTGAATGTGATTGAGAGATTATGAATGTATGACAAAAGGGAAATCTCGTGAATGGACTGCACATTGTAGATGACACATCATAAGACTCTTCAGACATCATGTCCGTTCCAGCATACTTTTACGGATTTGTCTTTTTCCTACTATATATTCATCTATATCAGCCATCCCTAACAAACCCATTCTGGATTTTTTGTTGTTTCCTAATTTGGGCCTTCCCTCTGTTGGCCCACCCAGCTGCATCCCTGCCACTCTAATGCTATTTTCTCATATCATAGCTTATCAAATCCAAATTCCAGTGATGGATAAATCTGTCTGAGCTGATGCGCTGGAGTGTTGCCTACTGCTATCAATCAACATGTTGCCTAGTGATTGTGTTCTGCTGGGATGTATGACATTATGAGGTCCATTTGGAGGCCCAGCTGACTTACAACAGCTCCAATCACTCAAAGTCAATTTTTGTCATTTGGTCGACTTTTTGTAATCAAAGCCTTCCTCCAACTGTACAATCTATTCCTCGTCATGTCTTGTATATATTTTCTGCTCTCCTTAAAGAGTGAAGCCATTTTCACCCCATATCCCTCAGGATGTGCTGTCCAATTTCCTCTGAGAGCAAGGATGAGAGGGTTAAATGCTGTAAACATCAATGCAGCACATGAGGTAAGCTTTTTAAAGTGGCTATTGAGGAAAGGGAATACAAATAAAATTGACCATCCAGTCACCATTAGAAGCAAGATGTCTGCACGATGCTTCCCATTTTCATGGTATAATGACTATCTTCAAATCCGAGAGGAGCATGGCAGTGACCATTTGCGACAAGGGAAGAGAAAAAGTTTAAATCTTCACAGTGAATAAAAAAAGGAGTCTATAAAAATCTAGTGTGCAAAACATCATAGTTGGATATAGTATAAAGTATTGCTTGGTAAGCTTAAGCAGTAATATGTAACAAATATAAAAAGCAGGTACTCTTCATG
Source organism: Rhadinocentrus ornatus (assembly GCA_037177495.1). Lineage (NCBI taxonomy): Eukaryota > Metazoa > Chordata > Actinopteri > Atheriniformes > Melanotaeniidae > Rhadinocentrus > Rhadinocentrus ornatus. The sequence continues at coordinate 9,546,383 of JBAMHW010000018.1, forward strand.
ACCAAATCTAGACAAGAATGGTCTAAAAAACAAACAAACAAAAAACAAGTCAATTTACCTAGTTGCATTAGTAACACAAGACTCCTGTTAAATTCAGGGATATAATCATTGCATGGGGAAGGATTGTGAGTTTAAAAGGCCAAGCTTGAGCTGTTGCAATTACATTGCTGTCAAATCTATTTAAAATTCTATGAACTGACCCTTAAAGCACAGTTTGCAGAGGACGTTCGATTGCACACTGCACCGATTGAAAACTCATATCACAGCCATTAAGACTTACTTTATGTTCATTAGTACTCTAAGTTTACCCTTCATGCATAAGTGAAAAAAAATCTAAATTAATTCAAATTTGTATTAATTATTAACTTTGTGCTGATCCTATCTTTTTCCTGCAGTCGCGATGTACGTAGCCACCTTAGATGTTGATGCTAATCACAATAACACTGATTTCAAAACACTCCTCAACACAGTAAGTATATGGAATGAAATCCAAGACAATACAACAAGCTTAATAAAGCCTTTTCCTTTTTGGTATTAAAAAAAATGATGCAATGGAGGCACCATTTATTAATTAAAGACAAAGAGTACTGGCAAGTTAGACACACTAGGTGACAGCTCAGATCCTGATTAATTTAGGAATAAAATTCATGACTGAGAAACTCATTAAATAACAGTGCTTAAAAAATTAGGCACTAAGACAAATGTGACCACACTGGACACAAAATTTGACATTTAAATGCAATACATCCTCTTCCTATACGATTTCCAGTAAGTAATTCCTTTTTTTCTAAAAAAAAAATCATTTCCAGTTCCTGCTTTTTATCTTTAATAATTTTTTCTTTGGATTTTTTTTATTTTTTATCCAGATCTAATAGTTTCCAAAGAAACTGTTTGCAAGCAGTATCAGAGATGAACAATAACATCCTGAAGTGCTTTTCTTTCTGTTTTTTTTTTTTGTTGTTGTTGTTGTTGTTTGTTTGTTTGCTTGTTTGTTTTATTTTCATGTTTAAAGTCCATCATTTACAAGCTTCCAAGTTAGGTTTACTTCTTTTTTTCTTTTTTTATGAAGTTAAAATCTGTGGTGTGCCTGATCTCCGGTGCCCGCCGGGCCTGCTCACAGTCGCCCTGGGCTGCTCGGTGCCCCTGCCCCGTCGCGCCGGGGGACTCCGGTCTGGGGGCCCCTCTGCTCTGGGCTGAGTGGGGCCACTGCTCTTTCTGCTTTGGCTGTCCTGGGCTCTGTGTTCTGTGGACCTGCCGGGCCCCCCTGTTTCCTCCTGATGCTTCGGTGGTGCAGCATGGTCACGGCCCCCTTGCAAGCACACATTTCATCCTTGTTGCATGGTCACGCTCTCAAACGTGCTCATCTCTCCATCCGCTTCCAACTAGATGTTGTTGATGTTTGTGTGTTGGTACGTCTCTCAACAGGTACTGTAATGTTGTACTTTTTCATATCATCATTATCCTATTTTCCTTATTTATCATGTAGTACTATGGTAGTTTTTTTTTGTTTTTGTGAATACTGATGTGATTTAGGCAGCCTAAACAACTTTTATTTCCACATTTCAATTATGTCCTTTTCTCTTTTTTTCTCTTCCTCTATCTCCCTGTCAGGTTCGGCACTGACATATCAAGACCAAAGAAAATAAGATTATAATAAAAATAATAACACTTTAGTGGATGCACCTTAACTCATCTATGTGAGGACATGGCCTTAATTTTGAGAATCACACAGGCTCTGTACAGTCAAATCCTTGTGGACCCCCAGTGTTATTTGGGAACCTCATTGGAGGAGTAAGGACCCCATGTTGGGAAACAATGCTCTTTATCACTGGATCACACCAACCGCAGACTGGAGAGATTTTGTGCTCACTATTACCACACATGAAATGGATAATGCTAACAACACCACAGCTGTAACAATGGTCACTGTGTTGGTGGTAATAATAATGGTTGTAGTAGTTATCTTAAGATGAGCTGTAGTGCAGGTGGCGGTGATTGCTATTATTGTTTTTGTCATTCTTTCTCTGTACCTTATACTTATGCAATATCTTCTTTTTGTCATGTGTATGTTGCGCGTAAATTTAAAAAAAGGATCAAGTGTCATGCCTGCTGCTTTCTCTCCGGTGAACTTACTAGCCATCTTGGATCACACCTGTTCTCTATCATCATCATCATCAGCCTCAGTTACTGCACCTGGTCATCTGCCTACTTATACTCCCTGCACAGACTGCTACATTGTGCTGTATTTTTATTTTTTTTTACTCTTATTGACCCACACCGGTCATTTTGGTTGTAGCCGCTCTAGTAAAGAATCTCCAATCTTACCTGCATTTGTGTCTGGCTTCTCTTCGGCTCAGCCTGACATAAAGTCATCTCCGTCTAGCCCAAGGTGATCTCACCTTTATTTGCTTCAGAATATTTGTAACTGCACAAACCTACTTGAAACATACCAGGAAGCTTAAAGGTCATCGGGGAAATTGCATAGATGCCAGCACTACATGGAAGTCAATAAACTCAAAAGAAAATGGTTTTTTTATGACCCCTCTTCTTAGCATAATGAGCAGAGCACACGATTAAGTCCATGAATATCTCAGGATAGAGAAACCTCAGCATTGCACACATAACAAAGTTGTGTGTTAGTGATTCTGAGTGATGCAATTGATTTTCTTTTGGCTTCCGAGGTCTAGAGAATGAAGCCATTTGCCCACGTGTGGAACGCAGAGAGTGGGGCAGGGGGCTTTGCAGTGGGATGTAAATAAACAGTGACAGAGAAAGGGAGGAAAAAAAGGACAGGAAGAAAGAGCAGGAAATGTGTGTTTTCACCAGTGAGAAAGATAAGACTTAAGTGGTACTGAAACTTTGAGTCTAGCTTGTGTTGTGTATCAAAAGCAAATTTTATCCTGCTGAGCTCACTGGTCTTTGAAATTGTTGTTTATTATAGCAAATGCAGACAGTTTTTATTGGACTACTCTTAGTTGGAAGATTTTTTTTTTACTGCAGCTTTATAGGATGAAATAGTGTCAAAAACACATCTGATCATCTTCTAAAATACAAAATCAGTCTTCGGTGGGTAACATTATAACAGTTATTGTACTTACAAACAACTTTAACATATGTCCAACTAAAACTTTAGTTCAAACCACAGGAGGATTGACACTCTCTTTGTATGTTAAGCATGGAAATTTCATTTTAAGATTAGCCAGCTATCATCTAACCTGCTCCTCAAATGTGTTAAACACGTGTCATGAAGTATTTTACTATATATTACTGACTATGACAACGACAAACCATGCACCCAGGTTTCCCTTGCCCGGACGTGGGTCACCAGGGCCCCCCTCTGGAGCCAGGCCTGGAGGTGGGGCACAGAGGCGAGTGCCTGGTGGCCGGGCCTTTGCCCATGGGGCCCGCTTGGGCTCAGCTCAGGGGACGCAGTTGCCTGAGTAAAAAAACACAGGCAACTGCGTCCCTCTGTCCATAGCTGCCCCGAATGTAGGGTGATCATCCTTCTTGTAGTAAACCATGCCTCCCAATTGGGCAGCCGATCCCGGACCCGAGCAGTCATCGGCCAACCCGGGTGATGGAAGGAGGAGTCCTGAGGAAGTTCCTGCAGTCAGTCATTAAGTCACTTAGGCCACAGGCTGGAAACCTTAGGGTCGTAACATGATAGCATAGTCATTAGAAAAACAAGTTAAAAAAAAAGGCAACATGCATGTGTTTAGAGATTAATAAAAATTTCCAGATTTATTTCATTTAAGAGACCTTCTGAAATCTCACATCAAAATACGTTGGAAAAGTATTTTTTTTTAATATGATATCCTAAATAATTTAATTTACTCTGTAAAAATCTGATGTAGACAGTTTTTCTTTTTCCTCCATCTTATTTGTCAGCAGATGAAAGATACAGAGCATTTAATTTGAAATTCAGTTTAAACTGGTACCAGCAATAAGGATGAATCTGAAGGGAGTTTATCACCTTCTGTTCAGTCTTCATTAGTGTGCTGTTCATTCTTGCTTTGAATGAAATCCTCTCACGGCTTCTGCTTTGAGCCTTGGGAGCTGCCATTGGAGACGAAGACCTACTCGAGTGCAAATAACAGCTTTAACCACTACACACTCTTTGTAATACAAATCTCTTTGTGTGTAACCTGAAAGCTTTCACACACCTTTGCTCAAAAAAACAATCATTCCCTCAAATTCCAGCAGGATGCGAACAAAACTGTGAGTGCAGAAGCCTCAGGTGATAATCTTCCCACTCTCCAAGTCCATTTATTGTTCTTGATGTGTCAGCCATGGTTGCTTAATGATTATTTTTATAAAAGCTGTTTTGCTATCCAGAATGTTAATGTGTACTTTTTTGTAGTGCTGAATAATTTGTTTTGGGAATATGTGTATAACTTACACTGAATATCCATGAACTTTATATGATTTTCTCCATTGATATTGATTCAAGACACAAAGGTATTAATAGAAAAAAATCTATTATAATGACCACTGAGATCTTAAATACATTTCTTATTAACAGTATGTGTCTGTTCCTGCAAATAATGTGATTCCCTGAGAGTATTGAACACTTTCCATCTATTTCTGTTTGTAGTTGGTTATTTTTACTCCCGAAGAGCTCCTTGATTGCTAAACATGCAGAGAAGAGCCCATTTGTAATGTTGTTGCATAGAAACTCTTTAGCACATTACCTTTAGCTAAAGGACTTCTGACTGAGCTTAAACATAATTTAAATAGATTGTTCTTTAATCACAAGTAGTTTAAAAGCATGATGCACTAGTTATTCAAGTAATATACTTCCAATTGGTTGTTTTAAAAGGTGTTGCTTAAAAATTTTAAAGTTTAGTCTTTGCTTTTGTTTTCCTGTCAATATAAGTCTACATTATCATGGGAGATGAGGGATTTATTTAAAACCATTGTATTGCTTGTATTTCCCATCTTGACTGTCATGAGGTACAAGTGAGTTTCTTAGAAAGAAAGGGAGGAAGAGTCATTTTAAAAAGAACCAAGCAGTGATGCTGGGTGCACTGTTGTAATCTGTCCTGTCAGATACTAACATGTTGCTGACTCTAGTCACACACATTTTTATTTATACATGTTGTCATTTTCCTTCAGCCTGGCTGATTTTTTTTTTACTCAATAGCGCTTATTTATTACTGTTTACAGGTCTGAAAACATTTGAATTGGCTGCATGAGTTGAGGCTAATGTTGGCTGCTGGTGAAAGTAATTGTTTTTGCTTTTTGATTTGGTCTATTCTTTCTTATTTTGTTGTTAATGACAGGTTAATGTATTTATTTATTTTTGGTTTCCTTATTTATATGGCTGAAACAACTTCAGTACAAATTGCCTCATGGCTGAGACTTTTACATCAGAGTTTACAAAAGATATGGCAGAAAATTGGCTGATGATCAGCTGTATTTCAATCAGAGCAGTAATTGATTGAGAATTACTTTCCATTTCCAGTGACTCATCTAAAGGTACGCTAGTACAGGAAATTACTTTCATAAGCAAAATAAGTTTGACAAAAGTAGGCTTATCAAAATTAAATGGGATGAAATTATTACAATAATTCATCACAAAATTGATAAATGCTGATAATTGATTGATATTGATAAAGGAAGAAAAGAGAAAAAGATCTCTTGGAAAGGGGCTGCACTTGGACACCTGTGAGGGTTAGGGTCAGCAGGCAGCGGTGGGATAACTTGTAGACCCCAGTTTAGTTCAAAATCGCTGGTTTTCCTTTGTAGATGAGAATAATTTTTCCTTTGTTGATTCCTCAGCCATTGCTGAGGTGGCATTTCTGTGCATGTCAATGTAGAACAGATAAGAATTTGGCTATTTTTCTTAAAAATGTCAAGAAAATCTGGAAGGACTAAAACATTTTTGGCTGTTCAAACAGCAGTGGAAAACTTTATTTTTGGTTAACAGAGTGAATGCGATGATCACAAAGCTTTGTGAAGATTGCTGTCTGTGTGACACTGAGGGGGCAGTGGTTTGTCCGCTGATGGTGGTGTGTTCACATCAGGGCAGAACACCGGACATACAGAGATCAGAGGAGAAATAACAGTCATGGCAGAGGAAACACTGGATGTTTTTCCCCTTAATAACAACAACTCTAAATTCTACTTTTCTATGTTACCATCCAGCTGAATGTGAAACAGGAGGTAACATTTGTTATGGCAGTGAATGCTAACAAAGTAAGAGACAGGGGTCTGCAGAATTGCTGGGAGTTGATGGCTAATTTGGGAGATATTAAGAAATGTTATTTGCTCCTATGAGGGCAACATTGTGTAAAGAAAGTAAAAAATATTTCAGTCAGTAACACAAACAAATCACACATGGTGTCATGCAGCCTAAAATAGTTATAGCAAAACTATTATTACAGTACAGTCATTTAGCAGAAGCTTTTCTCCAAAAGTGACTTACATCTGAGAGTAGGCACTAGCGTTAAGGGTCTTGCCAAAGGATCCAACTGGAAGGTGTTAATTTTCACCTCATTGTAATATGTCCCCTGTGGGATTCGAACTTGTGTCTCCCGTGTTGGAGATGGATGCCCTGCCAACTGAGATATCAAATATCAAAATCAAATATCTGACAAAATAGAAAATTGACAGCCTTTGCAAACGTTTGAAACTATATAACCAACAAGATTTGGATTTTATTTTCTTATGTGGATTGTCAGTTAATCAATCTCTGTCGGATGATGAATCATAGCTTAAATCGATGCACTGGTCATTAAGTCCAGGTATTCATGCTACTGTCCATGTTGGTAGATATGAGGTAATTAGGACTTGCCCCCTCAGTAATGGCGGTGCCACAAGATGAAGCAACACACAAAATGGCTGCCGGATAATTAGAGCTTCCCCTTACCAACAGGTCTGAGTACCCAGCCCTTTTTAAGTCTCAGTGTGGAGTAATTGTGTTGCATGGGGACTTCGTTGTTCTGCTGGGGGACTTATACTCTCATGTGGCCGATAACAGTTTATTTTTCCAGGGTGTGATTGGGAGTATGGGGTACTGGGATCCTTTTAAGTGCCATTTGGTCTCTATTGAATGGGAACAAACAATTGGTTCACATTGCCAGCAAAAGCCTTTTTCTGATGTGTGTTTTACTCCACCAGAGCTGCCCTTTAAATGATTGAAAATTAAACTCATGCAGCTTATTACAATGCACAGAGGTGATTCTATTATGCTTTGGGCCGTGTTAAGAAAAATACTCTTGATTTTTGATGACCCGGACATTTTCTAACTTGATAATAATTTTGTGTATGCAGCAAACATTTTGATTTATTTCTCCACAAACGCGTGGAGAAAAACTCCATTTAGAAAGTACGTATTTCAAAACATAGATAAAAGCCTAATTAAAATGAATCATCAAGGGAAATTGTATTGGTAGTTGAAACATTCCTTGCACTGCAAAGGAGGAATACAATATTTGTTAAAGATGAAACCCACTACAAAACCCTAGATATGAGAAACTCACCTGTATTTAAATATCTAGCTGACTTTCTTGACAAGAAATGAGTAAAATGGAGGCAAGTTAAAGTTTAATTAGCTTTAATTTAATCTCACATTGCAATTTGTAAGAATTTGCAAGTGATTGTAACATCAGGATCAGGATAAAATATTAAATATTGAAGGCAATATCATGTTGATTTCTGATCTACATAACTTATCAGTTGTGGTGTTTTTTTCAAATTATTTCAAGATGAACTTCAAACGATTTCTTTTTTATCAAGCAGCCCTGCAGAACCTGATTAAAACCAGTTCACGCCACGCTGATGATGATGCTGCAATGCATATACAAATATTTATCAAATAAATGCACTGAACTGTATGAGAATCAAACAAAGATGTGCAGAGGTATTAGCTAGCACAGATGTGATTTGTCGACGTTTCGAGAGGGACAGATGTGCAGTATACATTACCAGTGAAAAGGGCAGTTTAAAACTGGAACCAGCTGCCTCTAATCTGACTCTGAGAGCAGCTGGTACGGTAGAAAACCTTGTGTGGATACAAATCACCATGTGACATTTTAAAGAAACCAATAACTAGAGGTTTAACTGCCTCCTATTACAATCTGGTAGATGAGAGGTGTCCAAACTTTTTCTTTGGTTACTTCCATGTTACATGTTTACAAAAACAGAACCATTCACTAAATATATTTCTTACAAATGTGTAATCTTAGTAGTATCTTCAAACTTAAACACAGTAAGGAAAAATTAAACTGAATATAGACATGCATCCTCTGTATATTATTAGTCACATAACTACATTATAATGTATAAGATGTCTATGGTGCTTGGAAATGCTAAGAAAAAATGTGTTAAAAAATTGTTGCTTACAGATTTATTAACTTATCAGCTTCAAAAGCATCTTAACCTTCTTAACCTTGATTATTTTAACTTTAACTTAAAAAATCTAATTAAAGGACTTGTCTGAGAAATTAATCTGTGCAGACTCTGGATGTGACCTTTTCTTATTTATTTATTTTTCCAAATTTCCATTGACAACATACTGATCTTGAGTTCTTACTCTGACCTTTTGGAATGCCACACAGAAATACTAAGTAGTTGCAGGCTCTGCAGAACCAGAACCATGGCACTAACATCTGCTCAAAGATATTTGGTGACCCATTCACGTATTCTGTTTGTCATATTTGTACCATCTGAAGTAGTAAAATTGCCTTCCCCAAAGTCTACTGCAGTGCAATATTGCTGCACCTTTTTCTCTTTTCTCACACATGCTACACACACTTTACAACAACACCTTTCTTGTAAATGTACATACTCAAAAACTAAATCAGTAAAGTTTGTTGGTCTTCGCTGCATGTAGCCAACTACATATAATAGAAATTTCAGACCTGTTAAACAGTTGTTTTTAAAAATTCAGAGAAAATTTATTTGATGAGCAAAGTTTTGTGGCTGACTACTAGACTGCAGCAAAATAAAAAAAAATAAAAAAGGAGCAGCAAGATGTCAGATAGGGGCATGAATGTGTGCATGAAAGACAACAATTAAGACATCTTGTCACTTTCAATGTAATCTTTAAAACAACAACCTAAAACATAAATACTGGAAAAACATAAAGTACCATCTCCTCATCCCTGACTGCAGAAGGGGCTTGAGAGTGTTGCCAGCCAAGATAGTTGGCTGTTACATGATTGGTTGGTCTCTCAATTCCCATCATTGGCATATCAGTTACCAGCACCAGCTAATCATTAGTGATCTCCATTAGATCTGATACAGCACTGGTTAGTCCAAATTCTGTTGTGTCTTTAAATGCCGTATTCTAACTATATTCTATATAGTATCCTGTATGACATACAATTCAACTTATCCATAACGATTACTAGAATGGTCAGCCCTTAAAAGAAAAAAACAACAATATAGTCTAGTCACGCAATAGTACTACCAAACATAAAACATAAGATATATCTGCACATTTTTTTCTAAAATGCAGATTGTTCATACTTGCACATAAGCTTTGTCTAAGGTTTCTTTCCACTCCTACTGAAAGATTTATTGACTTTATCTGTACAGCGAGCAGTGCCCTTTGGGTTGAAAAAGATAGACTCTGGACTGTTTCTGTGAATTCATTCCTCTCTCTTACTTCAGTTGATTCTGTTGCAGGAGACCTTTCCTCTCTCAGATCACCTTCAAAAACTTCACTGATTGATCTAACCTTGGGTTACCTGGCTTAAAAAAATAGGAATGTCTAGTGTTTCTTGCTACAGTGCCTGGCATATGTTTGAAACTGAAAAGCCTTTAAAATATATATCTGTTTTTGTGTGTTCAAACAGTGAATCATCAGCAGATGACACGGTGGGAGATGCACAGCAAATCCATCGGACTTTCTCAAAAAACTGGTTGTCCAGTCCTTGTCTATTCATGTCCAAAGTGTCCTTGGTATGTGATTGTGAAAGGAAGAACCAAAAACTGAAGTGCTGCAGCAGAACAAAACGACTTTTAATAAATTTTTTGTCCTTGTATCTTTAACATTGACCCTTGACACAATTTCATTGTTACAACTTCAAACTGCTGCAAGTTGGATTTGCTTCAACATATTAGATTATAAGAATAATCACAATATAACTAGTTAAAGGGATATGTAGGCATTTGTTTTTGTTTTTTCTTCCCGAAAGTTTAGTCTCTGACTAGCTTATTTTAAGCTGAGGGTTAGGTGGTTAATGAGAGCAAGAGCTATGGGAAAACCTCCTGTGTGATTTCAGGACCAACCAATTAGGCCCCCAGGAGGTCAACCATCTCAGGCCAGTGACCTTTACTTCTCACTTGATGAAGACCATGGAAAACATTATAAAGGACCATAGAGATGATGAAGACAGGACCGCTTCAAATTGCACATCATCCAGCCAAAGCTGGGAAAGATGCAGTCATCCAGCTGCAGCACATAGCACTGGAAAACACTGGAAGCATTGTGGCTGTTTTCTGATCTCTACAGAGCTTTCAACACAATCCAACTAGCAATGTTCAGGGGGAAACAAGGAATTGGGATAAACTGCTCGGCCGACAAATATCTCATCAAAGAAAGCAGTATGTGATGCTTTGGACACTACCATTTTTAGAATTCATGTTTTAAAAGGTATAAATGGTTTGAATATAACATCAGACTGAGTCTGATGAGATGGTTTACTCCTAGGGGAACAGTGCTTACTCCCTTCCTCTTTACCCATGACACGACAAGTTCATGACACAACTGTTGTTAGAGGTGTGTCAGAGGGAGATGGGCTGGAGTACGGAGCAGCTGCTGCTATGGCATGTAAATCCATAACATAGAATAAATAATGTAAGAAGTTATTTTCTACAGTTGGTTAGGTTATGTTTAGAAGCATGTTTATAGTACACAAGACCTCATTTTTCTTAAAATTCTCAGAGATATTGATCCATGTTTTTATCACCTGTAGACTTGATTATTATGTGTCGTTTGTCCGAAAATCTCTGCACTGGTTTCCTGCTTCCAAATAGATTTTAAAGTACTTTTATTCATTTTTAAGACTGTTAAAGGTTAAAGTAAAGTTTATCTGGATGTTCTTACAGTACACCTACTGCACAGTCTCACACATACACACAAATCAGTGATTCTTTTTGGTGAACTTGGGTCAGCAGATGACTGGGTTTATTTGTTACAACATGTAACAGTTACATTCCGAATGTTTGGTCTTTTTGCCCTCTTTGCAGCAGATGCTGACAACTGGCTCGTCTGTGTCTCTGGACAGCTTGTTATTTATTACTCTTTGCTCTAGTATATGTGGATGGGCTCTCCTCCCCCTTTCCCATACTCTTCCAGTTAGCTTTTACCACAGCTGATGAGACACAGGGCCAAAAGGAGGAAAGGTTCAACATTGCTCACCAGCCCAGCTGTTTCTTGCTTATTGAGGATTTTATGGATGAGCTGCAGTCTCCCTTTCCTCCCAGGCCTCCCAGGAGGCCATGCAACATTTCTGCAGGGTGCAAATCAGAAAAAGCTTTACACTGGCATCTAGCTGAATGGAAAATCATGAGCTACTGGTTGTTATATTAAGGTTACAGGAGAATGTTTAAAATACTTCCATAAATGCATGTAAAAATGATCAGATTGGTAAGCAAGGGAGATATCCCAAGTAGAGCGTTTGGAGGTCACATCAAGTTAGTTAAATTTTCACAAGAAATACAAAAAGAAGCAAAAATAAACATTAAAAACAATTATTGACAGTGAATTACATAAAAACACCCCTTCTAAGCTTTCCCAAGTAAAAATGCAAATGAAAAAGGAATCAAAAGATTCAGTACAACAAGGAAGTAATGAAAGTTCTGTTGTTTGGATAATCTCCCCAGGTTTTAAATCATGTTAGGAAGCGCTAACAATATCTGCCTACATGATCTGGGTTTTAGACAGCAAGTAGGTTTCAACCACTCTAAAATATATATATGGGCATCACACCTAAAAGTCACCAAGATGTTATATTTAATTGCAAGATGATAAAATGGTTTTGTATAATTTGCTACTTCCGAAGGACGCATTTTGTACAGTCTGAAAATAAGAAGCGAATTATTGTTGAGGTAAGTAAAAGAAGTCATTACAATATTCTAAATGAGACTAAATTAATGCATGGATAACCATCTCCAGTTTAGAAAAACACAAAACATTAATTTGTTAGTTTTAACTGGTTAGAGGACTGTTTCCCAAATTGTTTTCTTTGAGGATCTCTTCTTGCAAAAAAATAAATAAAATTTAAAATTATAATAATAATAATAAAAAAAAAAGAGGTTGAAAAGATGGCTTGGCTTCATGCTTTCAATGGCTAGCTTCTCACCACAAAAGATGCATTCTGAGTCCTTTCCTGTTCTTTAATAAAACTGTTTTCAGGTTCTCAAAACACTGTTCCACTCAAACACGCAGAACAGGTTTCACTGGTTAAAAATCATATATGGATAAAGCTCAACTTGTCTCTGTGTGGATATAGCCCTAATTTTAACAATTACACAGGCTCTGTACTGTCAAAACCTTGTGGACCCCCTGTACTCTTTGGGGACCTGCTTGGGTGGTTGAGGACCTCAGGTTGAGAACAACCGGGTTAGAGGAGCCAAAAAGCCAATTTGTTGCCTGATTTGTGGAATCACCCAGTCAGGGGTGATGATTAGACATGGGATCAGACAGGAGATAATTACTAGTTTACCATTAATGTATTTAATATGAAATAAAACTGAAGTGATTTATGATAATTGGGAGTAAATTAATAGCAAAAACAACAGTGGGCCCAGAACAGAACCCGGAAGGGCTCCATATAACAGGTTTGTGGTCTCTGATGTAGTCTGATTTATATGTACAATGAATTTTATGTTTGGTATGATAGGTAACAACTGAACCACTCTAGAACAGATTCTGAAATCTCAACAATCCTGAATCTTGTTAAGATGCTGTGGTGACATGTCCCAGGCTGAGGTAAGATCCAGTAAAACCAAAGTCTGCAGTCATCATAATGTCACTACACACTGTGAAAAGAGCAGTTTCATTAAAGCGCATCTTAAAACAAACAGAATACAATTTATCATAAATGTTGTGTTGCTCCAGAAAAGAAATAAGCTGTACAGGTTATTTTTTATATTCAATTATTTAATGAAACATGGTTTGGATAAAGGCCTATAGTTCTTTGGCTGAGAGGTTATTTTTTGTGTGTTTGTGTGTGGGTGGGTGTGTGTGGGTGGGTGTGTTAATCCATCAATAGTTTCTTTAAAACAGTTGGAGACAGAACCGGCTGAAAGAGACAGATTTGCAATTTCCATAATACAGAAGTCAATTGAGTCAAAGTCTTCAAAACACAATGAAGTTGGAAGGATGAAGGATGTCCACTTGAAAATGGTTTCTTAGCTGCTTAAAGGGCATGGATATCTTGCAAAGAAATCAATGAGAATGTGATCAAAGTCAAAGCTGTGATCATTCACATGTGCACAGGTACATCCTCCTCATAAAATTGGTCAACAGCTAAAAAACTATATCCAATGTATGAAATACATTCTCCTTAAATTCAAAGGAATCAGTCAGGTTAACCCCTTAAAGCCTGTCATCGCAAACAAGATTTTCATCACGACAAGACAGAGTCATTAAAGAATTCATTAAAATATATAAAATCATCATCCTGTTGCCATGTTTCAGTGAGGAACATACAAATCCACATTTTCCCTGGTAAACAGTTCATTAAAAACAATGACGGGAATAAACGGTGTTATTAACAGTGTAACTTTTTCCAGTAACGGGTAATCTAACAAATTACTTTCTCCACCATTACAACAGTGTTACTGTTACTGACAATAAAAAGTCACTGACAGCTCGGTACTATTGTAAGATGAGACTCATGTTTGTTTTGGGTGAACAGAAGTTTCACATTTGTTCAGACTGCATTGCTAGCATGTGCTACTGCTGTAGTGGAGAGGAGGCAAAGTGATACGGTGGAAACTGGATAATGCAGTTGCTGCTGTCAGGGGGCGAAAGGGAGGAGAAAAACATAGCCTAATTAATGACGATTGACTGATGAAGAGTCAGACAGGCCAACAGTCCAGGCAACAAAGTTCAGGGGGGGCGGCCCGGAGGCTGAGCAGAACACAGGCTCCCTGGAGGCTGAGCAGACGGATTCTCCGGAGGGTTCAGTATCCACATAATGAAGAGCCCCAGAACCAGAGGCAGAAGAGGAGAAATCTCCTCAGCGGTGTAGACCACAGGCGCCGAAGGAGGAGCGATCTCCTTGGCGCCGGGAACCAGAAGCAGGGGGGGAGCACTTTGAACTAAGACCCCCTCGGGAACATGGACTTAAGCTGAGTGAGGAGCGTCTTGACCTGAGACCCCTCGCGAACATAGACTCAAAGTGGGTGAGGAGCGTCCCATCCCGGGACCACCTTTGGAACATGGTCTCGAGTGGTGGCACTGGGGGAGAAGACCTGGGCACTGGCGTGGGACGCTGGAGACCTAGGCAGGACCTGGGCGCCGGCGTCTAATGCTGAAGAGCTGGGCAGGACCTGGGCGCAGGCATTGGACGCTGAAGAGCAGGGAAGGCAGCTGGTGGCCCCACCGGAGACGTGGACTTTGGAACCGGTGATGACACCCATGACGTGAACCTCGGAGCCAGTGGCAACACCCATGACGTGGACCGTGGAGCTGGTGGAGACACCCATGAAATGACAGTGGAGCTGGTGGCAACACTGGGAACGTGGACGTTGGAGCTGGTGGCATCACCCGAGACATGGATCTTGAGGCTGGTGCCGACATTCGAGAGGCGGCCCACCCAAGCGGTTTTGGGCTTATCGCCACTCTGGATACTCCAGCGGCTCTGACTCCGTGTCCAATCCAAGGAGTCGTCCCACTGCCCCTGGCGCCTGGACGCCCTCTTCCTTCTTGACCTTGTAGAAGGGGGCTTAGGGAACCACGGGTCTAAGTCCATCGCAGTCAGGTGGCTTTTAACCGCCTCGCGGCTGAAGTATTCAAATAAGGTCAACATACCGCCTGCTGGATCCATGTATGGATGGAGGTGAGGGCCCAAATGCAGGCAGTCAAGGCAGGAGGCAGAACTGTGCAGGTGACAAGGTTAATTTCCTTGTCACCTGCACAGGATACAAACGTGCCTTGGTTTGCCCTCACCCTACAATTAAAATGCACATTTCTGGTTAAGTTAGTCCAACTGTTTATCAGCCCTTTCTGTTCCCCACTGTTCAATAAAACTATTGACGACAGGAGAAAGAGAGAATTCCAGTGGACTGGGATGTGGTAAACATCTAAAACAACTATTGGAGAGGAGTTTATGGCCATTGAAAGGAAGGTTTCCTTGGGGACAGCTGAGGATTCTTCGCGCCAGAGCTTGAGGGATGACTAGGAAAACAGGGCAATGGAGATGTACATCATGTGAACTTTAGTGGGTGCTAGTTAAAGGGTAGTTTGATCATGAAAAGAGTGCAGAAGGAAAGCTAGGAATGCAAATACACAATTTAAACAGTCAGCCCCAGGCTGAGACTGAACTGTAAACTAAAAGCTGGTTGTTATGAACTGGGCTCCCCTCCTTTTAAGGTTCAGGTCATCAACCATAAAAGGTTTCAGCAAATCCAGAATAAATTAAAATTCCAAATGAAACCCACACTTTGTGTCACACTCAGCCGTAACCTCCTGCTCTATGGCGCTGCCATTTCCTCATCAACTCAACCACTTCCACCTGCTGGTGCCACCTACCAATAACCTAATCAGTGTCTCCTTATATAACCTGTCCTGTTTCTCTCCGGTCCTGAATCTGTCTGAAGTCACCTCTGATTCCCCGGTTCCGACCCCGCCTGTTTCCGACCTTGCCTTTCGTCTCAGCCCTGCTTAATCTCTGGATCAACCTGAATCATGTCTGGAAGGACAAGCAATCGCAGTGAGTCTCACCCGCTTAAAACAGTTTTACATCATTCTGTTGTAATCTCCTGGATTTCCATTCACTCATCAGTCCTGTCTTCTCACAGTCAGTCCTGTTGGTCCAGAGGAAAACCTGTTTACCTGTCTTGCAGGCGACTGGGCTTCAATATCAACCCGTACCCACAGCTGTTACAGACCAAGCCACCTGACTTTAGCCACAATACAAGTGATTGGAGCCAGGTGTGGAGACTGAAGAGCCTGTTGACTCTGCTGGCTCCACATCTGAGAGTAGTAGGGACTGAAGCTAAAGTGCTGTTACTTACCGAACGTTTTAATCCGATTTAATAAATGTTGAAACAGCCTGTGTGTAAACCAGGATTTTACCTTGGCCAGATAGTCAGACCAGATTCTATGAACCCCTGCATGGAAAACATAGTGGATGAATGGGTTAGACAGAAAAATAGTAATTTTGTAGACACTTTTTGTTACAGGCTTTGTTTTTTTTCCTTCTGATGTGATGAACATATTTCAAGGTCACAAGGCCATATTTTACCAGGTTCATAATGAGAGAGTGGCTCAGGGTGCCTTAGAGATCAATTTCTAAAATTGGCTGGCCACCAGAGTCTGTGATGTGAAGGAGATGAGTTTACCAGTGGTCTGACTTAATGTCCTAATGTGTCATCTGTCCAAAAAAGAAAGTCAAACTTCCAGAAATAAATCTTGTGGCATTGCCTGAAATAAATAACACAATGCCAAGGCAAAGTAGAGTCAAAGCCTCATGATACTTGGTGAAAAGTAAAAGGATGCTGAGGAGGCAATGACAATACTCATCATGTCATGGTGCAGTGGAGATGAGGACACAATAGCAGGACTCAGGTAGGAGTCAGGAGGCAGACTGGAGCAGAAACAAGTTTTAATAAAAGAACTGAGAACTCTCAGGGACCACACGACAGGGCAATACCACAAGGATCTGACAAAGGAAATTGGAAATCAAGGGTTATTAATACACTGAGGGACTAATAAGGAACAGGTGAAGTGAATGAGAAAATCAAACAAGGTGAGCTAATGAACGGGAAGCAAAACACAACACAATACACCATTGGAATTAACCTACAAAAAACAAACAGAAAACCAAAACTTAACATGACAAGACTAAAAACCTTAAATCAAAACCCTAAGATCATGACACATCAGTGCAGTCTGGACCACATGAGAAAACCAAGGCAAAATGTCAGTATAGAAGGGCTGAAAATTATACTAAACACAAAAAGTGAGACTGGACCCACAAAAGGTTAGACACCTCAGAACCAGTTAAGATATAAATTAATTTAAAAAGCTCAAAATCAGGCTGATGCCTCAATGTCTGCACTGGCTTTTCTGTGGTGATAAAAAAAAGACAGATTGGGAATCTTGAGGTATCTTTGACAGGTCACCCATTGACTGGAAGCCAGGCCTGGCCTGGCCCACGGAAGAAGCGGGACAAATGTACTTTACATTACATCGGTGTGGCTGATTGGTCTGCCTGGCACTGACACCTGCGCACAGACAAAAACTATTTGTGCTTGTCAATTGTCACTAATAATGGCAAATGGTGAAAATGAAGTTAATATTTTGTTTTAAATGATCAACACGAGTAAAGCATGCAGAGGCGGAACAGCTGAGATGCAGAGAAACATGGTGACGAAAAGGACTTGGAATAAAAGGATAAGATATCTTTTCAAATATCTTCAAATCAGCAGCAGCAGCAACATCAAGAGTTTGTTGTTTAATAAATGATTGATAGAGGAGAGACAGCACCTGTGTTACAAGCTGCAAACTTTTATCTGAACATAGTTTTGAGTTTCCCCATGACCCTTTTTATGTAGCTGTTATAATAACCCTGTAATATTGACCGTAGTACTACTTGCTGTAATATTGGCTCCTAGCACTACTTGCTGTAACAATGATCTTGGTACTACGTGCTATAATAATGACCGTGGTACTACTTGCTATAATAATGACCGTGGTACTACTTGCTATAATAATGACCGTGGTACTACTTGCTGTAATATTGGCCACTGGCGCTAATTGCAATAATAATGATCTTGGTACTACTTGCTATAATATTGACCGTGGTATTACTGTCATGTTTCACCAACTTATTTCTTGCGTGTTGGGTTTTGGTCTGTTCCTTGGTTTGTGTTATATTTTGATCTGGATTTATGGTTTGGTGTTTTCAGGTTTTATGTCTGGTGATCATGGTTTAGGGTTTTGGTTTGTCATGTTCTGTTTTGATCTTGGTTTCTAGTACTGGTTTTTGTGTTTAGTTTTCTGTTAGGATCATTGTTTGTGTCGTGTTAGTTTTTGTCTTGAGTTTTGGTTAATAGTTCTGGGCTTTGTGACGTTTAGTTCAGTTTTAACGTTTTCCCTCTTGTTCCTGTGATTTCTGTTTCTGGAACGTTAGTTCACCTGGTCTGATTACTCCCTCTGTGCATATATACCCCATGGTTTTCAGTTTGCCCTTGTCAGATCCTTGTATGTTTAAAATCCCTATCGTGTATGGTTTACCTCTGTTGTGTTATGGTTTATCCCTGTTGTGTGTGGTTCCCTGTCCGGAGTTTTGGTAAATAAACCTAGTCCTGAGCACCATTTTTTCCTCCTGCGTGATCTGCCTGCATTTGGGTCCTCACCACCATCCATTACAATTACTTGCTGTAATTTTGACCATAGTACTACTTGCTCTAATATTGGCCCCTGGCAGTACTTGCTGTAACAATGATCTTGGTACTACATGCTATAATATTGACCGTGGTACTACATGCTGTAATATTGATCCTGGTTCTGTTTGCTGACAAAACTTTATTCTATTGTTAGTGTTATTGTGGTTTGTTGTTGTACTGTTATATCTCTAATCAGCCCAAACATAAAAACTACTGGTTATTCCAACATTATACAGGGGGTACTAAGGGATTTCTAGTATTATAAATTAAATATTTGTTAATTTTATATGCTGTGACAGGTGCATATTTCAATACTGAGGCTGCTCAGATAAACTAGTCTGTATACATAGACTACCGTCCACATCTGTCCACATCTGTAAAATGTAAACTGGGCCAACAAGGAACATTTTATTAGTCAAGGTTAAAAGCTGATGAGGAAACTTTTTGATTTCGTCAGTGTGTTTATGTGGTTGTAGATGATTGCAGCATTTTATGCTTGCTGGCTTATGTTAAAGCATGCAATATTTGATGGGTCCTGCTGGATGAATCATACCTCCACAGGTGGGCTGCTGCATGATAACGTTTGGGAACCCCTCTTAAGGTTAGACAGTTTTTCATTTTGTAATGTTAGTTGAATCACATCAAGTGGCTGTTGACCACTTCTTGTTTTAACTGTTGCAGCTATTATTGTTTTAACATATTATATTCATGGTGAATTGGCATCTAAATTATTTGTTCACAAAATGACACAGTTATGTTTCAGATTGATATAATATTTTGATAATATGTATAATGGCGTCCTGTTGTGATTGCTGGATTGAGTCTTTTGATGAGAGTGGAAGAGAAAATACACTGGACTGGTGGCTCATAGTTGTGTGTGAATGTCGGTGTATGTAGAATATTGAGCTTTGGTGATTGGTTGTGTGTGTGTGTGTGCGTGCGTGCATGTGCGCACTTACACGTGAGCATATGAGTGTAGTATATGAATTAGGGCAGCCGGGGTAAGTGTGTGACTCCTGTCCTGACTTTTTGTCCAAGTCTGGCTGCTGAAAGCTTCGACGTTTAAATCCCTGTCATTGTGTCCTTGGGACAAATATGTTTTTTGGGCAAGACACTTCGCCCTCGTTTCATCCAGTGTCAGCATCACTGGTGCATGAATATTTGGTGGTGGTCGGAGAGGCCTCTGGTGTACGTTAGCTGCCACATCAGTCTGCCCCAAGGCAGCTGTGGCTACACATGTGCCAAGTATCCATTGCCAAGTGATCCATATGAATTAAAAAGTTTAGTTCAGAATCAAGGTCCAATCGTAAAAGTACTTTGTCTGAAACCAGAATAAGGAGAGATTTATTTACAGCAGGCTTAGGAATCCATGGACAGAAAGAGGCTGTTAACCAGTGATATCTAATGTCAATCCTCAAGGGCCACTGTTCTGCAGGTTTTAGATGTTTCCCTGCTCCAGCACACCTGATTCAAATTAAATGAATTTATTCCTTTATTCATGTGTTAACCTTTATTTAACCAGGAAGGTCAGTTGATAACCAGTTTTTATTTACAATCACGACCTTGGCCAGAGGCAACAGTAAAACATATATTGTTATACATAGCTTCAGTTTATATACAAAGTACACAATTTCATAAAAAATTTAAACTTATGCAATAAATCTTTTCAACAGCCTTTTGTCAAGTTCTGCCCAAGCCCTTTAATAGACTATTAATTTGAGTCAGGTGTTTTGAAGCAGGAAGTTTTGAAAACCTGCAGATCAGCGGTCAACAATAAACACAGTGAGGTAAAGAATTGGAAAAACATGAGGTTGAGACAAAATCTGACCACTTGGCACTGGGGAGAGGAAAGATGTAAAGAACAACTGAGGTAAAAGGAATCAGTAATCAAAGCTGAACATGATCCAGATGCCTTCAAAGGCAGATTGGAAAAAATAAATATCATAAACCTGATGCCATGACAGTAATAATGTACTACCTTGTTCCTTTTGTAGTGGTAAAGTATTTGTAAGATATAGGAGAAAACAGAATGAGTCTGACGAATCGAACCTGCCTGATGTATAAAACAAGCCTGCTTTTTGTGAATAGGTAAGTAGAGATGGACACAAAAGGGGATTTCTAAGTCTTTGGAAGGAGAAAAGTCTGAGAGACTGAGCCTGAAAAAAAGAGTTACTGGTTGGTAGAAACAGCAGATAGAAAACCTCACACATTAGGGCTGTAAAAGACGCCCAGGATTTTGGATTTGGGGCTTTTTGTATACTTCTCTACAGAACAGAGAGGCTTTGTCCTCTACTAACTCTCTACAAACTTACTGCTTTGGAAATAATCTGCTATGCAGCCATAAATCTGTAAAATGGTGAAAGTTTCCAGCCTGTTTTGTGTCTTTAGTCTGAAAGTCCAGGTAGAGAACCATAGGCCTGTTTCCTCTGTCTCTTTCTATATAAACAAAGAAATTCATTAAAAGGGATTTGAACACACTCCAATAATAAAATGAGACATTTTCTTCAAAGGCCAATGTGTCACTCTGTATGTAACTGTATTTTGTTTAAGATACCTTGTACAACTGAATGAATACTGAAGAGTGAATTTATGTATAACTTGTAGAAGTTTTTTTTCTTTTGTCTCTGTGCATTTGTATGAGACAAAACACTGGTAAATGGCCAAGAGAGAAACGCATATGTAGTACAGAGAGATGCATGTTTAAAATGTCTTTTTGATTTTATATGTCGGTGCATGAGAATGAAAGACTGTACATAATTGGAAAATAAATGAATCTATTTATTAACTTGTTTTTTAAGAGTCCCTTTATTAAGACAAGAAAATGCTGAAAACAAGTGAAGGGATTTAAAGAGATTTACCTGAGAAGATTCTCTAGAGATAAAATCGTGTTTTTTGTGTTGGTAACAAAGGCAACATTTCAAGGCGTTATCTCCGTCCCTCAGAGAATGACAACACCCCTGAATCGATTCAAGTATAGAGTGAAGGGCTAACAGATGACAGGTGCATGAAAATGATTTAATGAAGAATGGGTTTTGCATCAGAAGATAACATATGAGTTGTATGCTATAACATTCTCACATAATTGTTATATATTAGAGAGAAGAGTTCATTAGAAAATTAACATAAAAAGTGTCATTGATTATATCTTTAGCCACTAAATTCAGTTTTTTAACATTACAAAGGAAAGACAGAGAAAGAAAGGCAGATAGCAAATACAGTCAACACTTTTCTTCTCTCGAAAGCTGCTTTGTCTTTCCACCTGAGGCAAAAGATATTGACCAGTGTCTAATTTTATTCTCTGAATGTTTATACGCCTGTTGGGTTCAAGTGAGAGTTGTGCCTCTTTTATTCAGGATTCCAACAGTGTTGCTTCAAACCTGACAGTTCCTGGGCTCCAAGTCTACTTTGTGTCTTGTTGCTTAATGGTCTGATAAAGTCATTTGGACAGAGAGATAGATAGCTTTAAAGTCCAAAACCAAAACACACACTCTGGTTAGACTGGCAACACATTTATATAGTTTTTTGGTATACATATTAACAATGAACCTGTTTAAAAAATTATTTTGAGGTTCAGGTGTAATCTTCTGTACTAATCATGCATCTGTAGCACATATCCTGATCATAAATGTGGTCACCAGGGAATAAGATGCTAAGTAAACCTATTTTCTATGTAAACAAAGTATGCATTAAGTATGTATAAAGTACTACTCTGTTATTACAAAGTGTGTTTAAAAAGGAAGACACACACTAACTTGATAGTTAAGTTACAATTTTGGGTTCATTGGGTTCCTTGTGTTATTTTGGAGTAAAGGTCGAGGTAAAGTGCATCGTTATGGTTACCAACGGCCTTAAATTGTCCCAAATGTCCCTCTCAGAGGCTACATTTATTACTGGATGCTTGTGGTTCAAATGAATATCATCCATCCTAGATGTAAACCACTTGTGTCAGTGCAATTATCCTCTTAAGACAGGTATTTATTATTTTTTTCTGGCTACTTGAGATGAGTAGAACCTGATTATGACAACGCATTAAGCATAAGCAATGGCTTTAAATGGGGCATTGTTTTAAAAGGGAAAATGTGCTCAAATAGGGACTAGGGTTTTATCTTATCCTAGACATCATTGTTGTAAGCATTTTTCCCTGGCAACAATATTTTATCAGCATTGCAGCTCCAACACATCAAAGTCCAGCTGTTTTAATGGCATTCTGTCATCTAAGAAGACAAATGCAAATATAGTATGATAAAGCTTATAATATAACTCACTATTTATTTAAAGTACATAGTTACTGTTCTCTTAAGATTGCTAATTGAGCAGTTAGTGTGATCTGTAATGTTTTTCAGGCAAGTGAGACTGAAAAGAAACCCTGTAATCATATTTTTTTTTCTGTGCACTCAGTGTTAAACAAACAGTAATTCAATAGTTTTGCACATGTTTAATTACATTATAATAAGGTGTGCATTTTTTTCTCTGAATCAATGTTTTTCTCATATTTGTTACTTTGTATGCTAGGGCTGGGTTAAAAAAAGTGATTCATCAATTTTTAATCGATTCATATGAAATTAACCCAATATCTTAACAATATTTTTTATGTCCTCATTTCCGATAACCTATCTATCTATCTATCTATCTATCTATCTATCTATCTATCTATCTATCTATCTATCTATCTATCTATCTATCT
>JBAMHW010000018.1:9580484-9590696 GCA_037177495.1 Rhadinocentrus ornatus
GAGCCTATCCCAGCAGTGTTTCAGGTGAAGGCAGGGTACACCCTGGACAGGTCACCAGTCCATCGCAGGGCCCAAACGACCCCAGCTAAACTAAATTGTTGAAGTAAATGTTGTGAAGTATCCCTTTTAAAAAATAAAAAAATCTTGTCTCTAATTAATGATTTATTTCAATAATTATAAACTTAACTAAGCCCATTATGTATTTAGTTGTTCTGGACATGCAAAAATGCACCACAGAGCTTCTGCTGCATGTTTAGGCAGGAACACAATCTCTTAGTTATCACTGTTCTTAAAATACAGAATTAAAAAAGAGTCTATCCTCAAAGGATTTAATGTTTCCCCTGGACATTGAACAAAAGCAAATTCACAAGTGCAGCTAGGTTCTTGAAATCTAAAGACATTCAACCTGAACTCCAAAGAAATATATTCTCCTCCACAACTTGTCCTTTGGGGCTCACCAACAGTTCCCGCACATTAGTACATTTTATTTATAAGGTTGGAGCTCTGCATTGTGTTTTTCTAAATATGTTTAAAAGGAGAACAAGAGTAAAGCCTGAAGGAATTAAAACAGTCAAGGGCAGAATGGTACAGCAGGTCAAATGTGTATTTATATACTGCCATGTGTTTCTTATCCGCCTATTCCTAAAATGTGCTTAAGCTAGTGCTGTCAACCTATTACATTAATTTAATCTGATTATTCGCAGGATAGCCATGGATTTATTACATTTAATCACATTCCAAAACATAAACACCTAGCTTGCAGTTTGCTGAAAACAAGTGTTAAACATGAAATCGTAGCCTCATGCTTGACATTGACATAGACATGGTGAAACTAACACCTTTCTGCTCTGTCTGGAAAACAACAGTGTTCTTGTTGATTGTTCCATCTTTGATTTTCAATTCTCCAACTTCCCATTTAAAAGACCAACAGGTGTTTTGGGATTTATCCATCCCACAATCAGACATTATGTAGTTGCAACAACTTCATTTTTATTTTAAATCTTTATTTAACCAGGAAATGATACACTGAGATTAAAAATCTCTTCTACAAGGATGTCCTGGCTGTCCAAGATGAAGCAGCAGTACAGACAAAATGCAGAGTACAAACAAATGTAAGACATTTAACAGTTATGCAACAAAATCACCAATGTTTACTAACACTACAAGCGTAAAAATCTAAAGACATTATGATTACTATTAAATACAAATACGATTCTGCACAACTACACAATACAACTAGAAACTAAAAACTCATATCTTTTGTTAAAAACTTAAAAAAGGGATAAGAGACTGTAGCCTCATCCTGGCCTGCAAATCATTCCTAGACCAGGGCCCGAAAAAGGACAGACTCCTCTTTCCTGACTCTGTCTGCACAAAAGGCACCTTGAACCTTAGCCATCTACTGGCTTTAAGACTGTAAGTGTTCCGGAGAGCTATGAACTTAGAACAGATATAGGAAGGTAACCTGCCCAAAATGGCCTTATAAATTAAAATATACCAATGCTGCATCCTACGGATATTTAATGAAGAGAGGCCAGTGAGTAAATATATAGTACAATGATGAGACTGAACCTGTTATATATCTAAGAGCATCGCTTTAAATCAACGCCTTACTTTTGACAGCATTGGTTAAAACAAGAGTCAGTTGGCAATACATCTCATTCACAGCTTGTTTCCTGTTAGTCATCCTAATTTTATGGTGACAAAGGGTAAAAAAAAAGTGTGAAAGATAAGTCAAAAACAAGAAAAACTTCTAGATCCAGTCTTTTGTTGCAACAACACTGCTGCTTTTCATGAACCTAAACTGATCTGAACCAAGTGAAATGAATAATCTTTCATCATAGACTCTAATCTTTGACTCTGTAAAGGGCAATGAGGCACCGTAGTTCTTTAGTATGAAAAACAATTCCATGAATTGTTTGCTGTCACTGACCTTGCCTTCATTATCTTCTGCGTTGCAATCTACTTGTGGCAACTTCAAAACCTTTTTAAATTAAATTTGGGTTTAAATTGACCATTAAGTCTTCCATAAGTAAACACACTTTAGCGAATATACACATACTTATGCATGTCTTCAATCTAATATAGAAATAATGTGGTGGGGTAATGTGATGCAGTAATTCCAGTGGTGATTCCATAATGAAACTAATCATTAGGACTCTTAACAGAGTGCAGTTCAGGTCACATAGAATTGCTGTAACATAGTGATCATCTGCACTGAGTTAGTCTCTCCACACTATAGTGCACATTATTGTTTATTATATTGTTTACTTCCTTTGAGCCATTATCGTTGCTGTAATAATGAAATTGCTAAAGCCAAGCACGCAGTGTAGAACTGCAAGCTATGCTGCCAGGTAAACACTATTTTACAGGAGATGTTTGAATACTGTTTAAAGCAGCACTTCTTATCTTTAGCCGATTTTTACTCTTTGGTGCCCCTTAAAGAAGGCTAACATGCATCCTGTCTTTTCTCTGAGCTCTCTCCAGCCAGTCAAAGTCAGTCCGATGTTGACTCTTATCTCTTTTTCTATGGTGAATCAGCTATGGTGTGCATTAAAAACAGCCAATGTATTAATATCCAGTTGCTGGCGTGTGACATGATGCTGTAAAGCAAAAGACAGTGGTCATGTGATGCTCCAGGCTGAACCATAAAGTTATGAAGTGAGTTCTCAGCCCAGGGCTGCAAGGCAATGATGGTCCCAGCAATGTGCGTAATTGTCACGCAGCAAAAACGTCCACTCCTGAAAGAATGAATGACAATCTGCTTAAATGTGATTCAAGTTCTTTTTATTTGGCAGATTCAAGTTCAGGCAAATTTCTTCTTTAAATAGTCTAAAAGTATGTTCAAGTCAATAGTAAAAACTATAAGGCGGTGCTGGGACCGTAGATGAATAATGCTCCTCCTGGTGGCAGTCCACGGCAGCCAGAATGGGGGTGTGTCCTCTTCGAGGTGCCCAGATGTCCATGTCTCTGGCCGTTTGATGACCCGCTGCAGCCGGTCCATTGCAGCCAAAGAGAATAGGAGAAGCGCTAAGAAACGCTTCACACAGGGGAGCAGCCCACCCGCCCAACAGTTACAGTGTATCAGCGTCCCTGTACCCTCATCTGTTAGTGCGTTGCTCCGTCTCTTTTTTCTCCAGGCAGGGATCCCTCCTGCGTCACTCCGATCCGCGGTCGACCTGTTGTCATCGGCTCCACCCAGACTCGTCTCTGCTGCCGTTGCCCACTCTCCGTGTCTTGCTTCTGGGTGCCTTGCTCAGTCCCTCAAGCCACACCTGTCCTGCTTTTATGTAATCCATTTCCCGCAGGAATCGGGGCGAGGGCGGCTGCCAGGTGTGGCTTATTAATAATCTACTGCCTGGCCCATTTTCACACAACATAATTAAGATCAGTCTAACAACAAATTAGAGATAATTTACCTTAAGAAATCTTGCACTATTGTTTTTAATTAGCCAGCATAGTTATAGTCAAAATGGCCCAGTATTGTTAGTTATCTCTTTTTTGCTTCTTTCATTTTTTACTTATTCGGTTTTATATACACAAAGATTTCGACTGATTTCAGAAAGAAGCCAAAGTCATGTCCATTCTAAAGTTATCCAAGCTAAAATTACTCAAATTGTCTCTTCTTTAGTTTTCTTTTATCTTCGTGTTTTGTATTATTTAGGAATAATACAATGTAAAAAGGGAAAAGAAGTTAAATCATCCCATGCCACCATTGATCATCTCTACCTTAAAAGCTCCTGGTGTGAGGAAACCAGTTCTTGCCTAAAAGACAGGAAAACACCTTCTGGTCTCCATACTGACCTCAAATCAGCAATAATTCACCTTTCACTTAGTTTCAGTGTTTCAACAACATGTTATAGACAAGAAAATACAGTTTACTAGTTAGAATGTTAATTTATGATGACAATAAAAGAATTGTAATTAATGTTGGTATCATTATGTAATTACCCTCCGGTTACTGGGCATCCCTGTGTTGAAAACTAGTTATCCAGGCAGCTGCTTCAACCGGACAGAGACATTTTAGTTAATTCTACTCAGGCACTAGTTTTGTTTTTAGTAAAGCCAACTAGTTAGATTTTACAGTGTACTTGAGATGAGACAGCTTTATAAACTTTTTTTTTTTAAAGGAAACATTAAAAAATATATCTCAAGAAATGTTTTAAAAACTTGCACAGCTTTACTTTAGGTAGTGAAGTTATTATTTTCAGTGCATAGTGCTTGTCTGAATGGTCTGAGTGCTCTCCAACAGTTCTGGATAAATTATTCTTCTCTGTACCAGCTTTAGGATTCTGCTGGGAACACTGAAAATCTAAAAATGCATCATGGAAGCACAGCTTGTGATGCATCGTAAGTCAAACTGTCTGGCCAAGTTATACAGTAGCAAATCCACTTTATGTCAGATTTTAGGTTTGTTGTTCACAGCCTAAAGTACCAAAAAGAATTAGGAAGGGTATTCAACACAAGGCCTGCAGCGTTGCAGATCCTCGCCTATCCTAGCTGTTCGGTTCTAAGATTGCTATACTTGTCCGAGCTGCTGCTGGAGCTGGTCTGTTTGCTTGGCACATTGATCAGGGCATCGAATAAATGCTCTAAGCAGGCACATGAAGAATCTGCCTCCAGAATGTCTACAGTTTTATTCACTTTATGGTCTAATAGACTGAAATGTGTTCTGGTACTGAATAACTAGAAGCTGCAACAAATTCTCATGAGGTAGGGTGAAGCCTTGGTCAGTGCTGTTGCAGTCCGCTATATCTACATATACTCCAACCTTAACCTCCTCCCAGTTCTCGTTGTTTCTCTTTCCCACAGGAACCACTGCAGCATGTCTGTCAGACAGTGGGTTTGGTTGTGTGGCTTTTTGTTTTGGAAATTAAATTAAAACATGAAAATAGGTAGATTTTACTAGTTATTATGTCTTGTTTCTAATTACACGCTGTTTAAGTGCAAACATTTGCTGAGAGGAAATGTATTTATTAGAAAGTGTGAATAAAATTATACAAGTTTGCAAGCAGAACTTTCACAGCATCTTGTACATGATGCTTTGATCATTTCGTTTGGAGAAAATAAGTGCTTTCACATAAGATACACTGTAACAGTGAATATTTTTATGTGGAATGCTCTTCCCGGCCACAGAGGTTGATGTTTTTGTAAAGAAGCAAACCAGAAACCAGATGCTACCAGCAGGACTCAAAAACATTACCAGCACAGATGTCAAAGCTACCTTAACCGCAAAGCCCTTTGTTTCCAGAAGTTAGAGTTAACATTTTGACCATTTGCTTTAATTAAAATCAATGAAGATTTACAGTCAGTCCTTTACACTTTTGTTTTTTTAAGTGGTAACAGTTTAAATGTGTCTCAGTCCTGGAGCAGCTTCTGCTATACAAAGGGGAGGGAAAATAAAATTTCATCTGTTTTTGTATTAACTGGAAACAACTTGTCTTCCACCTTATTTATCCTCTCCTATCCCTCATATCTTTTGTATCCACAACATAACAGAACTACCTCTAGAGGTTAACAGTGACCAGTCAGCTGTGCTCTCTGTGTGTGCAAAAAGCTTGTATGCCAGGCAAAGTAGTGTCAGATGTCAGATGTATGCCTCTTGTATGAAACACAGGGCAACCACCACAAGCTTGCCTCCTTTGAGGCTGCAGCTCTGGATGCCTTCAAGCAATAAACCAGTCAGTATATATGTTAATTAGAGGTGATACAGCAGCAGGAGCTTGAATCCTTGTATGGATGGGTAACAGCAGAACAGCCAAGAGTCTTATCTCGGATGGAGGTCTCAGTCTGTCTTGCGGTACAGTTTGCCTCCATTCTGCTTTTGCTGTGGGAACATTATCAAATGATACCCATAAAAATGTCTGGGAGAATTCCTGCATTATAATTGTTTAAAGTGCTAAATTTTGGTAACAAGGCACAATACCTGAAAGGTGGCACTAAATTTGAAGTGCTGAATTTTTAATTCCTCCCTGATTCTCTAAACTGAGCAATCTGATGGATGTCTGCTGCAGGTACTGGTCATACATTCTATCTACATCACACAACCCACTGAAAGTAAAAACTAAAAGAAAAGAGCAAACAAAAAACTAAACCTCTTCTTAATATTGAGTAGGGCAGTAGAATAAACACAAGACGAAGGCTGAAACTGTTTATTTCAAATAACTACTGCTCATTAGTTATAATAACACACCATGTTTGTTTGACCATTGCAAACAAACACTTTAGTGCCAAGAGTTGGAGTTGTTTAAAGTTAGAAGCAGTTGCCAGGCAACCTTTTTTTCAGTCTTTGTGCTAAACTAAGACAACATAAAGTACAGACAGAGGTATTCATCTCAGCAAGAAAGGGTGTGGACATGTTTTACAAACTATTGTTGTATAACTTCAACTCACATACAATAGAAGAAAAAAAAATGCATAGATGATTGATTTTTCAGGTGCTTCAAGATTTCTTAGCACAAATAAAACTAAAGGGTAACTTGCAGCCACAACTGCTATGACTAAACTCTGCAGCCTTGCATTAACAAAAGAATAAAATCAGTATATTTATCTTCCTGTGATGCACAGAACATGTCAGCAAGGACAGTAAAGGCAGTAAAGCTTATACGAACACCTGAAATGGTGCTTCAAGTAATTGCCTTGTGGAGCTGATGCTCCATACATCAGAAGTGTTAAGTGCTGCCATGACCTAAGCGTCACCAACCCACCCACATAAGCTTTTTAAGTCAAAACATGAAAGTACAACTGTGAAAATACTTCCATGGAAAAAGCATATAACAACACTTTGCAGTACTGCATGTTCCTATAGAATGTTAAAATAACGTAATGTCTCTCTTCACATATACTTCAGCTTGTGTATTCTCCTGTGCGAGCAGCACCTCAGGGTTTTCAAGCTTATCTAAAAGCAAGAGACCAGTTTTTCGAAAGAAATATAAAATATTTTGCTTCTGCTGTTATTTATTTTTTTGTGCCTGGAATAAAAGTCAAGCTTTGGCTGTATATTTTATTGTGAGTTTGCTTGAAAAGATGCTCTTTGTTTTTATCTTGTAGACTTCAAATGGAGAAATGGAGCAGAAACTGATGTTTGTTGAAATTGCTGCGAAGCCATTTTGTCAAATTATAAAGCTTCTTTTAATAATGTCATTATTTATGATCAAGCTAAATTAAAAATGACTTGCAAGCTAAGATATTTCGAAATGTAAGAGCTATCCAAACAATGCATACAGAGAGAACAATTGAGGCCAAACTGCAGAAAGCACATTCATTCGCTCTGTGAATCACAGGGTAACTTGTGTGAAGAGGTCACATCACAAATGCACGCAGAAACAATGTTTCAAAGGGTGACAACATTTCATCAGAGGGGAGTATTTTATATGTCTTGTCATGTGATATTTCACACAACCTGTCAAGCTTTCCTCAGGAAGCTTCAAAGCCAGAGTAAGCCATGCTCGCCCTTAGAGTTATTGATAAAGAACAGCTTCAGAGAAGGATTATCATAAATATCTAAGGCCACAAAATGAAACTGTCTGGCATCCCATGTTACACTGACGTCCTATGCCCACTGGTTGTTTCTCAGTTGTAGTTTTGGGTCAGAAAATGTTGTTGCCTACGTTCAACCCAGCACTTTGATCAAATAAAACATATCTATTTCTCATCAGAGCAAGGTTTTATCTATGATGCAGGACAGTAACTGGATTAGTAATCGACACTTGTGAGTTTCTAAGGAGCATAAGAGAGACATTTTGTGTATGAAGTCCAACTTCAGCCTGCTGCATTTAATTGATATCTTCACTGCACAGCATGCAGTGCTGCAGGATACACACAGTATAATCCGCAACCGAAGTCAAATTATCTGCACCATAATGGAGCTGCCAGAACACGTCAAAACACAGTGGCCCAATTTTATCTCAGCATTGCCAGTGGATCATTAGCTTCTATCTCTTTGCAGAAACTCTAATAAAGTTGGAGTGTAGTTTAATCGGCTGACGGAAAACTGTTGGACTGTCATCTTTAAGTGGAACGGCCCCCAACCTGAGATGCTTGTCAGATTTTAAGTTCCCGTTTCACTTTCCTATGAGTGGCATTTGTCATTGCAAGGGTACAGCAAACTCAGCTGTATTTTCCATAAAATAAGTCAACTGACTGGGTGGAGAAAAACAGCAAGATATTGCTGAGTTGCCTACAGTGTTGTTGTTTTTTGTAATCCTTTATTAGTCCCACAGTGGGGAAATTCTTTCTCTGCATTTTGACCCATCCTAGTTGCTAGGAGCATTGGGCTGCCAGATTCTAGCGCCCGGGGAGCAGTCTGGGGTTAAGGGCCTTGCTCAGGGAGCTAGTGGTTTTTACCTTAGTTGCCATGCCGGGGCCTTAAACCCAGGTTCTCCAGACCCAAGCCCACCTCTGTAACCACTAGGCTACCACTCCACTTTCTAATGCTTAAGGTGGGAGCGAACCCTCTAACTCTTCGGTAGTGTAACCCTATCCATTACAGTGATTTGCCATGCGCGAAATAGCTGGCTCTAAAGGCCGATGCTTGGTAGTGACTCAGAAGAGCCGGCTCCCAGTTTTTTTTCCCTATACTACATGCTTAGCTCTAAGTGCTCAGCCCCAGCTCTGCCCACAGCACTGCTTTGCTTGGAATGGCCCGCATGGACAGGCGGCCAATCACATGTGAGGATATAGGATCATACCATTATGTGATAACAGAAAGTCATGGGAGGGGGTGAACACAAACGGGTTTTCAAAACACAATTCATTCATTTTTGCGAAGTTAAGGTAAATTATAGGGCTACAAAAGATGCTAGATTAAGAGTTGTTCGGGAGAAGAATATCCCATCACTAATCCACTGGGCTACCAGGGAGTTATTCACTATGCATTAGCATTAGCAGAATTTGCAAAAAAGCATCACTTTTCTTTTCTCTTACAAAATATATTAAGGCTATGCACAAAACCATTCGGCTACAAACAAGGGGTGTATGCCCAACTGTGACCCATAAAACATTTACTACAAACTAACATACACCAGTTCCCCACAAAATACACAATAATATCCCTCTTAAACCATTTACTTAAACCATCACAACAACTTAAACTAATAAAGCAAAAAATTTTAAATGAACTACTACTGCCCCAACCTCTCCCTTCTCTTCTGGCTACTTGGTTAGTGCCATGCCAACCAATTAAGCACACCAGGCCCTGGTTAACAACACTCATGGGCACGCCTCCATGTTAAGTGCTGCTCTCCAAACTACCTCAGAAAGAGAGAGAGAGATTAGAGACAAACCAAAACATGTACTAAAAATAAACCAAATTAATGTATTAACCAACTAAATTGGATCCATCTTTAGTGGATCAATACATCAACAAAAAGAAAAGAAAAACAAATAAATGGCCACAGGGTGTAAATAGTTTAAGTGTGTGTTTAGAACCACATACTGAGCACCTGCTTAGTGAGGGGGTGTCTGCAGCTCCCTCACAAGAACAGGTAAAAAAAAGTTATACTGGAATATTGTAGATTTAGAGGCCACTCCACACTCTATATAAAGGAGAAATGGGAAAAGGAATTAGGAATTGTGATCTCACCTAAATAGTGGGAAACTATCTTCAAAATGCAAATTACCACTGCAATTTCACAGATGTGGAGAGACCTATCCTAGGAAATTGTGTTAGATATTTCTAACCCCACAATAAAAAGCCAAACAAACAGATTACTTGCCTGCATGTTGGCGGTTATGTGGTTAATGCCCGTCAGACCACACACAGTTTTTCGGGTGGTCTTGCTCTCGATCCTTTCTGGGAAGGAGTTCACCAGATAGAGAGATGTATTGGGTTATGACATAATGTTCACCTGTCTTTCTTTTTTCTGGGGATCATAGACTCTGACTTCTCAAAAGCAGATAGATACGTTTTAAAAAATGTTATGACAGCTAGTAAAAAAGCCAAAACTAAGAAGTGGCTTAACAGGGACCCTCCTACTATTCGCCAGTAGAAAACCATTGTAAATAATGTTCAAAGTATGGAGCGATTGACTTTCAATCTATTGATTTAAAAAGAAAAAGGGTGATGCCTATTGGAACATATACCTCTCAGAAAAAGTTGATCGAATGTTTTTGTGTTATTCTTGTCAGATAGAAAAGGTTTAATTATTCATTTTCTTTTTTAGCCTTGGCAATACTTGTCTGTTTCATTTTGTTTACGTTTTTATTTCTATT
>JBAMHW010000018.1:9590796-9605147 GCA_037177495.1 Rhadinocentrus ornatus
GGGCAAAAAAGTATTTAGTCAGCCACCAAATGTGCAAGTTCTCCCACTTAAAAAGATGAGAGAGGCCTGTAATTTTCATCATAGGCATACCTGAGATGAGAGACAAAATGATAAAAAAAAAATTGTTTTTTACCATTAATTCTGTATGTGTGGAGAAAACCAGGCACTTCTCATCACCTGCCTAATACAATCCCAACAGTGAAACATGGTGGTGGCAGCATCATGCTATGGGGGTGTTTTTCAGCTGCAGGGACAGGGCGATTGGTTGACGGAAAGATGAATGCGGTCAAGTACAGAGATATCCTGGAAGAAAACCTCCTCCAAAGTGCTCAGGACCTCAGACTGGGCCGAAGGTTCACCTTCAGCACACAGCTAAAATAACAAAGGCTTCAGAACAACTCTGACCATCCTTGACTGGCCCAGCCAGAGCCCTGACCTAATCCCAGTTGAGCATCTCTAAAAATGGCTGTCCACCAACGTTCACCATCCAACCTAACAGAACTGGAGAGGATCTGCAAGGAAGAATGGCAGAGATTCCCAAATCCAGGTGTGAAAAACTTGCTGCGTCATTCCCAAGAAAACTCATGGCTGTACTAGTTCAAAAGGGTGCTATTACTTAATACCGAGCAAAGGGTCTGAATAGTTATGACCATGTGATATTTCATTTTTAATAAATTTATTATTAATGTACATTTCTACATTTCAGTTTTTTTTCTGTCAAGATGGGGTGCTGAGTGTACATTAATGAGAAATAAAATTTACTTTTTTGATTTTAGCAAATGGCTGCAACAAAGAGATAAAATAAAAGAGTGAAAAATTTTACCTGTACCCACTGTAATTTTATTTTTGGCAGCTTCCATTCTCTATAAATTACAAGGTACTGCACTAAGACAAAGGTTCAAACACACCTAAGGAGCAAATCTGGTCAACTTCTTGAACGAAATACAGCACAGCAGATGATCAGGAGTGAGAGATATCTTCATCTGTGTTATCATCATTTTGGGTTTATGTTGTTATACAGTGCAATGCATGAAATATATAATCATTTTGATTCATTAACTTTACCTTCTTTTTTTCATTTTCTTTTTCTTTTCTTCACATTGACGGCATAGTTAAATTATTCTTACAAATTATAATTTGCTGTGACGCTGCATAAAGCAGTTTTACAGTGTTAAATGTGAGCAGCTAACAGACAGAGGTGAGGAAGAGTTGAAACCCTGAATGAGGATCGTGTGCACAATGATCAGCTTTGTCTGCATGGCTGACCTCTGTTGTTACACGTATGATCACAACAACTTTAAATGAACCATCTAGCCATGCATGGAAGTCAAAATGTTGGAAAAGCTAATATTTCTGAGTCAGAATCCTCTGTGAACCTCAACATTGTGCATAGCTCAGCTGCATACATCACTTTGTGTTTTAAAGGCTGCTTTTTTTAATCACTACAGAGGCGTGCAGAGACTGTGTTAATAGGGAAACTATATAATCTGTTTTATACGATTTAAGGGCATGAGCATTGAGAGGGTCAAATCACTGAAGAACAACATTAAAAAAATTTATATTAATACATTTATAATTTAAAATTAAATCTGCAGCTGAAGTTGTTTTTTTTTTTTGTACATGTGTGTAACCGTTACATTTTGTTAATTGCCCACTGCTTCATCACCACAGTTGTTTTCATTCAGTATATTGCACACATACAGTCCAACATATTGAACACACTGAAGCATTTAGTCATTTAACTGCAGCATTTATTTGTTTTTTCCCCCACAAGAGGAGGAAGAAACGAAACAGGGCAAAAATAAAAATGAAAATCCTTCAGAACTGTGAGTCAAGATGATGAACACTGGCTTCATTAGATGAGATATCAGACTGTAAACATGGAATATTTTGTAAATCTGTTCATCATATTTACCTATGGTGATAGCAAACAACACAACTTGTTTTAATGCAAAACAGAAAATGTAGGTGTTTTTTACTTCATTGCATTGTTTTTTGTGTTGTTTGTGGAGTATTAATGCATTTCTCTTTACGGAACATGGTTAAACATATTGAAAACAGTCTGTCATGGCTAACTGGCTTCAGAATTTCTGCATTGACAGTTTCCACCATAGATCTATTGATTATGTTTATTTCACATGAACATCCTGTAACCAACACCTTCAGCTTGTCAACAAACAGCCTAGAGACACAAACTAATGCAAAATGCAGATGCAGTGAAGCACTTTGGTTTCCACTAGCTTTTGCTGCACACTTTTTCAAGTGTGTGTTTGAACTGACATGATGCAAAACATAAATACCAGAAAGTAATTATCCCATACTGATTCACACGTGGACAGAGGCGCCGGGCACTGTTCATCTTACTGGAACCTGGTTCCATCCACATCATTAAAATGATGAAAGTAAAAATTCTCAACCTCGAGTGAACGTGAAGTTTGTCAAAACAGACAAAATAGCTTTTTTATGATTC
Organism: Rhadinocentrus ornatus; assembly: GCA_037177495.1. NCBI lineage: Eukaryota > Metazoa > Chordata > Actinopteri > Atheriniformes > Melanotaeniidae > Rhadinocentrus > Rhadinocentrus ornatus. Next base: position 9,593,267 of record JBAMHW010000018.1, read on the forward strand.
AGAACATGAATCGATTGTAGCTTTGGATTCTTCCCAAACATGCCACTTAGCGACAGCCGACTGCAGGAAAGGAAAGGATTTGTTCAAAAATGAACAAACCACTTTAGGTCTGATGCTTATTGTTGATTCCAAGGAATGTCAAGCAATTCATCTCCTGTCATTGCACACATAACCGATAGAGCCATTATCAAAGCTAAGTCAGCTTGCTGATACTTTGAGGCTTTTAAAATGGGTTTCATGTGTGTGAAACGCCGCCTCTCGTGTGGTGGGAATTTCAAAGGTCCATTTTGTTAGAGTAGTGCAGTGTGAAAGTAAACTTGGACCAGAAATTTGATGCAACCCCCCATCGTTCAAAGTCCAGCAGACTATCCTGCCCTAAGACAAAAAGGTAAATGTTCGACTGTCCGTGCCAGTGTGGAGCTGATAAGTCATCACCTCTGTGGTTATTCCTGACCCTGCCAAAGTGAGTAACAAAGATGACATGTGAATTCAAGAAGCCACAGAGCCCCTGGGTGTCAGGGTTAGTTTCTTTCATTCAACATTTTCTTTCTTCCATCATTTTGACAATTGATCATATCCCTTTTTCCTGTTATCCTCTTCATGGCCAAAAGTAGGCTTATCTTCCACCTGAAGCATTTTTGTTTTCATGCCACTCTCCAATGTGGAGAAGTTGAAAGATCCAGTTCATTTGCTGGTGGTGGATGAAAAGTATTGCTACAGAACAAGAAAGAATTATATTTGATGAAGAACAGGTGAAACTAATGTGACAAACCAACTGACGTCACATTATAGTATTTATTATTTTTTTGTTGTGTTTTGGGTGTAAAGTGGAGAAAATGATACAAAAACCAGAAACACAAAAAACGGTGTTTTATTATTATTTTTATTATTATTAATAATTTGTGATCATACTCCTTTTATGGACAAGCATTCACTCTTCTATAGTGAGCATCTTTAGGGCTCCACAGCTTTTTTTGAGGTTTTGTTTGTTAAAGTCAGAATTTTAAGAATATTATTTGGCCATGTTTGGCATTGACAAGGTTGTCCTCTCCTCTCAGGCAATTACATCATTCATCATTATGGGGTTATTATTGTGCCTCATTCCTGACAAAGCAAAGGGCATTCTGAGCGCAAACAAGTCTTTTTAGCAAGATATCAGCTACAGCTTTAAGCTGGAAAATTTTTTTTTTACTTAATCTGAACAAACAAAAATAAATTCTGTGAATGCAAAATTAATTACAGTGTTTCCTCCTTTGTGTTTAAGCGCATGGCGATAAAGCGCTCCTTTAGTTTTATTCATCTGCTGCAGCATCATTCTCTCCCCTGCATGCTGCCACACACCTGTGCACACGCCAGCGGCATACTGTCTGTGCTCAGTTCTGTCAACATGCTTGGTAAACTTGGTACCATGCTATAAATGGGCCATAATTTCAGCCAATCACAGGCTCGAGCAAAGTCGCGTGGTCACTGTGTCACATTAACATTAAAAACAATGGTGTCACGTGCAGTTGTTCGCTTCAAAGTTCGTTACATTACATTTTCAGTTTGTATTTTGTTGTTGTAGTATTACATAAATCATAACCATCCTGGGAGAGGAGGTGGAGGATGTCATATAAGTACATGAGCGCTCAGCTAGACAACACAATATACTTAAAAATATTGTATAAGGACAAAACTGACTCTACTTCTTAAGGAAGCTGAGACCCTTCAATGTCTGCACAAAGATGCTGCATATCTTACAAAAGTCTAAAGTCTTCTTGTGCAACAAACTGATCAAAAGAGCAACTTTTGTTCCTGTAGCTGAAAATACAAAGAGCAATGTTGTACAAGCTGCTAAACATAATGGACAAATTTTCACAAGCAACAGATAACACAGTGAGGCAACAAGAGAGGTCAGTGAAAGGCTTGTTGATGTCTGCTGTGACAAAGAAATATACAGGAGGTCATTCCTGTTAACAACCTTTGCCCTTTAGATGAAGAACTTGAATGACCAACATTATTTTCTTAGTGGAGTTTAACGATTCAATTTTATAACACTGTATTATCTATCTGCTTTTAGAGAACTGAAAAACCCATTATGTTTGACTTGCATCAGTTTCATGAAGATTTTGTCATTTTCCAGGACATATAATATGCTCAAAAAATAAATAAATCACTGGCTGCAGACATTTTACATTAGAAAAGAATTAACTTCCTCTGTGAAATATTAAGTCAATGATTTTTTCCCCTACAAGTCAATGTGATAGTGATCTCTCTCATCAGAACGCCAGCGGTCTATCTGAAAAACAATTTCATGATTTACTCATGTTTGGGGACAAGAATTCACTGTGCAGCGTTGGAGTTTGTAGGAGTGATTGATAAGCTGTTTTGAGTTGACAGGAAATCTATTTGCCACTTAGCTTAAGACAATCTATTTTCCATAGATAATAGCAGTGTCTTTATCACATGCATAGGGGTCTCATGCTTGCAAAGATTCCCAAATGTATGCAAAACAAAGGCGCAAAACCAGAGTTGGTGGACATGTATTTGTGATAAATAACTTTAATAGGCTTGTATTTCATGGTTTGAAAACTAAGTCATACATTTTATAGTAGTCTGAACAAACAATGAATGGGCAGATGATGCAGCTGTTACATTTCAGAATTATTGTTTACACACGATCGAGAATGTTAAAATCTGTGTGTATATGAAATCTATGTATATATCTAAGTGTAGTATTAAGAAAAATGTTTTATGAGATCAGGGTGTTGCATTTTACATGCAAAGTAAGCAGTACAGAGATTTCACTGCCTTTGGGATTTGCCGAACCTCAGTCTGTTTTTTTACTGGCCTAGATCTGCAGTCGTCCTCCACTCTTGGCAAAAAGCTGCAACTTTGAATTCTGAACAACTACAATCCATCTTTTAATGTGAAAGCTAAAGTTATCAACCTGTCATCTCTTTTAAGGAGCTCAGCTCTGCCAAACAAACGGCTACACACACAACTATGATGATGTCTGGAGACCTATAAGAACGGCTAATATTCTCAAAAGGATTTGTGTTTTTTAAGAGAGGTTTTGTCTTTCTTGAATTAGAGCTGATGTGCATTACAAGAGATTATTTTATAAAAATTTAAAAGAACTTTGCTTTGTGATTATGTTATTGAGTGAGCAGCAGTAATAAATCAAATTGTCAACAATAAACAATGTTGCTGTTGGGTTTTAAAAAAAAAATCTAACAAATTGTTTGTTGTTAGTAGTGGTGGGCAGAAACATTTATAACATTTGGGTTTTCGAGCAGAAATAGACAGACATGATTCTACAGGATTGTCCTGTGTGTTTGTAAAAAACATAAAATTGAAGGTTAGTATGCAGCCCATCTCCCTGCACAAGACCACTGAATACAAGCAGATCCCTAACAGCATGGCATGTAAAAAAAGCTGTGAACCCCCTCCAAGAAAATGATCATCCCAGTTAACATAAGCAGTAAAAGCAATCACACATCTAGCAAACAAAGCTAACTAGTTAATGTTAGAGTTAATATTTGGCTCCTCTTTCTACTATAGTCATTTCTGGTTCCAAAAAGAAATATGGGAATGAGTAAATGAAATTTCAAGGCTTCAAAATAAGAATAAGAACTAATAACAATTATGTCACTACATCAATTATTTAAACAGTTTAATGTAGTGAATGGATGTAGAGAACAGAGAAAAAAGAGGAAGATAAGCTTAGGATGCAAAGTCAAGGCAGAAACAGTAAAGGTTGCAAAACATTCAGCATCTAAATATAAAGGATAAAGGGACAGAAACTAACTAGTCCTGGAGGTGATTCAGTCCCATTGGCAAGACAAGCAAGCAATCAGTCAGGTGAACTGATGAGGTGACGTGTGTGCTGCAACTTTCTACCATAAAGCTAGAAAAGCAAGAGCAAAATAAGTCTGAATCCCAGATGACAAACAAATGTTTTTTGCAGATTTGTTTAGCCCATATTTGGCCTTAATTTATGGTGTTTCCATGTGAGCGTGGCTGCCAAAACTCAGCCACTTGACCACCACACGAGGCCCACAAGAAATCCAAGTCCACTTTCGGCTCACTTTCTGTAATCAACGTCCAAGCCGGTAACTGTCATCTGGCAGTGCCATAACCAAGCCACAAGTGCAAAAAGTAGTCCAGTTTGGGCCCAAATTGTTCTGCTATCTGGGATGTACTTGTGAATATTACATAAGAATTAGTTGGTTGATTTTTCAAACCCTTCTATACATCACAACCTCAGAGAAGTTATGTGTCCAGCATGAAAATTATGAAATATTTTCAGTTTAAATCAACTGAAATATGCAGGTACATGTATATAATATTTTATTTTAAAATCTATCTGTATAAAGAAAATGTGATGTCTAAGATCAACAGTTCTGATATAATGTGTTTGCTTTTCTATTTAAAGCAGTCAAGCTAAAACTTGTCTTCAGCAACTACTGTATATCCTGAACTTGACACAACAGTCTCTAGTCAGAGGGAGATTTTTCTGCGTGGTGTTTCAGAGCATTGTGTCTCTGGGTGGAATGGCCCCATTGCCCTGCAGCATTTAGGGTGAAGTGTTCTCATTTAAATATTTGGCCTTGCCCTTGAGAGAAGGTGCATTATACATGTCATTGGCAGAAACAATCTATATCTGGTTAAGGCTGACAGAACAGCAAACGCAGGGAGGAGGAAGCTAACTGTTTTGAGAATTGCAATGCAATGTTTATTTGTTGGAGAGATGATTGGAGAAGGCAGGGAATCCTCTAACGGTTTAAATGTCAACTGGTCAATAAAATCTTGCCGTTCTGTCACTTCCAATTTGTACTAAGACAGAGGATGCTATTACAAAATTAAACTAAAATTACCAACCTGACATTTCCCCATTTATTCATTGTTGTTTCTCATGTCAATTCTCCATTCCGCCCTTCAGTAACCACAAATTATCTTCCTTTAGATTCCTCAGAAATGTTTCGGTATCTGACCGATCTGACATATTATTTTGTCTATGAGTATGGGATGGTATTTATTTTTTAATTAACATCTCAGGCTAACTATACCTACATCACTGTTCATCATGTGCTTTAGTGGCATGGAAAGACAACATACTAAATATAGGACTATAATGTGAGATCTGATCAGGTTAACAGGTACTTGTGTATCCCTCAATAAAGTATTTATAGAGGAGCATGCTAATGAGTGGGATGACTCATTAACATGTTCTGTTGTGTGAAAACAGGACCCAGTGAATATGCGTATAAATCAAGGAAAAGGCATTGGTTGCATGAGCAGCAGAGTTCAGTATGAAGATTGAACCCATAAAAACCGTGCCAAATCTTTTTTGCCAATGCCAACTTAATTGACTCGTTTTGAGCTCCCAGGTGCTGAAATTTTAGTGCACGATTGGTTCCAACAACACCTGTGAGTATGAACCTTGTTAAAGGCTAAATACTTAAAAAATTTTCAGTAGAAATAATTTAAAATGTTCTCATTTGTTGCGAGGGACAAAAGGAAACTTCCCTATAAACAATCTGTCTCCCTACATCAATAATGTAGGGAGACAATCCTCTCACAAACCAGAAACCCAGAAACATGTGCGAAACTCTCCAAGGGGGCCTGCGGGGCTCACTGTTTTTCTCAGTGCAGTTCTGATTTGAAACACTAGATGGCAATGCTACTTATTTTGCCTTTAAAGCAGTCAGTTGGTGTCTTCTCCAAGCACACCACATTTGACTTATCTGAAAAGGGTCCGTGCCATAGGGCAATTTCAAGGTGGCATTTCCCAAAACTAAGTTGCAACATTAGGCCATATAACGGGGGATAGTGTAAACAGGCCACGTTCCAAGAAGATGAGGCCACAAGAAGACCATTTCCTCACCCTGGTAGCACTTAGGAAACTTTGGCATTGATCAGCAGTTTGCAGTTAAGGTTTGCAGGATGTTATGGCCAAAAGCTTTCTATCCAAATGATCTGGAACAGACTGCCAACCACAGAATGTAGTCTCATAGGGCTGCCAGGAGACCCAACATGACTGCCCTTCACTATCAGGTCCATTTGCGTTGGTGTCAGCTACATGTACACTGGAACATAGACGTGCAAAGGAGCGTTCAGTGTAGGGTCAAAGCATAGACAAGACGCTGAATGCTGCACTGATAGGGTAACAGCTTTTGGTGATGGCAGTGTAATGGTGTGAGGCAGCATCTAACTCAGTGGAAACAAGGCTTTCGTTATGTGAGGCAATTTAAATGCAGAGAGACAGAGATGAGATTCTTCAACCAGTGATGATCCCATATCTCCACAGTCTGGGACCAAACTCTATTCTCCAAAATGTCAGAGCCCTCCCCCACAGAGTGAAGTGTATATGGTGTTAATGGTTCTTCCATGCTACTGAGGCCCTTGTTTGTTAGAAGAATAAATGTTGGGCAAATCAATGAGTCAGTAGCAGAATAAGCTGTTTGGCTTTGGCAGAGAAGCAGCCATGAATACAAACGGATGAATGCCAAAATGCTATGGGATTTGTAAATAGACAGCTGCTCAGACAAGATTAAAACTGCCATTTTTCTGATAAGAGTAAAAAGGCTTTTGGTCCCAATCTCATATTTGTTTTTTCCATATTTTTAAGTTTTTCTCAAACATTCAGACATTCAAGTTTTCTGCAATCTTTCCCCCAACATTAGATCAATAACAATAAACAAAGCCAAGATACGGAGTTCTATGCAAACCAAAAAAATTACAATAAATAAATAAATATTGTGTCCTCCATTAGGTAACCCAAGGCAGGCTGTAGATAAAGATACTCCACTGTTTAGTTGTATTCAATCGACCTAATTTTAAGCAGGGTAGGACAATGACAGCGTCATTGTCTTAAAGTTAATATGTAAAAAGGAGACTGTGACTAAATTATGTGATTCACATTGTTGTATGTGCATTGATACTACAGTTTTGTCTCCTCATTGTTTGTAATTCTCATTTCCTGTTTCACACTCCTTGCACTTGATGCCATCTTAATCATGTTTCACATCTACACACACTCAAGTGTTAGAATATCAATCAGCTGACAGAGGGTGAAGGCAATACAAATCAATCCTTTTCTCTGGCAAATTAATTACATTGATCCATTAATACATTTAAGCAACCTGTTGCCAATTTTCTCATTTGTGCAAACTAATTTGACTTGATGTCTCATGAGTATTGATGAAACATGCGCTCCTCCAGCTCATTAAACAGAGACGTCTTCTGAGGTGTAACTCTTACTGAGGCATTGTTGAAACTGCAATAACATTAAGGTTTTTACAGAGCTGAACTACAAGCAAAGCTGTGTAGTATATCCCAGAAATCTGGCAGCTAATGAGCAACACTCATTTCTTTCTCCATCTGTGTCCTTGCATATTTTGCAGCTTTAAGTGACTTCTTAAAAAAGCAACTGTACTGAAAACAGAGAATGTTTAAACAAATGATCTGTTGTACTAACTGGAGCTTTCTCTCTTCTACATGAACAATCATGTAAATTTCAAACCCTAAAAACACTTTCCAAACACAGACAAGATCTAAACTTAGCACAAAAAGTAAGGAAATAAGTGTTGGGACAATTATTTGTACCCTTTGATAATACCTGTTGGTGTTGTATTTAACACATTTTAAAAGCCTGATTAATTAACTCTACAATGACTTGTAAAAAATCGTACTTCTGTGGAATAAGCAACACAGCTAAACGTATGAGAAGGGACTTAAAAAAAAAGTGCCAAAACAAACATGATGTGCTTATACTCTTAACAGGTGCTGAAGTAATTTAATTTATGTAAATTAGTGGAGCTTTTGCTAACAACCCATTAGTATGGTCAATAAAAGATGGCAACCATGTCCATGTATATCGTGCAGCATTTGGCAAGAGATCTCTTCGTGTCAGCAGTGGGTTTTTTTTATTTATGTAAACCTTGCTATAGTTTGTTAATAAGCTGCAACTGAAACAAACTGTGCTGTAACTTTTGGCTCATCATCTTTACAAATAAATTGCCAGTACTGGTTAAAAATGTGTAGCATCAATTTTTGTTACAGATTTTTTCAGCTATTGTAAAAAGATTGTATTCAGCTTTTTGCTTTTATATTAGTTTATCTCCAAATATGGTGTAACCATAGTAATAACATTGCTTACATTTAAAACTAAGGTAACTTATTATAACTGCCTTATAAGATTTTATACAAGTACAAAAGATATCGTTTGAATTGGGGTTAATATACTTTTAAACATAGTAAAGCTGTTTTATTTAATGCCATTAATTTAATTTGTTCTTATTATTCAGTTCTTGCAATGCAGAAATTCATTTTCCACTATAGATGAAAACAAATCAATAGACAGGAAGAAATGCACATTTCCTGCTTGTTCATACAGTCATGCATCACTAGACACTGACCACAGAAATTAAGGTGAACTAAATTGCTGTGACAAAGGAAAGAAGCAACTCAAGAAGATTCCCACTCAGGACACAGATCTCTACAGGGTAGTATATGGGAAGTAAGTCATAGGTAAGTTCTAGTGAATTTTCTCCATCCATCCAGGAAGAGGCAGTTCTTGCTGTGGGCAATGTGGGCAGGCACCCAGGGCTCAATCTGTGTATGGGCCCACAAGCAAAATGAGAACAAAAAAAAAGAAAAAAAGAATTTGCTCTGTTTTCTGTTTTCCAGGTTACATCTGATTCCCATGCCATTTTAGTGGAGGGGGTGCCCCCACAGCAGCATGATACCGAGAAAGTCTCATGTACACAGGATGTGTTGAAAAAACAGGGAAGGGAGAGAGCAGGGTGAGCCAGATTCACTGACATATTTGAAGTCAATCACACCACAAACTACCTCTAAATAAAGGGAATTTAATGCATAAAGTTTTGGTTCCATACCTGTAGAGTCTCATTTGTGCACCTCAAGTGCAATAAAAAAATAAACTTTTCCCTTCTAAGTTAATTTATTTACGTAGTGTTGTCTTGGCAGAGATGGTGTTTAGAGGATGGTAATGTTTTAACAAATAAACATAAATAAACATTAAAAGGCTCAAGAATCAATTAGGTGATCAGCTTAGAAGGTGAAGGAAGGAAAGAGGAAGAGGAGAAATCTATGTAATGCATGTAATGAATGATGTTTTTAGTGATCCAGAACTAACAACTGTTTTAATTTGAGACATCATCTAATTAATTACACACTAATAGTTTGTGTTTGTGACATGACAAGTTTAGTTCGCATATCAGTCCAGATATTTGATTAACTTCATGTCCTGTGCTCAGAAAAAGACATTTTAATGCTGCACATGGGTCTGCACTCGTTAAAATAACATTTAATATGCAATGATGTTTTGTAACCTATCTTTTTGGATAAAAGCTGATCATGTTCTGTCCTTTCATCGCTTTTTCATAGCTATTGTCTCATTTAAGTGAAAAGTGATCGACATTGAAACAAGGGTTGAAGCTGCCCTCTGAAGTAAAAAGAAGAAAAAATATTAATTACTTCTAAATACTTTTTAAAATACTATGTTCTTTAGGATTCAGAAATAAATGTTGTCAGTTAGCAGAACCATGTCTCATAATGAATGGCCTGTCATATGAGCAAATGCACACATCTAATGCTAAAAAATGAGATGACAATGAGAAGGTGTCTTGCCTACACGGTTTCCCCTCTTGCCTTTATTATTAACTCTGTAACTGTGGGAATGTAAAATGACAGCAAAAAATTGCTAGCAATAATTCATCTGGTGTGCAATCTCACTGTTCTCTGCATTGGCTTAATATGCCAGAGCTGTCATTGTTTATGTTAACTATTAAAATCCATGAGCTGTCACTGCAGGCTCTGCTCTGGAATAGACTTTTCTGTTGCTGAATTCCCTGAAGTGCATCTCTTTCAAACTAAAGACCTTTAGCAGAGCATGTAGTGATGAGCAATTAGAGCAAAACCAGACATGTTGAGCTGAATGGGGCAAAATCAGGAGACCTTCATTTGCACATCAGTGTTTTCTCTCCTGGCATTTTGACACTCAGTAAAAAAAACAGGAAAGAAAAGATTTCCTTGCTTTATTCTACAGTAAGTGCCATTAGTGCGTGTTTAAGTGTAACACTTTTCTTTACGCAAATAATTCCCAGTTGTTGCAAGTGTTTCATTTCTTCTATCCACAGATTCCCTCCTTATGTCAGAGTTTAAAGAAACACTTTGTTTGCAAATGAGGGAAACTGCAAATTAAATGTGCATTGAGGACATTTTTAATAGAAACTTTCTTAGTTGGTGTTTTGCATATCTTCTGCAGGAGAGTTACAGTTAAAATAAAACTAAGAAAGCAAAAGAGGTGCATTTTCCAAATGCGCAGAAAGGACTAGAGAGTTTTCTGGGTTACATCGTGCTCTTTGTGTTTTCAGCAAACAGAAGCAGAGCCTTTTTAACCTTCTTTCATGCTTATTTGACTTGAAATTCCTGCATTTTGTTTTTTTCATTAAAAATGTTGGGACTGAGGAATTAAAGGGAGCATTCAGAGGATAATAAGGATTCAAATGCCTACACGTGCTTTGTTCTTGGACGAGAAGCCTGCTGTAGAAGTCATTTCAATACAAAACAAATGTCATGCAAGAAAATCTTTTTGCACCCTAACACTTCGACATGTCTTCGTACTCTGGTTGCAGGGATGTTACAAAACCTTCATGAGCGTAATCCACAATTTCATAAGTACTGTGATGACTCACACAGACCAGTTCAAAGCAGAGATCGTTGCGCTTTCTGTCACAGCATACTGTAAACCAGGAGATTAGTACACCTGCACTTTGAATTAGGAGGCTTATGGAGAAGCTGAAATTTCCTGCTGAAATCCATGTATTTGGTTCCATATTAACCTGAACGGCATTCAGAGGCACACAAAGGTTGTCAAGACAAGAAGCACGAGAAGTATGGTAACTACTGCAGGTTTGAAACCCAGAGAAGGTGCAAGATTCATTTTCACACAAGTCAATTTAAAGACGTAGGTTTAATTTCCTTAAGTTATTGTACCACATTTGTGGCTTCTGTGCTGTGAAGTTGAGTCTGGGAAGAAACTCTGATGAGCTTTCTGCTGACTAGACGGAAAGAGAGGTGCCCGCCTAAGGAGCATTTGCTGCAATGCTGCTGAAATTAGTGTCAGTGTTAATTAATTTATGTATAAACGACCAAAGAAAACCTATTACACAGCCTTAAGAGTAATTTTCTAAGGCATGTGAAAAGGTGGAAAGCTTTTTTTCTTTTCTCTTTTTTTTTTGTTTGTTTTAAAAAGCTCATAAATAAAGTAACACTTTGTGGGACTTGGTGCAGTCGTCTTCTTCTTCAAAAAGGGGGACTGGAGGGTGTGCTCCAACTACAAGGGGATCACACTCCTCAGCCTCCCTGGTAAGGTATATTCAGGGGTGCTGGAGAGGAGGGTTAGTCGGATAGTCGAAGCTCGGATTGAGGAGGAGCAGTGTGGTTTTCGTCCCGGTCGTGGAACAGTGGACCAGCTCTACACTCTCGTCAGGGTCTTTGAGTGGGCATGGGAATTTGCTCAACCAATCTTCATGTGCTTTGTGGACTTAGAGAAGGCATTCGACCGTGTCCCCCGGGGACTCCTGTGGGGGACACTGAGAATAAGAACAACACAAGCAAGAATTCAAATAGGGTGCGACATCATAATTAAGTAGCAGTCAGACTGCTGTGAGTCGAGTTGGACCCAGGTGTAGTGCTAGACACAGTTCTTTGTTGTTGTTTTTTTGTTTTTTGTTTTTTTAATACAAGATTGTGATTTCATCAAACAATATCATCTTGGGCATAAGTGCATGCACCATATTCAGTACTGAGTTGAGCGAAAGAGCTTGACCAATCTTTCTAACTCATTCCGACGAGTAGAAGAGTTAAGCTA
>JBAMHW010000018.1:9623270-9635677 GCA_037177495.1 Rhadinocentrus ornatus
TATATATAAACAAAGAATTGGGCAGCAGTTACCTTAATGCACTTTACAAAACATAGCATGCTTAGATCCAGACAATTATGGAGAAGTTAGGATAAATATTATGTCAGAGAAATACTGCTTTGGATTTTTTTTTTTTTTTTTTTTTTTTTCAAATTGAGTAGGAAAACACCTTTTTATTTAAGCCAATGTGTCAGTGACATAAATTAAAGTCCAACCTTTCTAACAAACTGCTTGAACATTTTCTTTTAGCTGTGTTTTTAGTTATTAGCACATTAACTTGTAGTAAAGCTGTTTTAATCTTTACTTTTTTCACACAGTGACAAAATCAAAACTGATAACTAATGACATTGTGGTTCAAAAAGAGGAGCCGGACAATGCATGTAGGTCATAAGCAGAACAGGGAAGCACCTAGCCGTACAACCAGCATGAACGTGAGATATACCCACTGCATGCAAAAGTGATAAGCAAACTTATCAGTCTTCAAAGTCTCCTCATAGAGGAGCCTAGAGGTCACCTGGAGTCTGTGTTAGTTTCTACAGCAACACTATGGTCCTAATCCTTTTCTAAAAAACTTAATGCCTTTTGTAATACAAAAGGATACAGTTTCAAGTTTCAATTTGTTCAATTTCACTGGCTCTTAGTTTTGCTCTAATTTTTGTAAAAGAAAGAGTCCAAGTTACACCAGTGAGGAAGAGAGTTAACAGATTTAATATCATTCAGGATGAAGTTCAGCTAAGGGTGAGGACACAGAGATTGTCGGCTCATTCAGTGGAAAGTAATCACGGAGACTGTGCTAACTCTGCTGGAACTGTTACTGAGATCAGAATCAGTTAAGAGATTTGTCTGGTCTGCCAAAAAAATAACGTGCGGGGAAGATATTCTGGTGTAAAAAATGTCACTTTTTCTACTTCCTATTCTGTTGTAAATTTAGTTTTCAGCTCAGCCAAAAGCCTATGCTAACAAAATGAATCTAGTTTATCTAATCAACAACGAAGATTTGCAATTGCAAAAACATTTATCACGTTGTGAAACTTGTTTTTCTATCCCTAGTGTGGTTGGAGAGGATTTCCGCCTTCCCACTTTGCATGCCCCAGGTGTGGTTTGTATAGCACTGCACTATATCTGGGCAGGTGTTTGCGCTTCATAGTTTGTATTTGTTCGTTCTGTTGTATGTTGGTTGTTGGCATTGTTGGTTTCACCCACATACTGCTCATCTGCGGTCTTAAGTGCCATCAGCTTTTTTGCTTGCTGGGGCTTTGCAGGTCTCTGGGTGTTACACCTGCTTTATTTCTGTGCAGTGTAGCTGTCTGCTGGCCATTGCGGCTACCACCTGTGTCAAACGGCTTCACTACTGCAGGTTGGCAGTTGGTCTGACTTTCCCGGTGGCTGTGATCGAGCCTCATGCCGGTGTAAGTCACCAATCCTTCAGCCTCTGTTTCAGAGGCTTGCAAATGTCTTTTTTTTTTTTTCTGGCAAAACTGCTCCTTGATCCTTCCTGTGGGAGGGGCTGCGCCCAGTGGTAAGATTATCATTCAACTTAGTTGTTTTTTTAGAATGAATGTGTTGCGGATTAGCATCATTAAACATTACAAATGTTTGGGAAAATATTAATTTTAATAATTACCTAAAATTATGAATTATTAATCATTAATTTTTAGAATTTCTCGGGGCACCACCACACAGATAGCTTTCATACTAATCTAATGGCTGTGTGGCTACCATTAGTGTACTAAATTAATTAATTGACTAAATTAATTCATTCAAGCTAGTCAAATCAAATCAGTTATCAATCAATCAGTCTCAGGACGCTCATAACGTAAATTCCAAATTCGAAGGGACCCATGACATGATTCAAAGGGGGCATTCACAGAACCAGACCGGTTTATAAATAAATAAAATAAATATAAATGTATTTATTACTAGTCTAATGATGCATAAATGTCAGAGGAAAATATTTACAAAGGTTCGAATGGCAAAATGAAATCAACATTGTTTAATGCAAATATGATGTTCGAACCAGAATCTTATTTCAAGACCATGTGATATGTCATAATGAATGAAATGTTGTCAAGAAGTGAATAAAAGTTAATTAACCTGTGGTGTTAATTAGTCTAATGTTTATGGAAACTGAAAAAGGTTTCTAAATCCTAGAAAGAAAAAGAAAAATGGTCTCATTTGTTTAAAGCTAAAAGTTTTACTGAAAAGCTAAAATTACTTCCCTAAGAACCCAATCTGGAAGGTACACCAACCATTACTTGTCAGACAAGCAGAGAATGACCCGGGCAGGACTAGCCTGGTTCTGTTCGGACCAGAGGCGACTTACGACCGTTGTGGTGACACTCGTCTCACCAGAGAAGGCTGGAGGGTGGTTCGGCCCGACTCGCAGCTTCCAATGAGAACGGGGGTTTTATACCACGTGAAGGTTCGTAGATTCGGGTCTACAGGCTCGGTCTGCTGGTGTGTCTGAAGATTTGGATCAGGCCGTGCTGCTGATGCAGTCTCGTACCTTGACTCTGATTGGTGGTGTCTGACGGTGAAGATAGTGAAGTCTCTGCGAGGATGTGGTGAACTCCGAAAGAGTTCAGCAAAAAAAGGAAAACTCTGTGACTGGTTCTGAGGAGTTTGTCAGCCTGTGTTAACCAGTTCTCAAAATTAAAACTCCATCACTAATAATCAAGGATAAAGGTCAAAAATGAAGAAAAATCACAAACTGGAAAAAGGACATGAACTAAACGGAGTTAATCAGTCAAAAGACACAATGGATCATGCATTCTACGATGCAGACCCAGAACTTGAGATTGATGTCCGTTACATCATGGTAAAACTCAATTCTTTAGTCTCATCTCTCCATCTCTCTCTGGAGAGGGTGTGTAAATGGGCTCAGTCAGACCAGTTTCACAGAGGTTCAGAGTGCCGCAGGACAGCACCAAAAGGAAGAATTTTGACAAAGGAAGAAACTTAACCGAACCCCTTCTCTGAAAGCAAAGCTTTGTTTTAAGTTTTAAAATGTTAGTTTGGTTACACCTCATGGGTGTTGGCGGGAGATCCTTTAACCAATAGACATTTGGTGGGCGTTGGTGATCAGCTCAGATAACACAGGGGCTGTTTCTGTTACTTTCTGGTTCCTTGGTCATTTTTAAACCATAAATGACACTATGAAAAGAAATAACACAACTGAAATCAAACAAATGTCTTGCCTTAAAAAGATAAACACAGGTTGATAACTTTCAGATGACAAGTTAATCAAGCTTGTTGATTTAAACCATCTACAAAAATGATAATGATTATATGCCCTGTCAGAATAAAACACACATGTATATTTAAATGAACATAACTTTAAAATAAGAACAGAATCTCTTTACTCTCATTTTCAGACAAAAAAATTCCTTTCTGTGGAGTGACACAGAGTCCAAGGGGATGATTTATGGCTCTGTGGAATGTCAGATAAACAGTTCTGGTTAATTTCCAGATGTCTTCCATGGAGGTTAGATTGAAAGGGAGTTGTCTTGTCAACTAAAGAAAAACAGTTTTAAGTAGAATTGTGGCTGTAGAAGACTAAAGGTCAGAGAATTCCCAGATATTTGATATACTCTTTACTTACAAAGTGTCCACTCCATCCCCTAGATCAGGGTTGACCTGTGAAGCTGAAAGCACGTCATAAATCTGAGAACTGGATCAGTCACTCTCGCGAGTGGGGTAAAATTATCTGTAAGAAGAAAAATCCTTCAAATGTCTAATTCAGTCAGGAGATTAAACAAAAGTTTCATTGTTCTTTGTCAGGTGGTATCCACTACTATATTTTATAGGATAATCTTATAAGACTTAAGATAATCTGGCGTTTGTAGTCCTTGGTCAGGAAGGGACAAAAGCAGCCTGATAATCTTCATGTGTACCCAACTTTAGTTCAACTGTAGTTCAAACTGAGCATCAGAATGGTGGGGAGAGAGAATTTAAGTGACTTTGAACTTTGGTTGTTGGGGCTATACGAGTATTTCAGACACTCTTGTTCTACTGGATTTTCACACGCAACCATCTCTAGGGTTTACAGCCAAAGGACAGAAAAAAAATTAACATGTTCACTACAGTTGCCTATACAAAATTTATTGTGAATTAGTTCCTGAACCGTTATAGTAGTGTTTGAGCATGCTGCTTGTTGTTTAAAAGGTCACTGATTCTGATTACATTTCTGAGAGGTTTTGTAATGGGGCCAGCTGATGCATGGCGAGCTCAGCAGCCTGCTACAAAAACACAGCAACACAGAGTAAAGCATGTCTGCTAATTGATGGCACTCCTAAATCATGTATTGTTTGTGCATTTATGCCTGTATATTTGTTTGTTACCTCACTGATTCTACTCTTGTCGCACACCTCATTTCCCATATGTTTGACACTGTAAAAGAGACACTGTAAAAGAGACACTGTAAAAGAGACACTGTAAAAGAGACACATCATCAGGTCAGAATAATGTTGTACTCCACTTTAATTGCAGTCTGCTTAACTTGGCAGCAGAGCCAAATTCCATAGGTTGAAGCTTTTATTAAGTAACTGATTTAGTTAAGTGATTGATTTTCTGGTTAGTTTGCTAATAAGGTCATGGTTTATTGTACTTTAATCTCTTCAACGTTTATTTGTTGCATTAGCAGGATCTGATTTTGTTTGTATTTATGCTTTCCAAATTCAGTTTGTCTGAAAACAGCAATATACTGTTTTTACCACCAAATAAACCTACACATTCCAAAAGGAAAAACAAAAGTAAGCCTCTTTGTAATTTAAATAATTTTGTAATTATGCATACTTCACTCAGGCATGCTCGGTCAGAGAGCTGTCAGTTGAAATATGCAGTGGGTCTGTCTTTACCGAGGAAATTAGAGAAGTTTAATTTGAAAAGTGAAGGATTACATAATCACCAATGCAAGATCAGGCAACAGTGTGTGAATCGCTCTTGTTAAAGATGCAAAACATATAGAAGTGAGCTGATTGCAGGAAAAGTGAACAAAACACAAGTGTAACTTTTTACACAAAAAAACTGCTAGCTTGAAGTAAAACTCTTTGAAGTAAGCATGACATTCTTTTTTTTTTCTACAGGAAACTTTCTAAAGTAACTTGAAAAATAGATGTCATCGTGCGTTCCAGTTGTCCTTGGGCTCAGAATTCAGAGAATTTTTGACAGAAATGACAAAGTGTAAGTTTCAGAGGACCTTGAGATTCCACATTTAAAGATGGTTGTGCCCAGTTCCATTTGTAGTTAATTCTTTACAGTATATTTTGTGTCCGTTAGGTTTCTAGTGTAAACGGCACCGAGTTGTTGTTATCGACATTACATTGTTACGGTGGGCTATTCACATCGTGTAAATATGTGTGATTTATTAATCATTACCAATATTGGCAGCTGTTGTCATGGTGCACATTTTTACAATGGATTTGGGATTTTCTAGTTTTATTATAATAAGGTCACCTACTCTCAACTATTCGATATTGATACTGATACATTTGGCTTAAAATTTCACAGTCATTTAATGATTTTACCTTTAATTATCTATCGTTATTATTATTATTATAATCAAACACTGTAAAAAGATGATTGTCAGATAAAACTTTTTTTTAACAAGCTGAATGGCAGAACCATAAAAATTTAAATTAAAGCCTTTTTGTTTGTAAACAATAAGAGATTACATAAACAATTTAACAAAATAATAAAATGTATCCACTAAATGTATCCCAGACAATAAAATAATATTAAACAATAAATAATTTTCAGAAAGTTAAGTCAACAGTGCAAATTGTCTAAACAAAAGCAAAACCTACTTAAACTTGGCTTCTTTTTTTTTACATTTTTTTGGCTTTTTGCCCTTTAAGCACTAAGAAAATTATCTATCTCATCACACTGGTATCGATCGATACCTATACTAGCCTTGGTATTGATATTTGGATCGATCTGCTCAGCCCTAACAATGATGTCGCCAAAATGTCTCCGTTTTTACTTCCAGTCTGGGAGACGGGCTCTACAGAGATAGACGGTGTGACATCTTGAATAATGCATTTCTTGGTCGTTATGTAACAAATGTGTACATCTACTTTCTTTTCCCAACAGTGATTAATCTGATTTTACATCTCACCAGAGGGGATATATCGTTGCGGAGACAAAGTAGCAACAAATATGGAAAATGAGTCATATTTTGGCTACAGGTTGTTTCTGTTATGTTTTCATAAAGTGTTTAGCATCATAGCTTAAAATGTTTGTTGCACATGCTCTGTTTAGTCTGTTTAGTAACCTTCTAGATGTCCTCTGGCTCACTTGAGGCATTTCTTGTCTATTACATCAACAAAAACATGAAAGACTGTGCAATCAAACATTCACCTAACCATGCATCAACCTAGATAATGTGATTTTCAGATTTCAGTCCAAGATCAGAGTTGTTGAATCATTCAGGCTGTTGGCCAATCAAAAAGACGTATGTTTGCCAACACTGTTCTTCCTGCTGCTTGACTTCACTGCTTACTCATTTTTGTCTTTTAGATTTTTTTTAAGAGATGCAAAAGCTTAATAAATATGTGTTTATTTGTTACATTCCCTTTTAAATAGTTTCAAGCTCAATGTTGTTTTACACATAAAAGATGGATCCCTGTCCATTCCACACCAGCCATAGCCCAACATAAGCTGAGGGTTTTGTTGGGCCATAGCTGGTGTGGAATGGAAAGGGATCCATCTTTTACGTGTAAAGGCAACGTGGCCTTTTTTTTACTTTTTTCAATGATCACAGCACTAGTTCATTTTAGAAATTTCATCTGCAGCAACATACATACAACTGGCTGTGAGCACGGCTTCAGTTACTCTGCCTGGACATGCTGGTTGAATCTTTGAATGTTTACATTAGCCACGTTAACATTTAAGCTGTGTTTAATTTTTTTAAATCTACAATGCTGTTAGTGATGAGGTGATCTAGTAAAACTGTGTAAGGTTTTAACCAGTATCACTTCACATGTGAGAAATGTATTGCTGAAGCACTGCAAGATGAGAAATGCAACAGCTCATATGAAAACAAGCTAAACTAACTGCACATGTAATTCCTTACTGTGGTTACTGTTACACTGCTGTGGCTGGAATTCTTGCACCAAACATACCGCCATATTTACAGCAATTACAACAGCTATGAGTTCATAATCATAGGCATAGCTGGTTTCTAGTGTAACAGCAGAGAGCAAGTTAACTACCTCTTATCTATCTAGATAGAATGAAATAGACCTGCTGCTGAGCAACGGCAGCTGAGAGTCCTCATGCTCAGCCAGGAGAAACCCGCTATTTAATACATACCCCGGAGGCTCCACTTTTACAGACTGTAGGAAAATAATCTTCCACAGTTCCTCTTGGTATGAATTTTGTATGAAGTACTGTAATGAATTAAACTGAACTGAATTAATTAGCATCACAAAGATGGCTGCATTTGTTTGGGGTAGTTCATAGTCCCATTTTCTTTGAGAGGTCAAAAAGGTGTGCCTAACACTGCATGTTTTCACAACTGCAGAATCGTACATGTAGATCAATAAAACATGAATAAAGATGAGTCAACCCTGATAATCTAACACTTATCATCAAACGCCAATGCCCATCTGGGGGACGTCATTGCTAAAAGCACAAACGGGAATCCTTCAATTGTTTTCTAATAAATAACTGTTTATGACCCATGACATTTCATTTCATGGGTTGACACTTCAACAAACTCTGAATGGACTTTCGACAAGTTCATGTTGGACTGGCGTTTAAGGACATGAAGGCCGTTGTACCCCGTGCATGAATGAACACATCATTACTATCCCATAAGTGACTGAGCAATGCTCTCATTGTCACCTCTCTCACCTCGTTTGCATTCCAAGAGCAGGACTTTCCTATTAGGGAAAGTTAATAACTTGCTAATACTCTGAAAATTTCAACCTCAGCAAAAAAAGGCTGCTCAGCACTTTAAACGCACCAACATGCCATGAATGAAGTCAGTGTGCACTCGTCCAATTTTTCACCCTTTCTACATTCCTCCATAATCTGCAAAGTTTGATTAGCTGTAATTAATACTTGATTCTTGCTGCCAAGTGAAGGGGACAGGGCAATTTCATCAAGTTTAACACAGGGCATGGGCAAAATGAAATCTATTCCACCCTCAATGGAGCTATTCACTTTTTATAAGTCACTTTTGGCATCTTATAAAGTCACTGTTGGTGGGGAAGTAAGAGGTTATTCAAAGTCCTTCCTGTCAGGCCACAAAGTGGCATTTAAGTGCTGCAGTTGAACATCCACAGTATTGTGACCAGGCTTTTATGTATGTAAGCATCTACTACTGTCTGCCCATCATGACACTGGAGACATTGAAAGAGACTGTGACCTTTCATGCGGACGGACATGGTCTAACTGCCTCTGATCGATGGGAGAGGAGAAACACAGAGCGCTGTTGAGTGCTGCACTGCTTGCTCAGGTGGGGGGGAAACACACACATCTTTACCACCCACTAAACCTGTCAGTCACATCAGCTCTCCTCCAGTTGTGGCACTGGGACTGAAAGGCCAGACACTGCAGGGGAGCACAGGCCGGTTGAAATATAGTGTGTAATGTCTAAATCAGGGTCACAGCAAAACTAAAATTACAGACTGCAAGCATAAAACACTGAGATGACTTAACCCATTTTAAACTGGAAATGCAAGCTTCCATATGTTCACAACCAAATAGCATAGAATACATGGGTTAATTTCATTATTATCTTCTGAAAACGGGATGCCAATCTTTCATCTCCACGGAGAAGCTGTAAAGTGTGACCTTGCCACTGATGTTTAAAGAGAAAATCTAAAGGAGAGATATTCCCCTGTGAAGAACAACCTCCAGTCAGGGTCACCGCTAAAGACAATATCGGAAATTTTTTGCTCAAATGATGTTATGCACTGTCAAAAGAATGATAAATTTCAATTTACACAATCCTTTTGACTTCTTTTTTTTTCATAGCCATGAGCTGGTGTATTTTAATGGCAAGTTTTGTTGGGAAAACTGGACAGAAAAATTGAGTGAAGGAGGGGAAAAATCAACCTTATTCTCATACAGTTCATACTCCCATAGCTTTAAGATTAATATATTCTTCATCACTTTCACTTCATATGATACACAAAACTATATTTTAAAATTTATATTTTTTATTCCTTTTTTTGTTAAATTAATCAAATAGAGTTTAGAGTTATGTCTGTATTATACACTTGTATTTTACTGATTTTTTAACCATGGCTACTTTGCAATACACCACGTATGCTTAGAAAGAATAATTTTATGTTAAATAAAAAAGAAGAATCAAATTAGCAGCCACTGCAGACATCTCTCTACCATTGCTGTGGGGGAAATTTTGTCTTTAATGTCTTTACTTCTCAATGTTTCTTGTTACAGCTCACTAACTTCACCAAATGCATCATAGACAATTATTATCATTATCATCTATTTGTACTGAACATACTGCTTTAGAAAGTGTAAAAAATCAATTAAATTAAAGCATATCAAATACAACCCAATTCTAAAATAAGTATATAAAAAACATTAAGCAATGCAAATCTCATATACCCTTTTTTCAGTTAAAACACAAATATCAGATGATGAAACTGAGACATTTGATGGAAAATAATAACTCATTATTAAAAAAACATTGGACATTTAAGTTTAATTTAAACATAGTTGAGTTAAATATGTAATGTAAAGGAGGAGCTACTCCTTTTTCCCCGCCATTTTCTGCACTCTGGCTTTAAGAATGCAGCCAGGATGTGTAGTGGTAGAACAGAGAACTAGGTTTTTGTAATATATTAGCTGTGGAAGCACACGGTTTTCTTACCGTGTCTTGGTGTTTATTTTTGTTATCCAGAAAAGTCTTGGAACTGGCCTATTTTTTTGTGAAGCTTAAGGAATAAACCATTTATTGTTTTTTTCAAACCAAGACAGAGTGTGACTGGATAATTAAAGGGCATGAAAGACACGTGTAAACCACGACTAACAGTTAATATGCTTGTGAGGCAGTAACAAGTGGTTCTCAAAACGTTTTGAGCCACAACTCCTGGAAACACTGGAGTTAAAAAGTAAAAACAAGAATAAATAAACTTATAAACGATACGAACTGACAAGAATGACAGGAATAAAAATAGAGATAAAGGAGTTCAGGAAATAAACAAAAAATAAAAGTAATAAATAAAAGCGTTTATAAAAACTGTACTTGGGTAAAAATAACACAATAAAACAACAAAACAGTAAAACAATTAAACAGAAAGGCACATAAAAAGGTGGTGAAAATAATGTGATTAAGTAAGCAAAAAACTAAACAATAACAAGATTCAGCTATAAGTTAGACTAAAAAGAAAGGTCTTGAGCCTGTTTTTAAAAGCATCAACAGTCTCTGCAGCCCTGAGGTTCTCTGGCAGGCTGTTCCACAGTCGAGCCCCGTAGTGGTGGAACTATGCTAACTTTGATGTTTATGTTAATGTGCTAAAAAAAGAAATGTGCTAATTTCAAAGGTTTATCTCTTCCACTTATTTGTTTTTTAAAAGCCCTGGTAAAAATCCCAAATTTATTTGATAAAAGTAGGCTGTATATTTTTTACAATTGGAAATGGAAATGGACTTGTACTTATATAGCTTATTCAATAACAATTCTCTGGCGACCCCCTGAAATTCTCTTGCCACCTCCATAAGAGGGAACCACTGAACAGTTTGAGGACCACTGTACTAGAGGAGCATTGCTTATAAAAGGAGCAATTCAGAGAGACAGAGGCTCAGATGGGTAGAATTTAACCTACTGGTGATTAATAACCAACACGTTCTCACTCCCAATGCGTCAACAGTCTGACGAATGGTCAGGTTCCCTTTGCGTCACATGCCGACTCATTAGGTACCCGTTTTTCGTCATTTTTCGACGAGTTGAGTAACTTGACAGATTTACATTGAACTCCCACATAGTCTGAAATTGACACCACAGGAAGCATTTGGGGTTTCAACAAGCTCTTTGCTGTTATGGTAACGTAACGTTCTTCTTCATGTAAAGTTGTTTTTTGGCTCTTTTATTTGGTTTTATTTTTATAGTTTAGGTTTTATATTTACTGCTTACTTTATGAGTAAGTAAGTATGAGTGAGGAAAATGTCTGAAACTACTGTCATTAATCATTTTAATTAAATCCGTTTATGTGTCACAGCAATGATCAGGCCCATTCTAATAGTAAAATATCACTAATATTTCAACACAAACAAAGCGGCCCAAGACGATCATATATGTTTACATACAGAATCCAATTTTTATTTTATCGAAAACTCTAACCTTATGTACATTGCAAATAAAGTGTTTTTTTTAACAGTGCTTGACGTCATTGTATGCGACAGTATTGTTTATGAAATACAATAAATTATAACAGTTACAGAAAATAAGGGGTGTAGGAGTAGCAGACATTTGTTAAAGTGAAGCAAATGATTATTTAAGTTGGGGTTTTTTGAGAACGACTGGACTGGAAAGACGGAGTACACCTGGTCGGAAGCGTCGTGACAGTAATCTTTCGCTCCCAAACTACTGTGAAAATAAGTTCTGTGAATATATGTCTGCTACATGTTTTATTTAATGTGATAAACTACTTGCATGGTTTACATGTTAGGGCGAAGATTAAATCCCCACCAGTGATTCACTATTTGTACAACAATATATCAAATTGTTGAGCATTTGCATTTAATTACGACTTTAAAAAAAAAAAAATGTGTTTGTAAATTGATTGTGTGAGCTCCTCTGGGTGTTGACATTTCACTTATCATTGTGGATCACTTTTAAAGTTAACAGTTAGTGGGGGTTAACTGTGTGTTAAGTTGTTAATCAAGGGGCTGTCTATGAATGATTTGTTCAGCACCCATTAGTAGGCTGTTCAATGCCATTATACTCCTATGGTATAGACCGTTTCAAAGTTTGCAAACATTGTAATGTTTTTGGTGGGCGGAGCTTAGCATGGAGGCAAAAGCGGAGGCTTGAAGCTATGTTATCAAGTGGCAGCAAACATTTTATGGTGGTATTTTAGTAAATTGAGGGTTTTCAAGCAAGTGATTCAGTCTCTGAACTCTCAGAATATGTACTGACACTTACTTTACGGGACTGTGACAGCAATTTAAGAAAATTAGATGGAAGCAGGCTGCCTGATCCATACACCTTACGGAAGTGGCATGAAGATCTTTTGGGACTGGCGACGGTGGAGTGGCCAGACATCTACATGTACCTAATCAAGACACTATGTGTGTACAGCAAAGAGAAACTCAAACCACATAAATCACTGGATGCTTACAACTACGTCATAAGTAGCCACGTTCAAATAATAAAATACATCCATTTACGTCCCGATCTTTGTGTGCTGCGGTCTAAAGTTTAGCATTTAT
>JBAMHW010000018.1:9643744-9655063 GCA_037177495.1 Rhadinocentrus ornatus
CTCTCTCTCTCTCTCTCTCTCTCTCTCTCTCTCTCTCTCTCTCTCTCTCTCACACACACACACACACACACACACAGTCTCTCTCTCTCTCACAACAAAGCTGTTTGGGCTGCAGTGCAGTGCCTTTAGCCACCTAGACCACAGCCATCTCCATGGCAACAATCCTGCAGACCAAGCAGGCAATGGTCCCAGCACGGAGGGTCCCCATGAGGAATACAGGGGTAACGCTGCCTACAGAGTGACAGGTGGGCCTGCCCCAAGCTATCTAAACTCAGTCATGGTGGTTTGGGCTCCTTCTCAGTCTTGTTCCTCAAGAATGTTGCCTGGAGCTGCCATCCCTACACACAAGGTAGTCACTCAGACTGTTCACATTGATGGTACCTACCAAATGCAATAAGAAACAGGGCGTCCTTCAAGAATCTCTTGAAGACTCACCTTTACAAAGAACATCTCCTTCTCTAGCACTATGCCTGCTCTTACTTGCATTTCTGTTCTTGTTCTACTCATATTATTTAGATATAATTATATTATTTAGCACTCAATGGCTTTCTTAATGAGTTGAAACTTCAGTGTTGTTTTCTTACTTGTTAGTTTCTTTACATAAAATCATCTGCTGAACAAGTAAATGTATATAATATTGAAATATTTGCAGTGTCCTTGTTATCATGTGCCTTACATGATTTGGTGTATAGATTTTTGTACTTCCTTGTTGCCTCGGCCAATTCTTCCTCAAAAATAACAAGTCATTAATAGTTGTAATTAGCAATCTGCCATCCGACGCCTGCCAACTGGTCTGCTTAGAAGACTGCATTATAATATCCAAGGAATTTAAAATCCGTACTAACCCTAGATCTTCCAGCATTTAGTAAGAGTACTGATCTGCAGGTTAAACTGACAAATGCTCTGTCCCTCTTCTCTGGACAATTTCTTTGCTTTACTGAATTCGAAAAACCTGTAGATTAACGTGGAAATGTTTCTGATTAGTAAATATGCTGTTAACATTACTTATCCAAGAGTTTTTAATCAAAGAGTTTTACAATTACACTAACATGGCCAATTACACAAATTGGGTAATTATGTAATATATTGACTTCTGCTGAATAAAAAAACATTTTTTGATGGTGAGCATTATTACATATTGTTTCTCTTCTTTCGCTTAAATAAAAAGGGAAAAAAGAAGCTGAAAACATGTCAAAAGGTTAAGTTAGGAAAGCACTTTCAACTCCTGGTTTTTTTTTAACAAAATGTGCTAATAATAACATGCTTACAACAGCAATACGCTAGCAACAAGTTAATAACAAGTTTAAAATATTCTAACAATTTTCTAACAGCAAAATGTTAACAACATGCTAATGAAATGCTAAAAACAACAATATGCTAACAACAAAATGCTAATAACATGCTAACAAAATACTAACAATAAACAACAGCAATATGCTAGCAACAAGCAATTTTCATAACTGGCATCTTGTGTCATTCCTGTAGCAGTACTGTAATAAATAATGGTAATACTAGTTGAGCTTCTTAAAGTATTTTACTAACCATATTATGATGCATGCATGAAATTGTTAGCAAGTAATTGCTCTTCCAAAATGAAACCCAGCCATCATTACTTTTTGCTAGGTTAAAGTTGACACATTATACATAGTACCATTATACATAGTTCACACCAACATTCGCATTTTGAATGAGTAGGTGTATGTAGAGTGTATTTGGTATACCATCTGCTGTTTATTTCAAGAGAAAAACAGGATATGCACCATTGACACTCATTTAAAATGTACCCACGCATCAATGTTTTGCTATTTAAAATCCTTTTTCATTTAATTCTTATTATTGATGAATTAGTTCACCTGTATTTTAGCCCTAATTGTTTTTCGCATAATTAATAGATTTTTTTCCCCCAGCCTCCCAGCTCTGCATAAGAAACACTCCATCTTGTTTATTTGTGTTGACCCCTGTGGGTTGTGCTGAAGTGGAGTGATAAACATGTTAATGATGCATGCCCTATATACGTGCAGTATGCATAGTGCATGTTTGCAAAAAATCACTTCCAATTTCACGATTTCGGCTAAATACACACATCAGTGTAAGAACAACTGTGTGTGAAAAAATCAAACTGTGTTTTACAGAGAGCAACCTATGAGCCTGTGTGTATTCCAGCACGGAGCACTGGTGCACTGAATGCAGGAAGGTAAGCATTGTAAACACACTACAATGAGAGATTTTCTTTCCCTAAAACCAGTTGTGTTGGTTGTGCACAAAGAAAAGTTAAAGATAACCCCATGAATATCTGGTTGGGATTGTTCTAAAGCACAATACTACATTCTGAAACAATTGTACATAGAGACCCTACAAATACACAAAGTTCTGTTAAAAAAGGATAACGTTTATCAGGTCTGGCCATACTGATTTGCATACATTTGCTGTGAGGACAGGTGTATTGCCATCCTCCCATAGATAAAATGGTAAAAAAAAAAAAAAAAAAAAAACATTAACATGCGACAATGCTCCACCTTTAGGGTGCCATTTGGATATTCCTCCCTAGTTGGCTGGCTTTTCTCTTGTCAATATTAGCAGGATATGTTGACTGTTGATGACTGGGATCCAGTGTTGAATCAGAGCTGTGCTTTCAGGCATGGCAACTGGAGGAACAGGAAACGTCCTGAAGGAACAGGCTGCAGTCTAATTTGGGTCTTTTTGTTTAACCCAATTACAGTGTCAGTGTGCGCTGACTGAACCAACACCAAGTCAGGTGATGTGTCTACTTTGAAAAAGGGAGCAGTGGTGTTATGGACATGGAAATGTGATCCAGGCAAAACAATGGGAGGCTGTTTTGTACTATGAAGCAGGAAGAAAATAAATTACACACTGTGCAGGATTACCTTATGATGTGTAAAGAATGAAAAGGCAGGTTTGGGTTAACATATAATAACAGCTCAGGTCTCTGTTATGATTATGTGCGGCACCTTCCTGTGACCTTGGCAGCTATCGCTTATGTTACACCTTCCATCTGCCAAACAATCCCAAAGAGACAAATCACATCCTTTGCTGAATAGCTTTCTACATCTTCATCTATTTTAAAATTAATGTATACCCAAAGCTTTCAGTGCAGGCTTCAAGCCTTGCTGCAGCAACAGTAAAAGCATAAAGCCGGTAAATAAACGAAGACACGGCAGGGCCACCTGAGACCCTGTTGTATGAAATCAGTCACAGTTTCAATTTGGAGTTTTTCTTTGCAAGCAAATGAGGTAATCATTTGTGAGGGGCCACTGGTGAGGCAAGATATGAAAAACAAGCAGCTTGTGGGAGGCACAGCTTTGAAAAGAATCTCATCCATGAACTGCTCTGTTTAACCGCACCAATGCGCTTTTCCCTCAGCATCCACCCTCCAGCCATCCACCTGAGAAAGCATTTTAGGAGCCATTGAAGTAGGGCAGATGACAGTTTGCCTGAGCTTCTCTTTTGTCAGTTCTACTGTGTTGCATCTTCAGTCCCAATAGCACTCTCAAATCCTGGATGTGAAATATCAAAAAACATTTTATCTTTTACTTCCACTGCTAGACTCCTACTTTTAACTCCCTTGTGAGTCATAGGTTTCGTTAATTTAATCTCCCATCATCTTAATTAAATATCAAAGGGGAGGGCTGCCTGTGTAATTAAGTGATGCATTAACCAAAGTTAGAGATAAAAGTAAATGCGTTCCTGCATGTAGCTTTAAACATTTTTATACATTTCTCCATGTCTAACTCAGTTTTACTTTAAAAAATCTTTGGTGTATTTCATTACACTTGCAGCATTTACTATCATTTTCACACACAAGTAGACTCTGATATGCGTTCTAATTATAGTCATACCAGCCACAGAAAAGTGCCACTTTCTTTTGCTACTGTGTTCTGTAATCTGAGGGGACACAGGAGTTTCATGGTGTGTTGCTAAAATACTAAGGTTATATATATATATATATATAGGCTGGAGTGGACAAATGCCATGGACTTGGTGTCACTGTGCCTCTGGGAAATCATTATATTTCCAGGTAACTCTAAGCATTGTAGGACGACTGGGACACAGCAGATGTGGGGACTTGTTAGGAACTTTATATGCCATTGTACCCTTCAACAAACGTCATTCCTAATTAGGTCTCCATGGATAACTATAGGCATCTGGACTCTTGCCTGTGAATGGACTGGATGATCTTCTTTAATACGCTCATTGCCACATACACTTACATGCACGCAATCCACTTCATTTCAAGCTTGTTTAAATTACACTGTTGGCATGCATCAGGTCTGTGTTACTGGGAAGTTGTTGGAGCTATCACTCCATCTAGTGGTTGTTTTGATTTGCATGGGGAGAAATGTGAGGCTCCACCTTGCACACACTGCACCAGCAGCACTGGTGGAGCTTTTAGTCTCACAGTCATGCATATGGACCAAGTGCTCCTTTGGTGCCTTGATGCATCTCGTTTTAGTCATAGTGATCTCTCAGTCAACTCAGTGGTTACTCAGGTCACTTATCTAAATATTCATACATTCATGCATTGATTCTGCATATTTGTCCAAACTCATAATTGATTCCTTTGTGAACATTTTATGCACTGCCATCTGTCTCACCAGCCACAATATGTAAAAATCTATGTAGCATTGAGGGGGTCTGTCTGATCATCTACATTTAAAATAAAAGATTGCACATTGGAGATATTTGCTATAATGAACCTTTTATTACTTTAATTGGCATTTTATTGCTGCATATGTCAATATTTTATATTAGTAAATAGCTCAAGCCATAAATGTAACATGAAAGGTGTCATAAGGATGAACCCCCTCTTTCAGGTCATTGTTGTGGTTTTACGGCCTGCAGCTTTGTTGTTGTGGCTCATTTTCATTGCCCTTGACAGTTTACAGCCACAGCAGGCACCTCTAATAAAAAACTTACCAGCCTCAAAGCAGCAAACAGAATTAGAAACTAGCTGGTTAACATGTTGGAGCTTTAAGCAGGTAAAAAGACTAATATGTTTTATACAGGAATTGTCAGAGACACCAAAGCGAGAATTAAAGGAGCGTGAAATTTTACATGAGTCAGTGACTGACATTTTAGCAGCTTCATGAGCTAACGATTCAGTGTCATGTTAACATCTTGTTGCGGTGACACAGATTCCAGTTGAAAATTTCCTGAATTAAATATTTGTTTCTTTTTTACATTTCAGCTCAGCTTCACTCAGGCTCAAATCCATACCAGCTCTGCACAAAGTATTTATGTAGGGGACATACTAAAAAGGATAGAAAAAGCCTTAATATATCACAAGCTTTGTTTTTGCCATTAGTTTTTATTAACATTTAAAGCAAACTTCAGTAGACACAATAACATTGAACATTCAATCATACAGAGTTGTAGTACCATGGAGGAAAAAGAAAAGTTTTAAAATCATAATACAGTTAAATAAAACATTCAGAACTGAGTAAGCGTAAAGTTAACTGAGTGTGTTCAAAACAAAATAAATATAATGCATATTGCAAATGGAATGTATTTAGCTGTAGCACTGAGGTAGGTGTTGCATCGTTATCTCTGCGATGCCTGAGGCTGGTACCTTTATACAGCATGAACAGCAGTAGAAACCAAAGAGCAGAGCAGAAATGGACTTAATATCTTTTGTGGCAAACTATGCCACAATATATATCTCCATCACATGTTCAAGGCACATTAAAAACTATTATTTACAAATGTTTCTCTGTTGTAAGGAATGATTTATGTGTTAAAAGCTTATCCAGGTAAAAATGAAGGTAACATTCCTGCCAAGTGTCTTCTCTTTATACAGTTCTTGTGGCAGTGACTTTGATAAAGTGCTCAATGGTAAACTGTGGTCACTCAGTATTAGAGGAAAAAACATATTGTACCTCAATTCCAGTAGCTAACTCTTGTCAAGACATATTTTTACAAAGTACCTTTTCCTTAAAATATACATCAGCAAAACATAAAACAGCTGACAGCAGTGCTGACTAATGAAGACAGAGTTGTAGTGCAGGGACGGCACTGAATCTGTCCTGGTTTGTTTTCTACACTACAGGAATGAGCCATTTGGGAAACAGGAAACAGTATCTACTAAAGATGTTTGTTTTTTCTCCCCCAGTCTTCTTTGAATCCAGCCATGACAATATGTCATACAAGTGGTACCACGGTAAGTCACAGACTTATTTTAAGTACAAGTTTTCTTCAGCAAGCCCATCTAAAAAGAGACAGAAAAGATTAATAACAATACTTAATGTGTGAATGCACAAGCTGCAAACTTTATATATGAAAGATACCTAAGACCTTCTTTACCTCGCCGGAGGCTACTTTGTATATAGTGGTTGAGTTGATGCAACCCAAGGTTGTGGTCATGGTGTCCCAGCTGCAATCTGAAGGGATCCCTCGTGACATTGTCTGCGGTGAACTGCTCTTCTGGCAGAAAGTCGTCTGCGCTGAGGCCAAGAGCCTCATGCTCAAACTGATGTGACCCAGTCCTTCTGCTCACTAAGCCCTGTTGGTAGCTGTCAGCAATAACGCCAGTGCTTGCTGTGCTGCTTTTACTTGCGGCCATGTTCAGTTCTTTAAAGATACTGTCAAACACATTGTCATCATGGACCAAGTCACATTTTGGAGTCATGACTGAAAGTGGAAGAGGGTTATGGTTCCAGTCACAGGCTGAGAGTGGGGTGTTGGCAGCTGCATGCTGGGTCCCAATTTGAAGAGGATTCAAGGTGTGATGCATGTCAAAGCTGCTAGCCAGGGAGGAGATCTGCTGAGCCAGAATGCTAATCTCTTCCTGCTCTCTCTCATTGTACTGGTTTGGCTCTGTTACTATGGAAGATTGGTGAGGCGTAAGAAGACCTGGATGTACTGGAAAGTCTTGCTGAGGAACATGATGAAGTTGAACAAGGCTGCCCCCGTGTGGTGCCTCCAGAAGGGCGAAATCGTCTGGATGCAGTGATGCACAGTCCACTGGGCTCTCACACATGTCAGACACAGACAGACAGTCTGGAACTAATCGAGTATCAGATGTACAAGCTTGAAAATCATAGGTCGAAGAAGAGGAGGAGAGCGGGGAGAGGGCTCTGAACGTGCCAAAGTCTCTCTGCAGGAAGGTTTGCTCAGAGGCTGCAGGGAGAGGGTTGCCAGGTGATTGGTGGCAGGTGAGCTGTGATTCTGGGTAGGAGCAGTAAGAGGGAGAGCCCTCGGGGGAGGACAGCAGCTGATCTGTGCATTCATGACTATCCATCAGGAGGTCATGGTTGAGCTCCTCCTGCTGCAGAGGGGAGCTGGAGGAAGCAGGGCTGTAGGGTGGTGTGAAGAGAGCAGGGCTTTCACCCAATGAAACAGGGGAGTTGCTGCCTTGGGAGGAGGTGCACAACACACAGTATATGTCTTGCTCAGACTCTCTTCTCACTCTGGCACCTGGCTCCTCACTTCGGCTGTTAGACGTTCTCTGCCTTTTAAAACATTTGGAGCTGTAACTCTGACTTTGAGTTGCTTGTTGGGGATGATGCTGGGTATTTGGCAAAAATGGCTCGAAGGCATCACTGCGGATTTTCTTCTGCAGAAATTTGACCTCTGTTTCACTGTAAGATCAGAACAGTGTGTAACTTGTCAGGGTTTTTTCACTGAAACATCATCAGTTCAGGTTCAGGTTTACTGGTGAGGTTCCTAATCTTACCTGATGATGAAGTTCGTGCAGCTGATGCTCTGGAGCTCTGAGTTCTTGTTAGCTCGAATATAGATCCAAGCCCATGGCAGATCCACACACTGGAATCTCAGCACCATCTCCACCTGGAAGCCCTCATCTGCCTGCACTGGAAAATTCATTTAAGCTTTTAACAACTCAGTCACAGGTAAAAATAAATAAATAAATAAATAAATAAATAAATAAATAAATAAATAAATAAATAAATAAATAAATAAATAAATAAATAAGTCCTGACTGCAAGCTAATAGATCATTTAAAATTAACTGAATCATACACGGTCCTCTTTTTATTATTCTGGACCAGTTTGTATTCCTATAGAAAGGCTCCTAGACCACAACAATAGTTCTATTATTGATGATGAATGCATTTTAGGCAGGAATCAATGACTCAATATCTGAAAGTTTATGTCCTTGATGTGGGAACAATAAATGATGGCAGGTTTTAGCATATTTAATTTCAAAAGTTTTGCTTTTAGACCAATAAAAGTTCCCCTCCTATGCTTTTTACACTTACTTAAACTTCTATGAGAATTTGCAGCCGACGAAAGATCCTCAGGATGCACCAGGCTATACCACGATCGGCCGGTCATTTCATCCGCTGAATATCCCAAGAAGTATAACACACTGGAAAAAAGGACAAAAAACATAAAATTTCAATAAATTGTATAAGATAATTTTGGTTGTACCTGCTTGGAGGAGAATGTGGGAACTCACCTGTCTGACAGTTGAGTAAATCTCATGTCCAGACTGTGAGTGCTGTTGAAGCTGTTGCAGAACTGGGAGTCGGAGCCCATCAAACGGTTCACTGTCGGGGTACAGAGTGCCACAAACAGAGGCTCGCTGGAGGGAGAAGCTGCAGGAGAGGACTGAGGGAAGAACTGAAAGCTCCCTCGGACCAGCATGGAGCAGCAGCTGCCGTGTTGCAACTTAAACGCCTTAGAGGATTGCATACAACACACAAAGCTTCTCTCTGTGGAAAGAAAAATGGTAGAATGTTCTTTATGCTTTAATGTGTTTCATTTTTAAAATGCACAGCTACTTTCTAATGATTTGCAACTCCATCTTTTCTTTAATATTTAATCATGTAATACTATGTCAGATAAGAGGAAACAAACTCTTATGACTCAGAAGAAATAAACCAATAAAAAGAGCTAACTTTTGTAGTAACAAGATTATTATATTTCAGATCTTCATACACAAAAAAAAAAACAGTTTTGAATACAACAGAAACTTTTTCAAATGAAATCCAAACCTTCAGTGTTACCTGATGAGTTATTTTCTGTTTCCAGACTTGACTGTACAACCTCCACATCAGAGCATTCCACCATGTCATATAACGAATCACCTTGTAGAACATCTATCTGGAAAAGTTACAGGGTTTCCCATTAACAGATGAAAGCCATGTAGCACCAAAACTAGCTCAGATTAGGAGAGCTGTAATTAAAATGGGCATGACATAACCAAAAAACTCACCATGGAAAGACCAATATATTCAGCCACATTTTCAGACACATAGACCAGCCTGCCTTGAGCGTTAGTGACCAGGATGAAGCCAGGCAGGGCTTCAAGAAAGGCCTCATATGGCAGGGAGCAGTGTGATCTTTCCTCAGCTTGGAGCCCTTAAGAATAAAAGAGTCAGCTCAGCTTCTGTTGCTCTTTGCATCTCTGCAGGCTGTCACATCTGTTGTTTTTTATATTACACTTAAAGTGCTTCAGACTTAGCCTCATACTGTTTGAGAGTAACAGTGTAGATGTAGATGAGAAAACTTACCCTGGAAGAGAACAGACTTCCTGATGTAGGTACAGATGGCAGCCATGGAGTGAAGGTAGGACAGACGTTCCTGGTCCTCCTGGTTGATGGGAAGCAGAGCTCGCATATTCTTGATTTCATGATTGATGTGGTCTCGTCGGGCTTTGGAGGCTCCTTTGGTGGATCTGCTAGAGACCATAGTCACTGAGGTCAGAGGTGGGGTAAACACTGGCAAAAGTAAATCTGTTGCTCTGGCTTTTCAAAAACCTGATCTTAAGTCATTCTCTTCCATGATCAGGTGTAAAAAATAACAAAAAAGAAAAATCAAAAGAGGACAAGAAAAAGTATAATTGGCCTGAATTGATCCAGCTTTTCTTTCACCACTCAGTTTGGTGTCTCTTCCCCTTGAGCTAAAAACCAGACTTGAATATCAAGGGTTCCTATGGAAACTGCTGATATGAGAGGCTGTCGTGTCTGCCGCAAAGATGAGGTCTCTCGATATACTTTGTCTACATGATCAGTATCTGTCTGGGCCCATCCACAGAGAGCCTGGGGTTTTTATAGCTGCCAAGGCTTCAGCGTGGGCGTCACACACAAAGAGGAGGTTGGGCTTCTGATGATCCATTCATTGCCTTATAAAGTGGGTGTCCTCCAAGCGGGGCACCCCACGTCATAGGGATGCAAAAAGTGCCACAAAAGGAAAATGGTTTCAGTTTTTATTCCAGTATATTAATCGTGAGGAGTCTAATCTCAAACACAGTTTAAACTCTTAGTAACAGGCTGATATTCAATATTCATCAGTGGTGCCTCAAAATCACCTAATTTTCTGGATCAACTTAACGTTTTGGGGTTTTTTTATTCGTTTATTTGGGCTTTTTATTTGATAACAGCATGATTGTGACAGGATTTGTAGATTATGTATCACATGCAGCATAGTTTGGTGTATATATTTTGAGCAGCGATGTGTTGATTGAGCCACTAGAGGACGTGTAGCAGAGAAGAAGAAGGGTGTTACTGACCTGAACCTCTTGCAAACTGAGCTGCGGTGATCCTCAGGCAGATGGTAAGAAATGCACGCTGCTCTGACGTGACGTTTGCAGAAGTTGCACCAAATAGTCATTTTCACGCCGATGCAGCCACCTGAAGTAAAACATTTACTGATTTAAAGTCCTCATACATAGCTGAGTATAGATAGTTTTAGTCTGAAAATATCTTAGTGTTTACCTTTAAAAAAAATAAATAAATAAATAATAAATCTGACCGAAAACTAATAAATTATGAAAGAATACCGAGTGTCGCCTCCTTCCATGTTCAAACTGTGGGTAAAACCTGTACCGGCAAACATCTCTTACCTTTACAGTCTCCAGACTGGATGATGAGTGTCGAGTACTTGCGCGCGCGCCTCCTTTTATAGCCTAAAACCCGACACCTCATCCAACGCAGCCGGTGGGGAAGAGAAAGCTCCCTTGGATAACATTAGCTACTTGTTGTGACGCGATAACAGCACGAGCTAGACGGGTTATATTTAGTTAAACGAGTCTTAATTTAGTACAGAAATGTATTTCAGGGTCAATTACTACAAATTAAAGCGATCTAATTAAAGTAGAAACCCATGACGATGAAGCCAGATATCCAGTCCAACTTTATTTAAAAACAACCAGAGTTGACCAGTGATGACGATATAAGATAAAACCGTAGGCGTTTCTGTCCTTTTTTTTTATCTTTATTGTTTGACAGTTTCCTTGACAACTCACCGTTTTAAGTATAGCAGTTATCTTTTCATACACATATTATATATATATATACAAATGTGTATGTGTGCATATATATATATACAAATGTGTATGTGT
>JBAMHW010000018.1:9655163-9674215 GCA_037177495.1 Rhadinocentrus ornatus
TATAATGTATGTGTATATTCACACACAAGTATACATGCTGTTCAGTTTTTTTGCCAATAAGCATAAATTTTGTGTTTTAATATTTAACTAAAATCAACTTTCTTAAGCAGAAGAATTATACAACCTTTACACAAAATCATTTGATACTATAAAACCTTTTAATATTATTATTACTATTATTATTATCTTTAGTAGTAGTAGTAGTAGTAAATTTGTTGTGTTTTTTTCAACGGGTAGGCCTAGGACCTATTGAGGATGTGCAGTTTCTAGCTTGCTTCTAATTGGAGGAAATGAGCATGTTACAACTGTTAGAAAATCCATGGTTTTCCTAATACTAAGAAAACACTTACTTTGTGGTACCCAAAAGAATTAGGGAAAAATGTTATTTAAGTACTCTTTAATGTTGCTCATACAACAGCTGGCTCTGTAGAAACTTCAAGTCTGTTAATTCTCCTCTGAACTGCTTTATTGACAGCAAACGGGCCATTTTTCAGACTAAGACATCCTGGGCTTTTTTTTTTGTTTTTTTAACAAGCAGCTTTTAAATGATTCATGTAAGGTTTTTTCGCACTTTTGATGTCAGAAATGCAAACGTAGAAGTCATGGACATTTGTGTTTTATTGATAGTGACTTCAGATAATTTACACAATACTATTTAAAATGGCTAATAGGCTTATTGTTATGTAAAGATTCTTTTTAGAATTTGACATTTTAGGTCCTGCTTAATAATAATACATCCGTGTGTAACCAGGGCTTTGTAGTCGTTCCACGTGAACATCAGATTTTGGCCAGTTTATAGAATCTGGTTTCCAGTTTCTCATACTTGGGGGTGAGCGGGTAAGATAAATTTGATGGGGTACAATTTGGTTTATGGGAGAAAAAAAATAAGTGGAGATATACAAATCTGTCCTAATATTTCTTTCTTGTAAAATATTAAATAAACTGCACTGTTATTAAACTAAGCATTTTAGAAAATCTATAGAGGGTGATAGCAACCACCCTCCTCCTAGAATACAAAAGGTTGCCAACAGCTTGTTTTTTATGCAAGGTCACGTACACACACACACAAAAAAACAGGACTTAAAAAGGGTAAAGTTGATGTAATGGATGTAAAAATCAAAAACAAAAATGAGCTGGTTACAAGACTGCAACATTAGAAATGAAAGCAAAAAAGCTGCATTATAATAAAATGTCTTTTTTGTTTGTTTTGTCCAAATTGGAAAGAATATCAAATAAATTGTGCATTTCAGATAAATTTCTGAAGTGAGCTGAAAATGTGTGGTCAGCATGCTATTTACTTAAACTTGTGCTGAAGACAAGATTAAGATTATATAAAGTTCATGTGATATTTGAAAGGCAACCTTTTAAAGGAAAGGCTATAGAACAATGTATTTAATGGGCTTTACTTTCTGCTCTGAACTGCAGTTGAGAGCAGATCATATGTATTTTAAACTTAACAATCAATTTGATGCTGTTTAAATCTAATACAATTATACTATAATATATATTTTTTTTATTATTGTAGCTTTAGTTGAGAAGAATAAATTAGTTGGAAATAGAACAAATAAGATCTAAATCTACATCTAAAAACACCTGTCTGAATATCAGCCATGTTTGAACTTGGTTTGGAATAACCTGTTAATTCTTTAACTAATCTGACCAACAGGGTTTGTTTATGCTAAACCTCTAAAACACAATAAAGAAAAAAAAAAAAGAAAACAACGGTCTTCTATATTTTCATAGCAAGAATAAAAACAAGTCTTCATGCTGTGTTTTACAAGGGAATGAAAATGTGGAAGACCAGCTAGAGCTCAGCTTCAAGTTTACACTTGTCATTATCATTCAAATACCATGCAGAAAAGCAGCTCACTGCATCGTTTCATTTCTAAACAGACCTTTGAGGCAGTGGGCTATGGGAGTTTGTCTTCAAAAGGCTTTACGTGTGTATTAGTCACCCAATTAAACCCCTGCTGGAAAGAAATTAAGCTACAGGTCTGCAATCATGACGCACTGAGGCTGAGCAACACAGTCTCACTAAATTAGTATCTTCAGCAGATGAATAGATTATGGATATCACAAAACAGCATCACTACAGAGTATACAAAACTTAGCATTTTTCTAAATGGCTGTCAGTCATCTTCGGGGAGCTTTACTAACAGTCATGATATCTGCATGGAAAAGCACAGATTAAAGTGGTTTTTTTTATTGTTGTAAACTATTGCTTTTTTTGGGGGGGAGGGAATAATTTGCGATGAACAGCTACAGCTTCTATCCTCTGAGGGCTCGTGCTCCTGCAATGCCTCTTTTGCCAAATCCCCAAATTAGTGACCTCCACAGCACTCGGAGCAGAGAACTAGAACTTGAGTGAGGGAAGTGGACAGTGATATGGGTGGACAAGACAAAACAAATCACTTCGAACAAATCCTTAGTCTGATTTTCAAGTGCCGAAGGGATCACCTGAGTCCTGAGGGGAAATTAGTGTGTAATTTGGCTGAGTGTGTCCCTGCATTAGCGCCTGCGTTGCTGGTCAAGGAAGGCTCCGGGGCCAGACAGAGGGGACCCAACACAGCCTTGCTTCCTGTGTGCGGTGGGACCAGGCGGGACAGGGTGTCTCTGCTGCCTCATTTTAAGCTGACCCTCCGTCTGTGGCCTGCACTTAACACTGCAGATAACGCTGGCTTTATAGCACATGGCTGGTGACAGACAGGACCAAACTGCCAGGCCAGGTAGCAGGCGCTAAGATTGAAGCTGGGGTTCAGGGTTAGAAGTTTTGAAATGATGAGACCCCCACCAAAGCAGCCACACGCAACTCATTAGGTAGTTTAAGAGCCAGCAAAGGGGTGGGGTGGCACCACAACTCCCCAAAGTACCTACTGAAGCAGACGCAGAGGGCTATCAGACAGGCCGGCTAGGGTAGATGATGCTGGTTCACAGCAGGGAACAGAAACTGTATAAGTGCAGGGTTCAAAGAGCTAGTGACTGTTAAGTACCATATACAGTAGGTCCAAGAGAATAACCAGCTGTTACATGAGCAAATCTCTTTAAGCTCTGGCTTCATGATTACAGAGCCAGTTAATCATTTTAATTTCCTTTGAAGATTCATAATTCACTTGGATTTACCAATATATTGCAGCTGACTCAGAAAGCATGGTGTAGAGCAGGTGTCACCTAAACAAGTGGTATTCAACATTTCTCAGACATACTGGGTAATTAATCTATGACATGTTTAGACTGGTGCATATGTTAGTTGTCATTTCATTTGGTGAGATGGAAAACTCACATTAAACCCCAAACCCAGAAACTGTGCACCTCTCTGCATCTCAGGTTTACAAAAAATAGTGAAATGGAAATCTAATTTCTGCCTAAATACAACCTAAAACGAGAGATTTTTTACAGTGATAAACAATATTAAATGAATGGGGTTCATGGACAGAAGTCCTGACATTTTCCTACAGAATATAAAATATCACAGTTATGTCTACCACCGTGTTTCACAGGTTGGACATAATATCTCTTTTAAATCAAAAATATCTTTATTGGCTCTACAAATCCAAGATGAAGAGATGTTCTTTTCAGAAAGCTTTGATCTTGCAGGGTAATACACACCTTACAGTTAAATACTCCTGAAAAAAAATGAACAAGGATCCTTCATTTACATGCAACCTATATTATGTGGTTTGGTGGAGCACAACTTTAGAGATGCTTCAGCAGCTTTTCCAACCTAAAAAAAACATTAGCTTCTCTTTTTGCAGGCCTCAGCCTCAGCTGTGAAGTTCAGGAAGATACATCCTTGTTCTTTTGATAAAATGAGTCACTCACACTTGATCATCATCTCATTGAGCCAAACCATCAGACTAATCCTAAAGGTTTACATACGTATTAAAACATCAAATAATTTTTTTCAATGAGTAAATATTTAGCAGGGCACTCCTCTTAAAGATCATACTTGTGGAGCATTTAGAAAAATGAAATGTTTAGAAAATTATCAACACCTCTGGAAGTCAGTGCTCAACTTGCACTGGAAGAGTCAGCAATTTGACTTTGGGAGGGAAGAGAGCTGGAGTGGACGTGAGGACATATACCTTTCCAGTTTTCTAGCCATAACAACATAGATGAGTCTTTAGATGCAGCTTTATAAATCAACAAAGGATGCAATTTTAATTAACTCAGATTTATTATTGATACAGATATAAAGCATATTGCCCAGGAAGTCCTGACCAACTTTACCAGACACAGTCTCCTTTAAAAATCTGTCAGATTAAATAAAAGCAACAAGGACTGGGAGCCTATACTGTTAAAAAAGGAGGAACAGATCCACACTTTGTTCTTTCAGGGCCTATTTAGAGAGAGAAAGAGCACACTTGTTTGCATTAAATCAATCCAAATAGTTTTGTCCAACATAAATGACTTAAAGAGTTTTCTTGATTGAAGCAGATTTTTAAGGTTTCCCTACATACATACAGCAGGAGCACCCCATGAAGTTGCTCAACTGTTCACTAAAACCTCCACAATGTGTGTATATAATAAGTGTATTAATAAGCTTACCCTCAACCAGGATTGCAAATGACCATCAATGAAGAAACGCCTTGGGCAGGTTTTATTTTTGTTTCTACATTTTCAGTTTAATATTTTATTATTGTGACACACCACAATTACCATCATTCATAAACCTTCACACTCGACAACACAAGCAACAAAATCCTAAAGTAAAAAATTCCTCCACACCACACATTTAAAACACATTTAGTTTGCCAGCAGTATTTGGTGTCATTTAATTCACCAGTGGCTTGTTCTTTTTTTTCTTTGCCTGTAAACACATATAGCTTACCTTGTCCTTTTACTACATTAGCCTTTCTTTGCATTGTCATCTGAGGAATCTCAAAGTATCAAGTGTCCATGTGCAGTGCAGAGGGAGTTAAGTCTCTCTGACTCACATTGGCACAGCTGGTTTGGAAATAAAATTCAGACTTGGTTTGGGCAGGCAAACGTCTCAAACTCTGGAGTCTACTTAGGCAAAAAGCAGCATCAATATGTCTCATCTCTGTAAGGCCAGACATGCCAGAATTGGCTATAGTGCAGTTATCTGGTGGCTCCAATCTGCATTCAGATTGTTTTACACTTCTTTCCTTTTGTAAACATTTATGATAAAGGTCAGTGTTGTTAAATCCTGATGTTTGGGACCCACAGCCCTGCTGATGTTCCTCTTAATCAGCTAATTACAGACAAACTGATACAGAGAATATTTAACTATTTGGCAGAACAGAGAGAAAAAGCAAACTTGGTGAGCTGGAAAGCAGGGATGCAGCTTTTAATTAGGTAGTGACAGTTTCTATTACCATTTTAATTTTGCTAAGTGTCATATTCTATACTGCTCAGGACCAGGAGCTCATGTCTGTGCATCCTCACAGTCATTTATCTCAAGCTTTTTTACTCGTGTGAAAAATCAGATGTTATTGTATTTTTACAGGCCACAAAGATCAAAAGCAGAATTAATATAAAAACACTGTCTGTGTATTCAAAGTCTGGTGTAGCAGTTTTTCAAATACTTGAACACACAAACCATCCTGGATATAGTGTTCAGAAACTGTTTCCATCTGAACACACATGCATCAAATCCTCTACCGAGAGTCAAAACCAATTTCATTCTTACTCCCCTGATGTTAAGGATCACACTGTCCAGCATTTAGTAAGAACAACAAAAAAAACACACAGGGAAGGAAAGTGTTGAAAAAAGGCCTTGCGCACAGTTTGTTTTGGTCTTTTTATGGGTTTTGTTGATATCAGCAAAAAGATTGAGCAAAACCTCCTCCTTCACCTAAAAAAACACCCTCATTTTAAGCCTTTCCTTCGATAATATCTGCTATAATAAGGTTCACAACAAGGGGCTCTCTGAAAGTGTGGATTGTCTATAAAAAGGAACTATATGCATATTAGTGATGAGCTTCCCAACAACAACAGGCAAACTGGAGCAGGTGGGCAAAGATTGTGTGTAGCCTTACAAATCTTCCACACAGTTTCTTCATTTGGCACAAAAAAAAAAGCCCACAAACTCAATGGGCTGAGAAGAGATCCAGTAGGTGAGTCACACTCCTCAGTGCAGCACTTCAGAAAAACCAACTATACTGTGAAAAAGCTTTTTTTTTCTGGGGAATGGCAGGTGTTAAATGAATGGGAAGCCTTAAAGACCCAATGATAGAAGCCATTCAGGGAGGTAGAAGGTCTTGATTATTTTACTGGGCAGACAGCTTTTTTCTAGCTGCCTTGTAAATCACCTTAGAGACACTTGAGAGCAGTGAGTGCCTTTCAGTTATAATGAAGCAGGGAAATAGCTTAGCAGTGATAATCAGTCCAACAGACTTCTAACAAGCTTAATGCTCAACTATGGTAGTCCTGAATGTTCTTTCTCCTTGCAATGAACCCGAGTGTAATAAGTTAGCTGTATCTGCTTATGGACATGATAATTTTACATGGTTTTATGTCCAAGTTAAAGCTGCAAGACATGACTCATGACTATAACAGTCTCTTTATATCTGCAGCTCAAGGTTGGCTGTAGTCTCTTCAGGGAGTGACATCTTGACATCTTCAACAGAGGTTAGTTCTCAAGACCTTTGGCTGAAGTTTTTGCCTTATCCTGTGCTTAAGGTTGCAAGTCTATGATTATCATAGGCTGATTGGATTTCTAGAGGCTAGAAAGAAGAGGAAAAGGGTGAACTGGCATCAACGATATCTGTCTCACACATCCAGAGTCTTGAAGGTTAAAATATCCTTAGGCATGGCAAGATCCACGATGTCCAAGGAATTCTTAAGTGGGATATTTTGGTCAGTACAAAGTTTTCACCTGTAGAATGTGGAAAATGATTCGTAAATACATCCAGACTACTCATAAATGGTCCTCTGAAGCTCAGTTGACCAGAATGAATAAAATTCCTGCTCTCTTAAACAGAATTCTGGCTCCGTTTACATTCAGCTGCGTCAGCCATGTGAGGAGAAGATGGGCCTGCTGATGTTGCTGTTGGTCGTCATGGCTGCCAGTTCCCACCTGCGATAAACAGGAGAAATTAGCATATCTCTAAGTGCTGTTGAATATGGGAAGGTATAATGTGCACGCAGATTTTGGTTTTCTCTTGTTACAGGGCTTCCTTCATTATTTCTGGTCAACTTTGTGCTTTTACCTCACATCTCTTATGATTTTATTGACTTTGTCTGATGCTGATTAATAAGAGCAACGAAATGAAAGCCACAACAAGCATTTATAGTTTAAAGCTTCTACAATGACATTTAAATGACTGTGTGACAACACCCCCCACCCCCCCTCCTGCCATCAGCTATGATGTGGACAAGACCCTGCTGTAATGTGAGCATCAGGAGCAGGAGCTGACAACAGGGTCTAGTGCTGACCTGATGACAGGTCAGAGGTTGAGCTCCAGATTGTTATCACTGGCTCTGGTTTCACACTCACTCCCTCTCAACTGCTTTGTTCGTTTTTTTGTTGTGTGCGTATGTTTTTAAGAGGGGAGATTGGCACTGGAGCTGGCACTGAGGGGCAATGGGAGTTAACCAAAGTCTTGCGACCTCACGAAAAACCCCTCTAAGGGTTAGAAACACAACTGCAAACACCAAAGTAGGGAGCATGCAAGGTGACAATGACGGTGCAAGAGAAATGAGAGGTTAAGAGGAGTAATTAGTATCAGGTTCCACTGGACCAGAGTGTAAAAAATCCCTTTAGTGGAAGCCCTCAGTTTTAGACACACTTGCGCCAAAGAGTTTGAGCTACTCTGCAGCTACCTGAGCTATGTTAGTTTGACAGAATCTATTAAATAAAATGTTTACTTGCAAAACAAAATTCTACATTTGATATCCTTGTGCATATTGTAGACTCATGGTCTACAATGCATGATTACGTTATTTGTTCACTAATGCGATGTGTCTGCTTCA
Source organism: Rhadinocentrus ornatus (assembly GCA_037177495.1). Lineage (NCBI taxonomy): Eukaryota > Metazoa > Chordata > Actinopteri > Atheriniformes > Melanotaeniidae > Rhadinocentrus > Rhadinocentrus ornatus. Next base: position 9,663,099 of record JBAMHW010000018.1, read on the forward strand.
CATTTCTGAGCTCCTTTGCGGTATTTTAGCACGTAGACTATTTAGAGGTTTTCAGCAGGGTTAAACCTGACTGTTTGTGATTTCAGTTAATGGTAATTGGTATTTTCGGTTTAGTTTTGTTTTGCCTTGGTGTAGCATACAGCTCTTTTGGCTGCTTTTTGAGTTTGTTTGTGTTCTGCCTTAGATTAAGCATTTGTGTTAACCTTTACATATTAATAGTAGTTTGTGTTGGGCTAGCTTAGGGTATTCGGTTGTGAATTTATGTTAATTAGATTATTGGAACTGCTGCACCTTTGTTAGCTAGCGGATGAATGGATGGTATCCCACACCATTCATGGGTCTTCCCTGGGGCCTCTTTCCGGTGGGACGTGCCCGGAACAACTCACCAGGGAGGCGTCCAGGAGGCATCCTGACTAGATGCCCGAGCCATGTCATCCTGCTCCGCTCAATGCGGAGGAGCAGCGACTCTACTCTGAGCCTCTCCCAGATCACCGAGCTTCTCACTCTATCCCTAAGGGACAGCCCCGCCACCCTGCGAAGAAAACTAATTTCGACCGCTTGTGTTCGCGATCTTGTTCTTTCGGTCACTACCCACAGCTCGTGACCAAGTGGTGATCAGTTGACAGCTCCGCCCCTCTCTTCACCCGAGTGTCCAAGACATGCAGCCGCAAGTCTGATGATACGACTACAAAGTCGATGATCAAACTGTGGCCTAGAGTGTCCTGGTGCCAAGTGCACATGTGGAGACTCTTATGCCTGAACAAGGTGTTCGTTATGGACAATCAATGACGAGCACAGAAGTCCAACAACAAAACACCACTCGATTTTAGATCAGGGGGGCCATTCCTCCAAATCACGCCCCTCCAGGTCTCGCTGTCATTGCCCACGTGGGCATTGAAGTGTCTCAGCAGAACAAGCAAGTCTCCAGAAGGAGTGTCCTCCAACACCTCCTCCAAGGACTCCAAAAAGGGTGGGTACTCTGAACTGCTGTTTGGTGCATAAGCACAGTCAAGACCCGTCCCCCCCACCTGAAAGCGGAGGGAGGCTACCCTTTTGTCCACCGAGGTGAACCCCAACATACAGGCGCCAAGTTGGGGGGCAATGAGCAGCTTGCCGCCTCTCACCGGGAGCAACTCCACTGGCAGAGCTCACACTGCACCCGACCCCAATGGCCCCTCCTGCAGATGGTGAACCCACTGTAGGGGAGGCCCATGACACCCTTTGGGCTGAGCCCGACCGAGCCCCATGGGCAAAGGCCCGGCCACCGAGTGCTCGCCTTCGTGCCACAAACATTAAAATAAATTTTAACTAATTTATGGGCAACTTCAAGCAACAAGACTCTAAAATTTAATCAAAACCTTAATTTCCCTATGGAGTTCGTGTGGTGTAGGAAAGATGTTCCTACATTGTTCTACAACTATAAAAACATTACAACAGCATTAAAAACTCAAGCATGATGTAATATATTCCTGCACACCATGCACCATGAAATCCTGACATAAAAACTGCACCAGATGCCACATGTCATTTGCCAGACAAAATGTTTAGTCAGTTATGTTTAATTGACTCAGTTTTACCACAAAAATTTGACATTTTGGTGATTTTTGTAACATTTTCTCAATTTGATAATGGTGAAAGCTGTAAATCAGTTCTCCTGTTTTTACAGTATTTTCTATTCAAGATAACACCTTCTAAGATACCACATGGATCCATGTTACGGGCTGCTGACAACATTGCTGTAACATGTCCATGCTTTAAGTACATCTTCCTTTCTGGGTGTTTTTTTTTGTCATTAACCTTGTCTGCAATTTGTATAATGTCAAGCAGACTATGCTAATGTTTCAACATGATTGTCTGATTCTTTTATGTACAAACTGAGCTATGGTATAATTATGTGGAAATTTGACTTTACAGAAACTACAAGCTAAATGAAGGATAATAGGTCATAATTTGCCTTTTTGATAAATAACGTCATCTTTGAGAGTAATGCCAAGAATGACAAGCAGAACACAAATAGCATGAACAATATGTTACTTCTATGACAAATAAGCGCTAATGAGAGGAGGATGTATGTCTGACCTGATATCATGTGGGAGTCCAGACTGCTCCAGACTGTACTGAATAACAGCTATTTTGCATAACGTCTTCAAATTAGGGCCTGAAAAGAAGAAAAAGTATGAGTCACAGGCATTAATTATTATCATGCAATAAATATCCATTTCAGCAGTGGGAATTCAAAACAGAGCTGGGCAGAATTTTTGAATTAAAGGGATAGATATCCTATGTGAGGTGTAAACATCATCATGATCAGTCATCACCTCTGGGAAAACAGCACAATAATAACAATAAAAATAATAATAATAATAATAAAACAGATTCACACATGAGGATATGCAGAGCATGATGATACCAGCGTCAATTCATTTCATTACAAACCTGCTTTCTAATAATACCCAAGAACTTCCCCTTACTATCCTCGTCATGGCTGTTTCACCATATGTTCAGTGATAAACAATGTGAAAGCACACGTGACTGGCACAAGGAGGCGTATGCCACAGGGGATGCCACTGGGTACTGCCAGTCCCGGTATAAGCCCACCTACACAAACCCAAACTGTGACTTGAAAGCATTACAAGCAGGTCCCATGCAGGCAGGATATGGCTATATTTGGTTGTACATGGGACGGAAGTGTCTAATGTAATAACACAAAGCAGGCCAAGGCCAGGCAGACAGTATGGTGAGAAATGAAGCAGTAATCTAAGAAGGGTACTGCTGTTGTAAAATACATTAACCCTTTATTAGACACTCATTAAAAAAACTTGGACATTTAAAACTTTTAACCACAGAAAAGAGTGTTATTAAAATATTAGATTGGATTTTTTCTTTCAATAACAAAAGTTATACATTAGTAAGTGGTTAGTACTGACTGATCTCAGTGAAGTAGGGCTCCAGACTTTTACGAGGAGCACAGTGGCCCCTAACTTACATTTTTAGGAGCGCAAGCAGAAAATGTAGGGGCGCACACTGAAATCACCTTCTATTCTATTCTATTCTACTCATTTGGCCCTTTTATCCAAAGCGACTTACATCTGAGAATAAGAACAACACAAGCAAGAATTCAAACAGGGTGAGACATCATAATTAAGTAGTAGTCAGACTGCTGTGAATCAAGTTGGACCCAGGTGCTGTCATGTAGTGCTAGACGCAGTTTTTTTCTTTTTGTTTTTTTCTTTTTTGTATAGCAAATATTCACATTTCCTCTCATTTTCACTGTATTAGTGATAAATACTTTAACAATAAATTCAGAAATTACTATTTTTACAATTAACTTTTTTTTGTGCAGCAGTTGACGTAAAAAAACAACAACAAAAAAAACCCAAAAACATCTTAGTGGCCACACTAATACAAAACAAGTAGACATAGAACTTGTCAAATCAAATCAGATTTGATGATATGAGTTGATTTTCAGTTTGTAGTTGAAGCAGAACGGCAACTTCGTAACCATCATCCCCTATGGGGCATGGTCTGACTTGTCCATGTAGTTCCTGGCAATAAACAGCTTCAGGGACTGATACTTCTCTCCAGCCACTGTTGCCAACTCCTCAGAAAGAAAAGTAGATATTGGCTGTCCTAAGAGTTGCTAGAAGTTGCTAATTAGCATAATCAGCCTTGTACATATAGAAGAGAGATGTCTTGGGAAAGGACAAAATTTATAAAAATAAATAAGTAAAAATAAAAAAAACTAAATGCAAAAATAAATAAATAAATAGATAGAATAAAAAAATCTGTCAATATTTTCTTTATTTTTTAGTTCAGCTTTTTTAAGCATATTTTGTTCTTTACTTGGGAGCCTGGAAAATCTCGCAACACTTAACTTTTAAAATATTTTTCTCCACACTCTTCATTAATAGACATTACTCTGACGGTAAGCCAGCGCAGGATCATCCAGCTGCAGCTTTGTACGTTTAATTTCCAGGCGAACGTAGTCTGCTCTGAATACAGCTGGGAGCCGTGTGCTGCTGCGAGAAGACCTCGTATAAGTGCTTTTGGACGGGGGAGGGGTCTGCGTAGCACCTGCTCCTCATAAAAAGAGTAAACTAAGTTCATTTACGTCAGTCTCCAAATGTCTCCAATAATACTAGAAAAAGTCACCAGATTTGTCATTAGTCGCTTAAAAAAAAAAATAAATAAAAAAAAAAAAAGTTGCTTGAGGGGTCTGAAAACTCGCTAACTATAGCGACAAAGTCACTAAGTTGGCAACACTGAGAAATAATAAATTCCTCCAAGACCCATCTCTTTTCACACATTAGCCAATCAGTCACAGTTCGTCCCCGCTCACATTGGCTGTCATCTTCTTCGTTGGTGTTCGTCTCCTTTTCTCGTATTGAAGTTACAGTCGACAAACTAGCAGCTAATTTGCGCATAACTGTGAAATACTGGGCTGAAGTGGGGAGCAGAAGTTTTTTTAGCGACAAAATAAATTCAGTTATAGTAGATGAAAAATTCACTCGCACTGTTTTATTTTAGTCGTAAAATGCGACCATTTGGTCGCAGTCTGGAGCCCTGTGTCATTATGCAGAGTACAATGACATTTTAAAGGAGCTCCGTAAAAGTGTGCACATAGTAGTAACAGTGTAAATAAAAAAACACACAATATAAATAGCTATTAAATGCACTCAAGACTCAAAATGAATGAATTGCACGTGTATGAGTAGGTGTTATTACACCCAGTTGGTATTATTACAACACTGAGTAAGTATGTGCTGGGATGTAGCCTGATCTTTCATGATTGGTGTGGAAAAACTCAGTGTGGTTCTATGACTTCATGGATTAGCATGGAGAGGCATTTTGTATGTTCAATCAAATGTACAAATAAGGTCCTTCACCCAATAAAGGGTTAAGAATTTGGCAGACTGTGTCCTTACACCTGCAAGGACTGACAATTCTTTTGTTTTAGTGTGTTTAAGTGTATGTAAATAACTAGAAAAACCTTTCTCACATGTTCAGCAGTTACTAAGCAACACTGGCTTTCATTTGTTTGTTTCAAGCCATGTAATATCATAACTTTGGTAATCATTCTCCTCTAATTCTGGCTTTGGCTAGTCTTGCTTCAGTAGAAAGTATCAAGCTATTAAGCTTCTAAGAGCTTTGTTGTGTTTACCAACTGTCTTGATGTGCCAACTGATACCGAGACGTAGTTAATAGTAGGTTGTGAATGATGGCAGTGAGTGTGAACAGACACCATAAGCCATGCGTCTTCAGCTCCAGTACCCAAGGGCCACTTCCATGCAGGCTTTAGTCATTCCCTTGCACTCGCCTGGCCCAAATGAATGGCTTATTAACAGGCTTGAACAGGACATGAGAAAAAGGTGTTGAGGAGATCTGCTTCATTTTAATTACGTGTGTTGAAGCAGGAAAGGCCCTCAAGAACTGGAGTTAAAGAACCCTGCATAAGCTGATGGACTAGAAAGCTGAACACTGAGACAAGAATACTTACAGAAGTCTAAGATATAAAGGTCTGAATGATCCATGAGGTTAAATTCGTCCCCCATTCCTTGCTCTGGACAGGGGCTGTCAAGAAAACAAACAATTTTCAGATGGTTAGTATAACTTCTTACACTTTCAGCATGATCCTCACAGCTTCCAAGAGTGTATTAACAATCAAACTGTTTAACTTCCAACAGGCAATCAGTCATTTACCATTTCTGCCCATTGTTCTATAATCACCAAGGTATATAATCAGTCACAGATTATTCCCAATAAGAGAAGAGCTGCCCACGCAGCACTCTGCTCTCCTTATCATGGACAGACATGATTTAAACCCACAGGAAGTGGAGCACTGCAGTGAGACGGCAGGCTGGCCTCTGCTGATAGTCTCCCAGACCTGGGCAGCCATTGTTATCACTGCACATCTGTTTCCTGCCACAGCTAAGCACACACACACCTGTGACACACCTGGAGCACCAGGACTTCTTGTATCATAATTCTATTCAAGTCTCATGATAATGATGCAAAACCTGGCTATTTGGAAAGGTACTGTATAAAAATGTACCTAAAAGAAATAGGCCGGAGCTTGAGGGAGTCAAATATTTTAGGCTTGATTTACTTTCAGAAAGCTTTAGTGCGTGAACTGGATACACTTAGCTTCTTTACAGTCATAACAACAGTGCACCCAGAGACCTGACTAAATATGAAGATAAAAATGCTCTTTACAGTTTTACACTACCCAGTGGACAACTTCACCAGCAGACAGCCATCCCCAAGCCACTGAGTGACTATGAATATCTATCATGGAGAATTAGTGAGGGAAGTGGCAGCCAAGTTTGGTCTCTAAGAACGGTTCACATTATAAATTCTGGTACTCGTGAACAAGCCAGCAAAAGGCGCTTGTCTAGTCCAAAAAAAAAAAAAATCTAATGATCTGAATTAATTTAATTTTTCCCCCTTGATGATCCGCTTATTGAACTCAATACACGATCTCCTCCGCTGTCGCCCCACCCATCAATCTATACTGCCTTTTCCTGCTCTCCTCTCCATCGCATCTTCCTTTAGCTGTGTGTTCAGGATGTTGTAAGGGTTTTACGTTGCTAATCTTCCCTAAACAAACATGGTAGTGGCTTAAAGCGGCCAGGAGAGGTGCTGAGCACGAGCACAGTCGTCCCAGGGGGCCAGCTGGGGAAGTCATTACGTCCCCTGCCCCCAGAAGGTGAACCAAGCTTATAAGAGGAGACTTTACCAGAATACCCTCCACCTCTAAAGCTAGCTGCAACATTACTGAGTTTGGAAGATTTTTTGCAATTCTGGTTAATCTCAAATAAAGAAAAAGAATAATTATTGCTGCTTTATTGTATATATAAAACTGTTGAGTTCTACTAAGTACCATTCATATGCAGTCTTTTTAAGGGTTTAAGTAAATGAACTTCATTATTATAATAATAATGAAAACTATTTACATAACTTAAATGGTGGTCAATGGCATCAACGCTGGCACTGAACCAGTGCATTTGCAGAGAGAAAATTTATCAGGACTTCAAACAAACCAAGTCAGGACTTCATTACTGTCTGCAACAGGGCCATTGTGTGAATAATAATCCACCATGTGATTAAGAAAGTGTTCGTTCATTCTATTCTAGCGTTATATGTATCAATACATAATTAAAAATAAACATCCATTCCTCATCAAGTTTTAAAATGACATAAATACAATAATCCATGCTATCTAAAACTTTGTCATTAATAATTGAACAAAAACTTCGGCAAAATGCAGGATGAGTGCATGAAAAACTAAATTCCGCTTTTCTGTTTGCATAGGAATGAAGAGAGTACGTAAACAATCATGAGGAACTCTTTCAAACCAAGTTTGGCAGTTTGCTGGTGTGGAGCATCCAGGTGTGTGTAAACACAATGTCAAGGAGGAAAGACATCAGCAATGATCTTAGAGAGGCAACTGTTGCTGCTCAACGATTGCCCAAGTAGAAAGAAAAAAAAACACAGCCAGTTTAAGCCAACGTCAGACCCTGCAAAGCTTAGAGAAATTAACACCATCTCAAACTCTACAGGCCTCAGTCAGTATGTAAAAATGTTACAATTTATGATGATTCATGATAAAAAGCCCTCAACAAAAAAGACAAACAAAACCTTCTCTTAAAAATAAAATGGCAGCAAAGGTTAGGTTTGCAAAGTTGATCTTCTGACAAATGAGACCGACGGGGAGTCTAAAGCAGACTTGTGGAAACCAAACAGCATATCAGCAAAAACACATTTTACCAACATTCAAAGCATGGTGGTGGAGGGGTTGTGATCTGGGCTTTTTGTACAGCCTCGGGAACTGGACACATTGTAGTCACGGAGTCAGCCATGAACATCTCTATACAACAAAGTATTCTATTCAAATATGGGGCCATCTGTCTGACAACTGAGTTAAATTGTGTCATGCAACAGGACAACGATCTAAAGGAGAAAATCTACAACAGGATCACTAAAACAACAAAAACATAGAACCAAAGTGTTGCAGTGACCCAGTCAAGGTCCACACCTATGCCCGATTAAAATGCTCTGGCACTACATTAAGAGAGTGGTGCACAAGTGAATGCCTGAAAACATCAATGAACTGAAGCAATGTTGTAAAGAAGTGTGTGAAATTCCTCCACAACGATGTGTGAGACTGATAACATCATATAGAAAACGATTACTTCAATTTATTGCTACCAAAGGAGGCTCTACAAGCTGTTAAAGCGATGTTTTCACTTTTTCCACACACTTGTTCTACAGGATAATGGTCATATACAGTAAAAAAAAATAAAAAAAATAATGATGTGCTGTTATATATTATGACTTGTTTCTCAACTAATATTGTATTTACCTGATTTTAAAGGACCAAAACAAATTGGGGGCTTTTAATGAATTTTAATTTGTAAAACTTATAAAATGGAAGAAGGTGCATCTTCTGGAGTTTTACATTTCATTGTTTCTATAGACTTATAACGGAAAACAAAATACATATGAACTTTTTAGGTATTGAGACATTTTTGAGAAATACTTAAACACTATTGAACCGAACAGAATTAATGAAAAGTAGCATCCCTATCTAGAAAGCACACTGCAGTAGCTGTGGGCTACTGTGCAAGCTCAGGGAGGGTTTGGGCTTTTGGATGTTGACGTGTGAAAGGGTGCAGATAAGAAGACGCTTTAATAGGAGCAACAAGTGAGATGAAGATTGCATCCCCTGGGATAAAGCTTTCTCGCATGCTCGTGGATAATGTCAGCCTGAGTGTGAAATTCAGCAGCGCATTAGGAAATGTTAATGCTTTATTGGTCACCGCAAAAAGGACAAGGCTGTAGCAGACTGTAAAGGTGAGAGAGGGTGCAGAGAGGAACGGGTAGGGGGGCAGTAAAAGGTGTCTAATAGACTGGCAGTATTTGGAAGCAGGAAAGTCACAGTGTGCGACTTTATTTGGCATCCTGGTGTTTGACGGGCCACTTTGTTACTTGATCAGCAAAGTTTCACTATGTGTGAAAGTGCTCCTCCCCCTGCAGCGGTAGTGGTTCCCAGTCTGAATGAGTCCTGAGTGATGGCGCACCCCCCACTAAAATAACACTGGTTGCTATTTCAAACAACACTATATGAGGGTGTCTAATCACCTAATTGCCAGTCCTTTCAAGCAATGCACTGCCTGCTCCCCTAATGATCTTCCCAACCAAGGTCTCAAACTGTTAAAGAAAGAAGTAAATCACAATCCTAAAACTGATGAAGAAACTATTAGTTTGGGAACAATTACAACAAACAAAAATGGTGACACCTTTTCTACCAATCAAGCCTCTGTACTCTCAAGAGCTGGAACCCGTCTGCTTGTAAGCTTGTTTTCAGTGTCTTCATTGGCCATATCCTCATTCTTTGAGTGATATGATCTACATCCTTTTCCTTTCTCCATTTCTTACTTAACTCTCTTTCTTCAGAACCATCTGACCCACAGGAACTCATCACATACTACAACTTCCTGCAGAGCACCTTATCAGGATCGCCAGACTTGCAGCGGATGACTTTTAGTAGCATATTTAAGTGTCCTAAGCATGTAAAAGTGGTAGGAAAGGTTTTTATATTGTTAGAAACTGGCATTTATTTAAAAAAATATATAAAAATCACTTTATTTTCCAGTGGAAAAAATTAGTACAGCTGGACAAATAGTTATGCAGTTATTAAAAACCAAATAATGTATAACAAAGTATTGTTTTGATTATTTGCTTATAACACAATTTCTATTCTCCATTAGTTTCTAAGTCTAAAAAGAGTGAAAAACATTTCCATTAAATGATAATGTTTACGTTGGCATTATCTGATAGGTTGGGTTAAGATTCCAGCCACAGTTGGCAATGGTTGAGTTAAACTTTCTTGAGCAAATCCAATAGAGCGAGTTATCACAGATCCATAGATTCCCGTCCATTTCTTTTGCTTTAATCTCTGTGGTTTCACCTCGTCTTACCAAGCTATCTGTGCCCCCTCCTGGGCAGTGGCTGGACAGTGGATTAAGACCTGTAGCTGCCCAGACCTAAACCCCATGCAGAGGGTGAGACACAAACTACAGCTGACTCCTAGAGAGACGCCTGACTTCAGATTAGACGGAAGAGATGCCAGATCTTAATGAAGTACGCATCTCAAATTTCAGCCTCTGTGGACAAAACGAAGCAGACTTGGTGATGAAACTGAAAAAAAATTCAAGCAAAAGGATATTTACACCCTTTTATCAGGAAAAAAAATCAAGGCTTTTCAACAGGGTAGGTTGTTATCAGTCTGCCTACCTATTAAATGAAGAGGCGGTTAAATAATATTTCACGGCCTTGAACACAGCCAGTTTATATACTGTGCAGGTGCTGTCGAATGTTCCTTTATAGCTGGCAGATGCATTTTGGAAAATAAGTTACTTCCTCTATAACCTTTGTTACTTGCAGCTGAGGATTAACATCAAGGTCAAGCAAGCAAGAGAAACACAGAAGAAAATACTGATGAACTCATAGCAGCTCTATTAGACCACAGATTTATTGCATGCTTTGTTAGTGTATTAATGAACATGGAAGTTTTGCATCACAACTGATGATGCTTTAGGCTTTCAACAATAATGATGTTATAAACTGACCCTAAAATCATGTCCCAAAACTTTATTTAAAAGACAAAAGAACGAAAGAAATGTCACTATCTTCACTGGCCAACTTCATCCTATTTAAACAGTTGTAACAAATCCAGAATTTAATAACAGCAACACACTCCTAATTAAAGAGGCAATGAGAGATAGAATAGCTCATAAAATATAGAAATAACAGAGTTCTGGAAGATTCTACAATCAGCGACTAACAGGTGACAGGTGGAGGATATTAAAGGATCTACAAAGGATGGGTAGTGACTCTTCGATTTGTGCCAAACTCAGTCAGATTCAACAGCAAGTTAGAAAAATACATTTGGGGGGAAAAAATAAAAAAAGTAAAATAAATAATTTAAATAACCTAATGTCATGGAAAAATTATGTACATGCCAGAAACAAAAAACATTATTAAGTGTTTCTGACCTTCAAGCTCACAGGCATCACTGCATGAGAAAACATCATGCTACCATGCATCTAGAAACC
>JBAMHW010000018.1:9674315-9690737 GCA_037177495.1 Rhadinocentrus ornatus
TGTCTCTTCTGGTCACGCTGCCCACGTCATCTTATCTGCTGTCAGAGAGAGTTGGGCTCCAGCGGCTCCTCCACAAACACAAACAGAGCTGGCGACAGTAATTCAGATGAAGTGAAAATAATTTATACTGGCATTTTGTAAATAATACATTAACTGGTATTGTCTTTTTATTTATTCATTCATTATGTTTAGACTACTTTTTCCCCATTCCAGTGTCTGAATAACTTAATTAAAATTTAATTGTTCTTTTAAAAGTGATTTATTTGCATAATTAAGCAATTACTACTAAGCAATTACCAGTACTACTATTACTACAAAGCAAAAGCTACAATAACTGGAGATGTTTAGTGTTGTTGTTTTTTCTGTTAAGATACTATGATACTACCTGCCATCTAAGCCTGCCAGGTTTCTGAAACATCTATATTGTTTAAACAGTGTTGTTTTAACATGTCTTGCTCATTGTGAATGAAAAGCTACCTTTAAATGAAATCAAATGACTGGTGTGGTTCATTTGTATTTTGTGCTAGTCTAAATGGTCCGGCATTGTTTGCCAGAGGGGCCAGAAATCACTAAGACGTGTTTTGGTTGCACTGACAGCAATTAATCAAAAATTTACATTGACAACAGCATCAGAAAGAGTCGCCTGTGCAGGCTGTTTATTTGAGCTGCTGTGTAACACTCAACCCCATGACACCATAATGTATACAGCCTGTTAGTGGGTTAAGGAGGGTTAAGATGCAGATGAAATACTATCATCAGCTTGTCTTTGAAGAGTAAATCACAGTGATGCTGTGCTGCCCCGAGGTCTTGTCCTGCCACGTGCGGGATGCCCCATATCCTGTTGGGGTCGCCTTCACTGTTTGACAGGTTTTATCTTGGACATGCTAACACACACGCAAACACACATGCACGCAGACAATAATGAAGGAAACTTCTGCAGCCTACCCTTTGACACTGAAGGCCAGATGACAACATGTGTGGTATCAAAATCTATGGTGTGATGACAGGCATCTTTCCATGGAGCCAAGTGTGCAGATTTCAAGATACTATAGTAAAAAATCTAAACAATAATCTTTTTTTTTTCCTTCAGCACTACGGTGGCCAAGTAGAGATCTCTGTCTTAATCCCATTATGTGTTTAGTCTAACATTTAGGTTGTCAGGTTTTACGGTGATAACAAGCCACACCTCACCCAGCTGCACTATCCTAACAGCTGTCATTTCGGCCGTTGATAAGTTTCAATACTGCCTTGCAGGAGATATCGAGGCACCAGCTTTCTGACCCTCCATGAACTACTAAACATAATCAGTGCATTCTGCAGTACTTTCCTGGCTCATCAACCTTTTGTTTTGAAATGACCGGTTAAATTCCACACAGATTAAATATCATGGTGAGATTTTGGTGGATTAAATGGGTTGAAATGTTTTGGCTACCAGTGAGATTACCTGCTATGTGGTCTCCCCCTTATTCAGAGTGTAGAGTAGCCACACACACTTAGTGGTGGCAGCACGGTGAAAACTCTACATTATAACTAAAACAGAAGTTGATAAACAAACTACACCTACTCAAATGTTGAGGATCTTTAACAAATACTGCAGCAGGGTGAAGACTAAAGAAATGAATATTTAAAAAAAGACACAAAAACTAAAACAGAAATGTTTTTACATCTAATGTTAGAAATGCCGTCAGCATGCTTTTCATCTTCACTAAATCACTGGATATTGCCAAATGGATGAAATGTGCTAAGACTGGCACAGCAAAGGAAGCATGTGCGTGTATGTGCCCCCTGCTGACGTCAGCTCGGCGAGAGGAGCTGTGACTCATTCAGTCATGTGAGTTCATCCAGACAAATGCAAAACAACCAAAATGCTACACTTCATCAGAGGAGAGAGAACTGTTCTGCCATGCTGGCCTCTGTACAAAAGAAAGGGTAAAAATAATTTAACTATTGAAATCAGAATATATTAACAAAAAGTGAAACATGGCAGCAGGTTAAAGTGTTATTTTAAGGCTGGCTCATAAATTCTGAATGTGGCACACATAACTAAAAGCTGCAATGACTGAAAAAAGAAAAAAAAAAAAAAAACCAGAACCTGATCAGCATCTAAACTAAAGACAACCACTATAATCCAAACTTGGAAATAGAGTTGGGTTGTTGTCTTTTTTGTCCTTGATGATACAATGATTATCTCAACAGCTTGTGTGTTTCTGTGTATTGGTTTGGTCAGGCATGACAAAAACATGGTGGGAGGTCTTTAGAATTTTGTTTGAACTTGGTCCATGTGGTAATTCTTTCATTTAAAAAAAGTACTGACAACAATAATTCTCCAATGGCAGTAAAAGATTATAATGAATGTAATCAGATATGTGAGTAGTATGTTTGTTAGTCAAATCTGATTCCATAAAAGGTGCCTTATCTGTGCTCTCTTTGGGTCAAATATTACAGAACTTTAGCATTAATTATCAAAGTTATGCAGATGATATACAACTTTATGTTTCTTTGTCACCAGACGACTGCAGCCCAATAGACTTACTGTGTCAGTGTCTAGAGCAAATAAACACCTGGATGAGGAAGAATTTTCTACAATTAAATGAAGACAAAACTGAAATTATTCTGTTTGGTAGCAAAGAAAAGAGGGTCAGCAATGGTACTCAGGCTCTTAAAATCACCAACAAAGTTCGCAACCTTGTTGTGTTGATAGACCTTAGATCTGACTTTCAGCAGCCACATCAAAGCTCTCACTAAGACAGATCTCAGAAAGACCAGGAGAAACACATCCATGCATTGATCTCCAGTAGACTTCATTACTGTAATGTCTTTAAACATGACTTCCTAAAAAAGAGCATTAAAAATTTGCAGCTCATCCAAAACGCTGCTGCTAGAGTTTTAGCCAGGACTAAGTAATCTGAACACATCACACCAGTTTTGAAATCTTTACACTGGCTTCCAGTTAGTCACAGAATAGATTTTAAAACCCTTCTGATTGTTTACAAATCCCAGAATGGTTTAGGCCCAGAATACATCTGTGATATGTTCAGAGAATATAAACCTAGCAGGGCTCTTAGATCCAAAGACGCTGATCAACTAGTCAAGTTTTTTAAACTTCTCTTTTTAATCCTTTTAATGTAATTTAATATTTTATTGTGATTCTTGCTATTTGTTGCTGCCAATTACTATTTCTTATTATCTGTAATGCTTTTTTTTTATGTAAAGCACTTTAAATTGTCCTGTACATGAAATGTGCTGTACAAATAACATGTTAATAACATGCCTTGCGCACATTAAGAAAAATCGAATAAAAAAAATTAAGGCACAAAATGATTTAATTTTTTTAAACAAATGGTGACATCAACATGAGTATATTCGCAGGTCTGAGTACCTGCTGCCACTTCTAAAGCCTTACTCATTTCATTTACATGTTTAAAACGTCTTACCTCAGATATTCATCACGTAGCTTTAACTCCCAACATAATTTGCTGAGGTCACATTGATAAAGACAAAAACTATGCTTCTCACATTACTGGATTATTGGACCTTCCCTGGCCTACATAAGCAAAGCTATGAGATCAAAGAGATACATTTATCTCTGAAGGCCACTCTGTCATTGACAGACCTAAAATGACAGCTACAGGTCCCTGAGCTCACAGTAACATGCATTTAGAATCAATCTGAAGAACACTCATTATCAGCAGTGCACATAAAGGTGCTGAAGGACTGTACCGACAATTATGAACATTTAGATCTTCACATTTAGCAAAGACAAAGACCAAGCCCTAGCATTTGAGCAAAAAGTCATGATTTAAATCAGACACTGTTACCGTCCTCAGTGTAGCATGAATACCTATCATGGTATTAACAAATTCCATGAATCGATTCAGAGAAAGAAAATGTTGCCATGTCTAAATAGTTCAGGACCAGTGCCAGATTTCCCTTCACAGATTCCGAACTGTCTGCACCCAGCATGCCAATCTGTCATGTCCTTGTTCACATCCTGCCCCTCATAGAATGCCCTGTTCCCAAACTTAAACTGTTTCCTAAATTAGACTAAACCCAGTTTATCGTAAGCAATTGATCACAGAAGGTTTTGAATGCAAACCATGACAGCACAAGTGCGACAGGAGAGCAATGTGTGGCACTGGACTCATAGTTTTAGCACAGTTCAGTTTCTCATAATGTGTAAAAAAAACAAAAAAAAAACATCACAAATCTAAAGGCTTTAGCTGCACACTGCTTGTGTGTAGGTGAAGGTCAGTGCAGGTGGAGTTGGTCATGCATGGGTCGTTCTTTCGTGGGGCAGTGAGCAAATGAGTGTAACAGAGGCACTGAGGGTATATCAAATTGCACTCCGTGAGAAAGAATGCTCCCAGAGGTCATAAATCAAAGATGGGGCAGAATTTCGCGCCTTTCTGCAGCTCAGCAAGCCTGTTTACACTGACACAAGTTGCACTCAAAGGACTGCCACTAATGCCCAGCCTGTCATTAACAAACACACACACTGCTTATTTTCCATCAAAGAAGTAAAAGATTGTATCAAAAAAAAAAAGAAATTTAGCACTAAATCCTGTTAAGCTGGGACCAAAAAGCCACCAAAATACAAAAATCCATTGAAATATATATTTATAGTATCTTTGCAAGAGCCAGTCTATTATTGAAATCTGCACGGTAACTTTTAACTAATCTTGCTTTTAATTATTTTAACTTAATATATGATTTTATTATTACTTTATTGTGATTTTGCTATTTGTTGCTGCTTTTTACTACTTTTTAATGCTTTCTTTGCAAGATCTGTAATGCTTTTAATATTTTATGTAATGTACTTTGAATTATCTTGTACATGAAATGTGCTATACATATAAACTTGCCTTGTATTATCAATTTGACTTTAGATAATCAACACAAAAAATATTGTACTTAACAGGTAAATGCAGCAATATAAATTCCAATCTAAAGAAAAAGGATAACCCCAAAGGACAAACCTTCTTGGACTTAATAGCTTTTTTAAGTAAAGTTATAAATCACTCCTGAACAAATTCCTGTAAGTAAAACAAATATCATAAACTGGGAATAAATATCAGTAGAAGGGGTTCTGTTTTGGATCAGTCTGATAGGACAACCAACAAGGAAAACAAGATGTGGACTATAAATTTTAACACAATTTCCCTTGGAAGACCTACGAAAATGAGGAGCACCAAAAAGAACACAAGCAAGGTGTCCAGCAAATAATTCATGACGACCTGTGCAAGCATTCGTCAAGTGCATTGACACCGACACCAATAACTTTCTGGACCTGTTAACTGCCTTTGTGTTGTTAGGTCATCCCAAAAGTAAACAAGACAGAAAAACTAATAGGTGGTTTTAATGGCTACGCTTACACTGAATTAGTAGGTCTATAATGAAAAGTTTTCTCAATCTCTGCTAGTGCAAAACATATCAGATATTAAAACCCTAAATAAACTTAACTTTCTTAGAAAAGAGGTGAAAGCAAATAAAAGTTTAATAAGAAGCTGTTTGGAGTGTGTTTGTGTGTCTAGTCTGTGCATGTGCTTATAGGAGTTCCTGTGTGTAAGAGGCTTACGTGTGCTCATGTAAACAACAAATGTGCAATGGTGGTCAAAAAACCCTGTGACCAGCTCACTTTGAGCCTGTGAGGACTTTGCTCTAATTTGTACAGTAACAGAAAACAACGTCTTGGCAGACTTAAAACAACAAAACAACCACTTAAGAACAAAATACTGCATTTCAGGAATACTGCAGACTTGGTGTACTGCCAGATGTACATAAGCTCAATCTTTTAAAAATATATTAGACATGTACCCTTTGACTTTTCAACAGGATGTTGTAGATATTAAGTGGTGTTTGATTCCTTCCTCTGAGCCCTTCATCAACCCAAAGACACTCCCTTCTCCAGTCTCAGCCCTATCTGCTCAAAACAGGAAATCATGACTCCTTAAAACTTATCCTGGACTAATCCCAGAGAGAATTTAAACAATGGATAACACCATTATGAGTGAAAAGTTTAAATAAAAATGTTTTCTTCTTTGCATCAATTAAATGATTGTGTAAAATTTTGCATTTTAGATACCCCCCCAACTAACCTAAAAAAAAGTTTCCTTTTTTTTTTTTACTGTTTATATATTAGGAGGCAAAAAGTAGTGGTGCTACATCATACTGTAGTCTCTTGCACAGCATTATGTGGTGGTCAGTGAAGCTTCAGAAAAAAAACAATCCAGCAGCAGGCAGCCACCTCAAGGACTTCAGTGCCTGCAGACATAGTGTGGCTCAGAGGATCTTATCCAAGATTTTCCGATCCACTAACAGGTAATCCCTGTGGGGTTTACCTGATAAGAGTAGCCTTGTTGATAACAGTAGACCAGGACTCAGACACTTCTTCTGAGCATGCCTACCCGTAAGCTACCTCATTACTCTACTGGCCTATCACAATCCCATCACCAGCCCAGCGGCACCTAACCAGCTACAAACCTCTGGCTATCACTACAGTCTCACAGCCAAGAAGGGGAATCATCACAGACTGTTTAAGGGAGTCAGACCCCCTGCAACTGGTCAATTTTAAAGAGGACAGCTTTTCTCTTTTAACAGCTCAAGAACGTGGGATGGGAAGAAATTAAATGTTCTTGCTTTGATATTTGAGAACAATTAAATATACTGAAGTAGCTACATCTAATTTAAATCAAATATCTTGTCTCCATACTGATTTTCCTAACAACACATTTTTAGAGAAATGTATTCTTCAAAAATACTGTGATGGCCTGAGAGGAGCATCTGGTCATACAAACATCTGGAACATTCAAAGACTTATCGGAGGTAGAAGCCTATCTTAAAGTAGCGGTTTTAATTGGAGGTTCTTGATTTTCAAGAGGCAAGCTGTGTAAAGTCTTTGAACTTATTGTTTGGGAAGCAATGAAAGCCTCCTTGCTTTTCTCTTGGTGTTTGCTTGTGAATAGAAATGCTTTATTCTTCCTACTTCTGAGTGAATGACTTCCTAAAGCACAAAACTGATCTTAATAATGATTAAAAGTGCTCCTGCCTCTGTCTGAGTGCATCTACAAGCAAAACGTTTTTTCTCTGACAGAAATAACTGACATAAAAAATTATATATATATAACATACATACATATATAGCATATATATATAACAAAGCAATGTAATCAATATTTAAAAAAAGGCTACATGTTTGCAATTGGTATAAGAGCTAGTTTCAGAATTAATTCATCATTTACTCTATAGGGAAAAAAAAGTGGCTACCAGTGGCTAAAATTGCAGGCAAATCTTTATTTTATGGAGGTGGTGTAGGTTGGACGGTTAAACAATTTAACAAGACAGTTGTCATGCAAATGTTTTTTTCACATAAAATTATCAGCCCTGATATTTGATATGTACATTGCACATTTAATACATATATATATACATATACTGTTATATACAGTAAATGAAAGCATAAAAAAAATTTACTCCTAATTTCTCATCCATGAAGTAATTAGAAAACCAGTTACATTGTAAAAGTACACTCAGAAACATCCACATCAGCAGATTATTGTTATAATTGCTGAGGTGACCATAATGAACGTACTGATTTATAATTAAACTGATTATCTAAAAAATATTTTAATACAATATGCAAAAAATAATTCTAAGTTGAAAAGCATCCTTAACTGTATGGGTTTGAACTATAAGCTCTTTCAGTTTGACATTTTTTACGCCTTACCTAGTTCCTCCGAAGAGGATGATTCGATCACCAACCATACAACAGCACTGACGCCTCCGCGAACATGGGCCTTTCCCCTGTGGCTCTATTTTCTTCCAGCAGAAGGCTTCTGTAGTGTGAACATGCAGGACAAGAATAAAGCTACGATGACACATAATGTTTGAAAAAGAAAAAAGGAATAAACAGTAGCAGATGCTCTCAACACAACCCGTTCGAAAAAGAAAATATATAATTTCAGTCAAACATTTAATTACACTTTTTTTCTTTAAATAGCTCAAAAGAAGGATCTTCAGTACAGAAACAGATGATTAGCGGTGGCTAAAATACAGCAGCTATTCTAACAGAATCTTTTCAAGCTGCACGAGCCTAACAGTAATTTTAACGTCTCCTGCAATTCATTCATATTCCAGCTTTAATAAAAAACACAGACTGGAGGTAAAGGAATTAAAGGAAAATTTTTAAAAAGCTAAACCAAAACTTAACATTCACGTTAATAATAAACTTTACATTTCAGGCAAACACAAATCATCGGATTTGCTCTGAAGCACAGTATGAGTGATGATGTTGAACACTCCCAGATTCAAACAGAGTCACTGCATCTCTATAGCAACAGGCCATTCAGACTTGGGTAATTATCAATATTATTAAAGTGCTGCCACCTAGTGGATTACAAAGAGCATGTGTGGATGGTTAAAAGCAGAAGTTAGATTCACTCAGTGTGAGACAATTATAACATTTAAATACATAAATAAAAATTATACCCACTAGTACATAAACACCAAACCCTATCATAAGTTAGACACATTAATGGAAAGATCAGTGGAGTTGGATTAACTATTATGATTACAAATCTGTAAATGTCAGGCCAATTTTTGTAACCACCTCATTTTATTCACACTCAACCACGAGTATGACTGAAGGCAATAGAAAACAACAGCTGTCACAGTTGTTTTCCTTTGTGTTTGACCATCATGTGAAAATAAAAGCCTAAACAATGCTAACATGAAGAAAATCAAGATATTGTAGAATTACACCACTATGTAGGACAAGTGTCCTCCTACACTCCAGGTGTGTTGCCTCACCAATGACAGCAGTGTTTTGGTTGTAACAAGAGTGCAGTTTTCCCCAGGAAAGTACTTAAACTGAGAATTGATCTGTTAACATTTGTCAGCGTTCCAGAGACTGAATTATTGTCAAGTTTTTCATCTGAGTGCTTCTGGCCAACAGACAGGCCTTCTATGATCCACATTCTGCATAATAAGCACGGGGCACCCAGACGATATTACAATGATGCAATAAGGAAGGAGAGCACTGTCTGCAAATGAATGAGGAGAAAAGTGGGTCAACAAGAAACCAGTAATGCAAGTGCTACACTTCCTTTATTGATACAAACAGTGATTAGAAAGGAATATCAAAAATACAATCATGAAAGAATTTCTACCTGGAATGATACAGCACTGCCTTACAGCAACATGACACTTTGACCCCAGGGTCCAAAATTAACACTCGCCAGGCGCCAAATGCGAGCCAACTTTTCGTTTAGCGAGTAAATCTCAGAGGGCTATCCGCCAAATGACGAGTAAATGTTTGTACCAAATTAGTCATGTTTTCAGTCTTCCTTTGTGGTGGATTTCTTCATGTTCCTCTGCTGTCTGCAAGTATGAATGACGCGCACGTACACAAACATACACTGACGCAAACACTTGCACGTGACACAAGAAGGCGCTCACACTATTTCAGTTCTGTCTACCGTTTAGCTCAGGCTAATAAGTAGGTTATATATGTGGAGATTTTTAGCAGGAGCTGGTCAGCTTTCCAAAAGAAAGCACGGTGAACTGGAGGATAAATCACCAGGGCCGTAAATAAATTAAGTGAAAAACATATTACCTGGATTGAATTTCCAGAGATCATTGAAGTGCCGGTCCAGACGGGCATTGTATCCTCCAAATATGTAGAGCTCCCCGTTGTAGGAAACTAAACACAAATCAACCATTTTAAGGTCAACCACAATCATCAGACACTCGCTATACTAGAAAGAGAATCAGTAAAAGTTCCTGGATTTATTTAATAACACAATGTAAGAAAAAAGGTTAAATATTTTTATAGAAAAAAAAAAGTCACACTATAAGACAATTACTCTTTGTACACAAACTTGAAAAATTCATTCAATAACCGTTTACTGAAAGAAAAAAAAGCATTGATCCCTATTTTACTGTCAAAGCTAATTTTAATTGTGTCTTTGTGTCTTACAAGCTGAGTGACTCCTGCGGCCCTCTGGCAATGGCTGTGTTGAAGGCGTGTACAGCCAGCAGTTGGTCTCTGTGTCAAACACCTTGATCTTGTTGCAGTAGATCTCGTTGTTAGAGTGGAAGGGACCAAAGCGGTCTGCCCTGCCTCCAAACACAAACATTTTTGTCCCTATGATCGTGGCTGAGTGAAAGTCTCTCCACCGTGCCGGAGGACCCTTTGCAGAAAAGGAAACAGATGATGCTTTGATGATCACACAACTCAAAAAGATGGATGTAACCAAGATATGTTAAACTTGAAGCACTCTATGTGAGCTAATATTAGTCTAAAACTTTTCAGTTTAACACTTTCTAATGTTAGATATACCTAGGCCATAAGCCTAGGTATAGGCTTATGGCCTAGGTATATCTAACATTATTTCCACTGTACAGACAGAGCAGCATTAGGCAAACAGCTCCATCTGGTGGAACTAAATACCAACTAATAAAACCCAGAAAAATCTAAACCCTTTGTAAGACAAAACAATCCTTTTCAAAGCATTTAACAGAAGAGTTGTTACAGAATTAAACAGAAATGAGCTCCAGAGCTAAAAATCCAGTCACTTGGGGTTATAAAAAACAATACAAGCAAAAATGCACAAACAGCTAAATATGATCTGTCCTTCCCAAATGAAGCCGTGCCAGAGAAACGAAAGCCTCTACTCCCTTTGCATTTATCTGGTTTATAGCCATGTTAAAGCCTTTCACATGCCTTCTCCAGAATGTGCTCTGATTGTTTTCTGTGAATTTTAAGTATGTGAGCTAGCCGTTTTTTTGGGATATTTTTAATAAGTAGAAATTTTTAAAACTGGATTTGTAAACACTTGGCTCCCCAGAAAATAGTCTGTGTAAAAAAAATAAAATAAAATAAAATAGAGAATTTCTAAACCATATGCTAGTCTGACAACATGCAGAAAAAAATATTAACAGTTAGTGGTATTACACTGTAGAGGTTTTGTACCCGCCACTCTGACTACTGAGAATGCAATGCTCCCAACTCCAGCAATAATTTTAGTTTTGTTCATTTGTGGTCTGAAGACATCCAAACCTATTGCCACATTTTTTTTTTTATTTCTTCAATACCAAAAGGGAATATCTGTATAAAAATAACGACTAGCGATTTAAACTCACTCTGGCATTAATTAATGACCAAACCATGGTGATGGTATCTAGCCTGTGGATGTCATTGGAGAAGCAGTCAGCCTAAAAAAACAGAAGAGAAGAATTATATCAAATTTCAACATTCCATTAAAAGTACATCACACAGTGAAGAGTGATGAAGACTCACCAGCTGCTCATATCCTCCAAATATATACATTGCCTTCCCCAAGACACAGGCGGAGTGGCCATCCCTTGCCCCTGGGACTGTCCCCAAAATCTTAGGCGTGTACCATCTGTGGGTGTCTGTGAAGTAAGAGCAGTTACATCATACCGAGATCATTTTGTATGAGATGCAACAATGGAAAACCATTACACGCATGCAGGTGTTACAGCATCCCACCACAAAAAAGCAAAACAAAAAACAAAACATGTTTTTTTTTTTTGCCTTCCCCCTTTTGCTATCAGAAACTTCACATCAAAAGATGCACCTGAGAGGAATTACAGCCTGAACCCATCGCTTGACAGCACGAGGGTCTACTTACTGACATCAAAGGCATACAGCACATTGCAGGCCCCCTCTGTGTCGTTTCGCCCACCCCAGAGGTAGATGGCATCATCCAACAACACGGCTGTGTGTCCATAACGCATATACGGCACTTCACGGGCGCGTTCATGTCCTCCCGTTCTAACAGGAGGCAACTTCATCCACCGCAAGGACACTGAAATACAAAACAGACCAGACAATTATACTAACTCAATTCACATTTATAATATTGTTATTAGTAGTATTTAAATGTTTAATAAATGGAAAACCCAAACCTTAACAGAGCCCCATTGAATTTTTTATTGAATTTCTTTTAATGCAAAAAAATGAAGATAATTAAACTTAAGATATAATAAAATAGGTTTAACTGACATATCTGTGTTCCTTTGTCACAGTATGGTGGGGAAAGCGCAATATTAATCTAAATTACATTTATTACTTAGTTTACCACATTTAAAAGAGGGAAAAGTTGAATTTCTGGAAGAAGATAAAAAGTAAAGGCAAAACAAAAAAGAATAGAAAATCAAAAGGACTAAACAGCTGCAATCTTTGCTGTAAAATGGACATCAAAGAGAATGAGCACAAAGCAAAATGGCAAGAAAAATATTTATGGTGGTCCTGTTTCCATTACAATCAACTGAATAGTTAGTTCTACAGCTCTTTTTGTGATACCTCAGTAGCAGGAAGTTTCAAACTGCTATTGCAGCTGTAAAACCCCAAAGCAGGTGGCTGACCACAGAGAAGAAAAAACCATATAAAATAGGTTACAAGAAAGAAGGGAGCAGTTTTACAAGAATTGGGACATCCAACCGTTTAAGGAAAAACACCTGTTTGTGAGTGAGCGTTGGACAAACATCTCCCAGTAACACTTTCAGTAGTTTGTTAGCTGTTTAATTGGTGCAGACTGAACAAACTCAGACATAGTCTTAACTTCACTTTTTATACTAAAAAACAAATATAACCTAGCAGGTAGCATGAATTTTATCCATTCGTATACACACAAGACAAAGTGCTTTTTACACTCACTGTTAAAAACACATAGAAATTAAACATTTCAAGAATTCATAATTTAAGAGAATACAAATGATTTTCTAGAAAAAAAAATTCCAATTAACAGAAATGTATACACCACCTACCTGTGTTGAAGACATGCACATCAATTTGACGAAGCGTCTCGTAGTCCTCTCCAGAACAGTAGCCTCCAAAGGAGTACACCTTGTGCCCCACCGCCACAGCAGCATGGTTGACTCTCCGCGGCCCTCCTTCTAGGTGCACCGACCAGCGCAACATTCCACGCGCATGCACCTCTGCAACTCTGAGTCCTTAGACCATCACCTCGTCGCCCACGTTGATCCCATCAAGTTAATGCAACTGAATCTAAAGGATTACAACAACTGGAGGTTATGCAGTACTCAACTTTTCAAAACAAAATGGCAAACTGAGTAGGGCAATCGAGGAGGTCACAAAGCGTAACTGTTCTCTTGGCTAACTCAGCTTTGCTCTAACTGTAGGGCTTGCAAGTCCCCGTATCTAAGCTGGGAGAGTATTTTAAGAGGTGATTAAAACTACACCTACCAGTCCTAATTCTTTCTATTCATTCCTCTCACTGCACCCTCCCACTGTTTCCCTTAAGGGGAATGCCATGTCATTCAAAATGCTGTCAACACACAAATAAATCGATCAATCTCCAAGAAAAAGTAAACTCTTAATAGTTTATTGAAGTGTTAAGGTGGTAAGTGTTCATAATATAGTACAGAGGGAGCAACTATAAACAGTCATTTGGCTATCTTGGCAGTTAACTTTGAGTATTTTTCCAGTCATAGAAAGCAAACAACTAAAAAGATTTTTGAAGGAAACATACAATACCAAAAAAATAACATGACTTTTCAGCACTGACATCTGTATCCAGACTCAGATTCCAGGTCTGAAATCAAAAACAAGTATTACAAGTAGTGAACCTACCTCTTAGTACACCGTGTGTGCCCCCTGTTTGCTTACTCTGTCTCAATGACTCAGTTTCTCACTGACCTCCAAACTTTGTTTGCTCTTAAAAATAAAGCACCCGGAAGACCATCTAGCATGGACATTTCTATTTCAATCCCATATATCTCTGAGGAGTAACAAGCCAGATCCTGTGCACGAGAAATCGGATTATTAATTTTAAGTAATTGTCTTGTTTACTGCATTATCGTTGTTTTGACTGTGTGTACAAGGTGCTGCCACGTAAACTACTCAGCGCTTTGGTTGAACTGGCACTTCAAATGGTAAAAGTTACAAATTAAAGCTATTATCGCCTATGCTTGTTATAGTAACATTCCTTTAAAAACGTGCCATAATAAACAGTCCTTGAACATAATTAAGTCTGTTTCCTCACACTGATTCAGTGACCAAACATGGACATTTTCATGACAGAAGATTCTTCCTGACCCACTCAACATAACATTATTGATATCAGATGACTAGCCATGACAACGACAACTACAAAAGACAACTATGCTTTCAGAGAGAAGAGACGCACAGTGCTGCACAGATCCCGTGTGGGAATGTGCGCGAAGGATTCACATCCTTGATTAATACTGCGCTGTAACAGTAACTAAAGACCAAATAACGCCTCACAGTCCAGCTAGCAACTGTTAGCTAACGTTATCAGTCAGGGATAACACACGCCTGTAACGGCGACAAACTGCCAGGGTCACTTGTTTGCCAAAATCAACTCTCACGATAACAGCGACAGTCACGGTGCAGCAAATTTAGCGCTGCTTTATCCAGATTTTTGATACAGAGCTGATGAGGAGAAGCTGTTGCTAACTAGGCTAAAGCTAACGTATAGAAGCTAACCATCTTAATTTTGCTGTTAGCTAGCTAACATGAATTGCATTTAAACGACTGTCAATAGTAAGCACAGCATAGTTTATTTCCTCCCTTGACAAGATTAAACACGGGTTAATTGACTACCTTTGGGTCGAGTCGCTTGTGGTTAACTGATATTTAGACAAGCAGAACTATCCAGTGAGGAGAGCTCATATCGAGATGTGTTGAGAAGAAACCGCCGCTAGCACCCCCTCTCGGACTTTTCTTCATGAGAAAACTGTAAATAATTAAATTAAATTATTATTTATTTATCTTTTTATTACATTCAAACTTATCCATTGCAGTTAGTGAAATAAGGATTAGATTCTCTATCCTTTCTTAATACTATGAAGGTTCAAGGGAAAATTATAAGTAGCATGACCAGATTTAGTCTTTTAAATAGCCCAAAAACAGCTTGTTATCATAGAGCAGCATATTCAGATTTAAACATACTTTTACTATTTTAAGTTGAATTTCAGATCTACAGAACAACATATAGATTATAAAAAGGCAAGGCAAGGCAGTTTATTTGTACAGCACATTTCATGTACAGGACAGTTGAAAGTGCTTTACATAAAACAAAAGCATTAAAGATATTAAGAAATAGTAAAAAGCAGAAAAAAACAGCAAGAGTCACAATAAAATCATAAATTACATTAAAATGATTAAAAAGAGAAGTTAAAAAGTTACCATGCAGATGTCTACATTTGGTGAAAGTTTAATCTCTGCTGGCAGTTTGTTCCTCTTGTTTGCAGCATAACAGCTAAATGCTGCTTCTCCATGATTAGTCTCTGGTCTAGACTAGCTGACCAGAATCTTTGGATCTAAGGGCTCTGCTAGGTTTATATTCTCTGAACATATCACAGATGTATTCTGGGCCTTAACCGTGCTGGGATTTAAAAAAAATAATAAAATCAGAAGGGTTTTAAAATCTATTCTGTGACTAACTGGAAGCCAGTGTAAAGATTTCAAAACTGGTGTGATGTGTTCAGATTACTTAGTTAAAACTCTAGCAGCAGTGTTTTGGATGAGCTGGAGATGTTTAATGCTCTTTTTAGGAAGTCCTGTTAAAAGACCATTACAATAATGAAGTCTACTGGAGATGAATGCATGGATGAGTTTCTCTTGGTCTTTCTGGGAGACTAAACTTTTAATTCTCTTGATGTTTCTGAGCTGGTAAAAAGCTGTCTTAGTGACAGCTTTGATGTGGCTGCTGAAAGTCAGATCTGAGTCTAACAACACTCCAAGGTTACGAACTAGGTCGGTGATTTTAGGTGCCCGAGTCTCCAGGTGTTTACCAATGTTGACCCTCTTTTCTTTGCTACCAAACAGAATAATCTCAGTTTTGTCTTCATTTAATTGTAGAAAATTCTCCCTCATCCAGGTGTTTATTTGCTCCAGACACTGAGTCTATTGGGCTGCAGTTGTCTGGTGACAAAGGCACATAAAGTTGTTTATCATCTGCATAACTTAATAATAATAATGCTAAAGTTCTGTAATATTTGACCCAAAGGGAGCATATACAAGTTGAAAGGAAGAGGTCCAAGGACTGACCCATGGGGAACACAACAAGTCATGACTACTTGCTCGGATTCATAGCTGCCAATAGTAACAAAAT
Source organism: Rhadinocentrus ornatus (assembly GCA_037177495.1). Taxonomy (NCBI): domain Eukaryota; kingdom Metazoa; phylum Chordata; class Actinopteri; order Atheriniformes; family Melanotaeniidae; genus Rhadinocentrus; species Rhadinocentrus ornatus. Next base: position 9,690,437 of record JBAMHW010000018.1, read on the forward strand.
AACTCTGGCCTTCTAAATAGGACCTGAACCAGTTAAGGGCCGCTACTCAAAGTCCAACCCAGTTTTCCAGCCTGTGCAACAGGATTCTGGGATCTACAGTATTAAACGCAGCACTGAGATCCAGCAGAACCAGGACTGATACTTGACCAGAATCAGTATTCAACCGAATGTCATTTAACACTTTGACTAGAGCTGTTTCAGTGATGTGATGAAGTCGGAAGCTGGAGTCCTTTTCTTTAGGAGTGGCTTAATGGCAGCTATCTTTAGTGACTTGGGAAAAATGCCTGATGCCAGTGAGCTG
>JBAMHW010000018.1:9695496-9719384 GCA_037177495.1 Rhadinocentrus ornatus
TCTTTTGTGTGTGTGTGTGTGTGCGTGTGAATTCAGAGCTGCAGTAAGTGGGTTTCAGACTGCAACCCATCCCAGTGAAAGTCTTTGTTGCCCCTCGTACTGATGCCCAGTGAATTTTGCCATAAAAGTCAAGCCTGTCACCCCACCTGTCAGCATTTGCACAGATTCCATCACCCATCTGCCCTGCTCAACCACTATTTGTCACATTTGCTTAGTGATGCATTTTGCTAACTTTATAGCCGTCACATGTGGTGTCTGCTTTGACAATGAGAACAGGAGTTGCCCAACTGCAGCAGACTTCTGCAAGTCAACAACTGCTTGCACCAACTGTTCAGTATTCTTGGGCAGGCCCAGTGATGGAAAAGCTTTGCAATACTTTGTGGCAGAGAAAAACACAGCCTCCACTTAAAATGGCTCATTTAGTTAACCTTTTTCTTTACCGTGGTACATACAACTCCTCAGTGTGCTGTTATTTTGAACAGTAAAACCAACTCTATGCAAAATAATTGATAAGAAAAAAGAACATAATGTCTTTGTTGATGCCAACAAGGGAAGCAAATACATTGTTCAATAATAATTGTTCAGTAAGTGCTCGGTTTTGTGGCATATGTCGACCTGCTACTCTGTCTTCCATCACGTCTTGAACAGCCTTTCACAGTTTCCACCATGTGCTTTAGTTGTATGGACCTTCACAAAGATTCTCTCTTTAGAGGATAGTCATGCTGTTGTTGAGACATTTCCTCTAATTTACCTTACTGTCAAAATATCACATTCCACATGCATTTACACACCAACACCTGAGCTTTTGTACAGTGTAGAGATATTCCCTGGATGTTTGACATACAGATTTAACTTCCGCCATGGCTAGATTAGGTCAGCAGCATCAAGCTGTCCAGAATGATGTCATAGAGCATGATCTAACTCTGCGGCCAGATGACTGAATCATACGTTTTCATTTAATTTGAGGGTTATTAAATGAACAGAGCTTTACTCTTTGAGTTTCTGAAGAAGACGATTGGTATGTGCCTTGGGTCATTTTCTCACTTATGGTTAATTTGAATTGCTTTGAATTAGGAGTAAAATTAGGAGTTTTTATTGGATAGGCTATGTTTCCAATTACCCATTAACCAACAAGCTGTATTTTATAAGAAAAGTCATGAGGGAATGCAAAGATGCAGGTTATTGGACAGATCTTCATATCCTGAACAGATGAAGATTTAACAGAGAATTACATTTCCACTTTGGTCATAAAACATGCATACATGCTTTGGCTGCACTAAAGATTGGAGAGAGTTGGTTCAAAGACTTATGACAGCTTTGTTCTTTAACCCTACATGTCTTATTAAATAGAGACAAAGACAATACAATATTCAACAGGATTGGTAATCAATAAAGAATTTTATTGTTGTAACACAACGTAATACCACAGCCAGATCCCATGGTGGTACCAGCGGTCTGGACCCAGCGAGAATCCTGCACACTCCCTTCATAAAACTGCAGGCCAGCAGGAGCTGGCTCGTTGTTCACTTCCCAAACCCCAGGTGACAGGCAGAGATAGCCACCAGGTACCACCTTAACTGTGGGGAAGGCCTTCTTTTTGTCAATCAGATCCTGCAAGAATAACAAAATCTCCCTTATCGGGCACCGAAAAGGAATATGGCACCCCTCCTTGAACACTCCCCACTTAGAGTCATACAGCAATCTAGTGGAGGGGCTCGAGCTCTCTGTATAGTGGAAATCACCTGCTGTGAGTGTCCCACAGCTGACAGACTGAGCCACTCAGGGGCCAAGCCCAGAGCAGCAGGCAGTCTGGGGGTGGGTAGAAGACCATCCCTCTTCCCTGCAGTAGCAGGTCTCTGCGCGGGAACTGCCAGGGCTAAGCGCACAGCAACCAATATATTTCCGCCAGCCAATACATGGCAAGCCAATGCAGAGAAATTAATATCCATGGCCATGCTTTTCACTCTGGCCTGAGTGGGGGGTTTCAAAGCTAGGGGAGGGAAAGAGGAAGAAGCCCGAGCTACCAGGCATGTACTAGCGCGTCTACGTGCAGGGGAGCATCCATGTTGGGCAGAGAATAACACAGAGCACACTGTGTGGTTTCCTTTGACGCAAAACTGATCCACTGAAAATTGTCAGGGTCCGACCGAAACAGGCTCAAATCTGTTCCACAATCTCTGGGTTACTGGGTTAACTGCTAGCACGAAAAGGGCAGCTGTAGCTGGTGGATCGATTCCAGGCTTTCCCTGACTACATGTCGAAGTGTCTTTGGGCAAGACACCTAACCCTAGGTTGCCTCCCGATGTGCCTATCGGGGTATGAATGTGTGTGGGAATGTGACAAGTAGTGTAAAGTGCTTTGAGTGGTCAACCTGACTGGAAAAGCGCTATATAAGTACAAGTCCATTTACTATTTACCATAACTGACGGGAGCACAAGCCCCCTTGACGATTGATGTACACCATCGTCATTGTATTGTCTGTCCTCACCAGTACATTTCAGGGAAAGAAACACTTTCGAAAGGTCCAGAAGAATTATGTGAGACCGCTGGAAACCCACACTCCATCGACCCCTCACAGATTGGCCCTCAAGGTTCCCACTCCAGCTCATCAGGCTTGCGTCCGTAGTGACCACCCTCCTGAACAAGCTGGGACCCCTAGGGATCCCCTGCATCAGAAAGTACGGGACCCACCAGTGACGTAGAGTCCTGGCACATGCTAAAGTGACCAGTACTCTCTGTGTGCCATGACACATGGGGTCGATGCCATATTGGGCCACCCAAAACTGAAAATTCCTCATATGGAAGTGATCGAGAAAGACTACAAGAATGGTGCATGCCATCAGTCTGCGCAACCAAAGACAGAATCTGAATTGGCCAGATTTTCCTGGACGAAAGAGCACAAGCCATGCTCTGAAAGCTTTCACGTCTTCCGACGAGAGGAGTCACCAAATTCAGGTACAATCCCACAAAGATTATGCCCTGCACTGGGGATAGCATGCTCTTTTCTGTATTTAATATGAAACCCAGATTGGACATCTGGACTTGGCTCACATTGCCGCTGCATTTAGGCCAACACGAAACCAAAATCCCCTCAGGAACAATGGGCATGTCGAGCATGTCGTCCTTCTCTCTGTTTGACAGGTTGAGCCACCACACCCATTCCTGTTCCTAGTGCTCTTCCTGAGCCAGGCCTGAACCGCATAGCCATGGTTTGGCGTCGAGGGTAGTGCTAAGCAAATCATGGAGGGGTGAAGAAGCACAATGTTCTTTTGCAACCGACGAAACAAGCGTCCAAGGCTAGGTAGCGCCCTGTGACCGAAGCCAAAAGATCAGTCTGTGGACAGTTTAGCTAGCCAGCCGTGGAATCATGATATGCTCTGAGTGAGAAGAGGTTTTGGAATGTGACGGTGCCGTTTGCATGAACAATTTAAGATAGGTGGCGCTACCTGATGCGTACGGACACGTTTTCCAGCCAATCAGGATTGGCATTGTGAGATTAATGCTTATGAGGGCTGCAGTGAGGCGTGCATCCCGTAGTAAAAATAAAACGAATGGCGGAAAATTATTAAAGAAAACTGCTTCCGTTATTAATGCAACTGTACAAACCAGGACAGGAGGGCAGGTGTAAAAGTGCAGTAAGACCAATGATCTTAAAATCCTCTAAAATCTTAAATGTCATGTTTTTTCTTTGTTCTTGATGCATGTTACTTCCATTCATTCATCCATCTACATTCATGATCACGATATAAAATGTAATTTATCCCATTCCACTAAGTCTTTCAGACTGATTGCAACATTTGGCAGCAAGAAGTATTTTCATCAGGACTATTTAAATTGACTTTCTGTTTTTGTCTCTAAGAGAGTCCCATTCCCTCCCTCCCTTCTCTTTTACATTTGGGACAGTTGTTTCAACAACAACATGTCACCTGTTGCACCTGTTGCACCAGCTGCCTTCCTTGGATGTGGTATTTCTCAGGCATTCAGTCACAAGACCCAGCTGTTATCCCACTCACCATCTGAGGACTCTTATAACCTACTTAAACCACCATCGTCCCCCTTATTGTGACGCTCTCTTTCTTGTGCTTTTTAAACTTGATTGTTTAAAATATTGTTCATTTACCTGCTGCGTTTGTTAAAGTCCAAGGTGAAGAAACAAGGAATTAGACCCAAATAAAATGAAAGGAGATAGGCTAAGCAATGGTATCTGAGGTCTTTAATAAATAAACTGAAGTCAAAAACAACAAAAAACACTGATGACATGGAGTGACATGATAATGTACCAAAAATGAGCAACTAATGAGGCAAACAGCAAAAGAAACCAGGTGTAATGAACATGAAATTAACAAACAAAATAGACAAATGAATACACTTACAAAACTAAACAGGAAACAAGACAGCAACTAAGAAGCAGACAAGAGAAATCCAACAAAAACCCAAACTGAAACCCATAGTCATAGACCTAGAAACAGCTAGCCTATAACAGTAAAAGTTGTGCTTTAAACCTTGTGAAGACCAATAGCAAGAAATGGAATCAATTTCTGCAGCTCTGCAGTGAGATCAAACGTTATTTGAATTAAAATCTTTACAAATATAAAACCACAAAATACTGCTCCTGTCTTTTGATGGTTCAAACCAATTGTAATGGCAACTACAAAGTGAATTAATTCATGAGTAAATAATAAAATAAAGAATTCTACTAATAAAGCTTTCACTCTGCTTTATTTGTAAAATTCTACCTCATTGTGTCTTTGTGAGTGTGCCAGCTGATTTTTAGCATTAATATGCCATGCATGGCTCAGACTTGTGTCAGCAATGAGCTCATTCATTCCACTAACAGGAGGTGACATGAGCGAGGCAAACAATAATGAAGAACTTTCAGGTAGGTCCAGCTTGTTATGTAAAGGCCTCAAGGCCACCTAGTTTGTCAAACAAGGCGGGAGATCGCATTTGCCTCTTCTGTATCAATTCCAGACTTTTTGAGTTGAAGCATATCTCTCCTTTGGAAGAAGAGTCAGAAAACATCTGTAAAAGTTTTTCCAAGTTGTTTGTGTATTTATTAGTATTTTTGTATTTACCTCCAATTAGAAAATGACAGAGAAGTTTTACTTCAACCAAAACATTGAACTAATCTGAAACACAATAGCAGCGTTCAAAATGACTTACGATGTTTCCTTTTTCCCCAAAGTACTTAGATTAAACATTATTCTCTTCCCGTTGCTGGTATTTTTTTTATTTTTTTTTTTAGTTTTTGATTATAGAACCAATCCATCAGTAGTCTAAACATGGAAATGTTTAAATGTAAATACATAGGCTCAGCCCTGCGATGGACTGGTGACCTGTCCAGGGTGTACCCTGCCTTCACCTGAAACACTGCTGGGATAGGCTCCAGCTCACCCCGCGACCCCTATTGGGAACAAGCGGTACAGAAAATGGATGGATACATAGGCTCATCTCCTTTTAATTTTTATATATATATATAAATTGTCTCTGCACTGAAAGTGTTAAAAGCCTGCATACTTGGCAAGCCTTACCTTTTCAGATGTCAAGCACAGGCAATTGCAGCGCATGATTAGAGTTCCTGTATGTGATTAATAAATCACACTGCCAGGTAAAGAGAATTTCCAATTAAAGACACAAAGGCCTTCAACTTGCTGCCACATTGACATCAGAGGTCAAATGTTAAGCTTCCTTCTCAAGGTGATTGATACTGTTTGAGAGGGTAAAAATAAGGTGCAGAATTCTTTTTGTTTTTTGGCCTTTGATATGTGAAAATTACTTCCTGCTGCTAGAGCACAGTTGCCAAGTGAACATATGTCACATAATGAAGTGACCTCATCCCACCATTCAGCATGACTGCCACCTGAAGGTGAAATGGTGGCTGAGAGAAAAGTAGAGTAACAGCTTGAACTAGAAGCATTCAGAGAGCAGACCTCCACTAAGCCATTGCAATTTTTTTCTTTAGACAATTAATAATAATGATTGTGGCCATTATTTTTTAGTTACAATCTCTAATGCCAAAATTATCCCTATCTCTCCATAGTAAAAAATCCTTTAAAAATTCCTTGATCCAAGTAATCCAGCTCAACCCTAAAATCTAATCGCTTGTTCCTTTATTCCATTTCTGAGATTTCCTAAAAATTTTATCAAAATCTGTCTATATATTTTTGAGACAGACAGACAAATCAATGCCACCCAAAACACAACCTTTGCCTTTGTGGAAGTAATAAGGCAGTGCACCCCTGCTTCTTGTACCTCTCACACTACAGTGGCAGAAGGAAAAAAAAATGTATAAAAAGATGCCTGGCTAGTGGACAGGCATACTGATGCAGCCTTCCTGGAGCATGGCTAAAATGTCAATATATTAGTAGAATTGAAAATCTTTTGGAGTTCCGCCAAGAAACCATAAAAAATGTATTCATTCTCAGTGACCTATACATGTACCGACAACAAATGATCTCATGGAAGCCAATCTGTCACCAGCAGTCTTCTAGTCCAGACGTAGAAACACAAACTGTGAAGTGGATACATTTGTTCACCTGCAAATTTCTTTTCCAATATGTTCGTTGACTTGACAAACTGTAGTGCTGACTTAGATTTATCTGCTTTTTGGTTTTGTACAAACTTACACTTTCATGATGTCTCCAGAACCACTGTTTGCCAACTCCACTGCCTGATGTATTTTTCTAATGTCAAGGCCAATTGTTACAGTAGGACAAGAAGTCAATTTAAGAGGTCTGAATAGAGACAAAGGCCCTCTTGTTTCAATGCAAGGACTCTTACCTTTATAGTTTAACATACTTACAAATGCATGTTCTAGGCACTGTTTATACACACTCCTTATACAATACTGCTGCCAAAGGCTGTGAATTATTAGAACAAAGTTTATGGAGGAATGCTACAAATGGAGGCCACAGATCACTGTATTATTGGTGTAAGTAAAGAAGTTGCCTTTGAATTAGCAGACTTGCAAAGCAACTATAAATAAATATAACCTTTGAAAGGAATATAGTAGCATTCTTCTTTTGGATCAATGCTGCTACAGTATAATAGATACAAAAAAGACAAGAAAATACACATCATGGCAAATGATCAAGTTTCATGGTTCTTACTTTGTCAAACAAACTTGGCGCTGACACCAAAAAATGATACCTCTGAACAAAATTGGCATTTTATTGCATGTGATGTCATCCAACAATCAAACTTGCTATTTATCTTTGTAATAAGAATGGACATGCTCAGAAAGAAATGTGGGAAACAGGACTCCCAGGATGATGTAGCACAGGTGTGAGTAAGCGTCAGATGACAAGCATGCAGTCTCATTAGGTCAAATATAGCCTCAGGTAAGCTTCGCAACTGGATGTCACAATCACCTCTTTATTAAATAGATGACTAAAGCGGTTGGAACTTCAGCTGACAGCTCTCATTGCTGCAGCATTTAGGGTTTTAAGAGGATTTGAATGAAGCTATGTCATAAATTACCAGTTCCAATAGATCAGGGGTGGGCAAAACCCACATGGACATGGTGTAGTCAAGGCTAAAAATGCGTCTTTCGTAATGTGTTTATATTACTCTTTGACCATAAACCACAGATGCTGTATTTCTCTTTTCAAGCACAAATTATTTTACTTTTATTTAATGGCTGATGTACAAAAGCCCATAGGCAACCCAGATGAGACAAGCTAGGACATTGTCAAGATGTGGTTTCAACATTGTGAGCTAAGCGTAAATGGATTTCAAGTTATTTAAATCAGCAGATGCACATTAGTACGTATATGAGTTAATTTTCCTTGCTCTGTGCCTCTTTGATTAGAACGTCTGCTTCATTATTGCTCAGAATCAGTGACAGCATAGTTGTGTAAATTTCTTCCAAGGTACTGAAATGAGTAAGAGAACAAGTTTAAATACGCTTGTGTCACTTTACAGCTTTGACAAACATTATGTTACATCTTGTGTGAGATTTTATGAGGAAGTTATTTGTTAAAACAAAGGTTTTCTGTAGAATGTTAAATCCAATGTTGGCTGAGCAGGCCTGGTATGACATGTGAAAGTGTATTTTCATTTTTCTATTCCTATTCATATCAGCCATCCCCAAAAACTACATTTTTCTTCCTTTTCTGATTGTGATCCAGAGCAAAAACCCAGTCTTATCTGTACTGAAACTTGACCAAGAGGCCGATCATGCCTTTGTGATGACATATACCAAGTGGAAAAGTACAGACCCCCCCCCCCTTTTTTTTTTCTCCCATGCATATTCTCTCCTCCGCCACAGCTATCACTATCCTTTCATGTGGGCAGCCTCAGTGACATCACCCCTTGAATAAGTCTTCTAAGTCGTATTTACTGCCTCTAAGAACATGGAGGGTATCTAACAAGGGCAATCACTAACCAGGGTTTGTGGTGAGAAAGCATCAGGGTTTTATTATCAGCTCGGGAGGCAACAATATTAGCTGTCAGGCCAGAACCACCCTGTCTTTAGCATATGAAGCATATGTACGATGCAGTTACATCAGGAATGAGGTTGAAATTATCTGTAGGGGATGTGGGCAGCAGTTTTAAATGTCACACACAAGACGTGAATGAGAGCTGTGGGAGGAAGGGAGGACTTCCAGGGTAAACAACATAAGGAAGGTGTTACAGTAGCGTAATCTGACTGGGTAGGCAGAGGTGGGACACCTGGTTCAAATCGAATTAGACAGTTACTCTGAGCAAACACATTTCTGCCTTTTATAAATGTTTATATTCTCAGTGGAAATATTTAAATAAACTCTTAACAATAAAGTATTAAAATTTTTGGTGAAATGATTGCTCTATGACTTATTCAAGAATATTTCTAAACTATCACTAGATATTTTTTTATTTTTACAAAAGGGTTAAATAATGCCTGTCTGGATCGCAGTAGCAGGATTTACATGGACCCTTACATTCCACTTCTAATCAGAATAATAGGCCAATTAGGATAAAAATGCCAGATGTAACCACCTCAAACAAAACTGACAAATTTAATTCATCCCAATCAGACACAGTGGAGTTAAAATCTCAAAATAAAATTACCCTAATCCAATTGAAGAAAGATTTGTTTATGCGCCATCAGCTGACCTGAGGTGAATTGGATCAATCTGTTTAGATTAATGAGGATGTACAAGTTCCCTCGGCTATGAAGAAAAGAAATTAACATTGGTTTTAAGTTACATCGCTCCATGATCTATCCACAAGTCTTCATTTTGAAGAAAAAGTCAAGAGAAAAAAAAATATGAATTTGAATAAATGTGTGGTTTTTTTTTTAATAAAACACAATTTCCCACTAATGCAGAAGCAATTAGGGTTTATATACACAGGGTTAAAAAAAACAGCCAACATCTGGCTTTCGAGTGCAGCGTGAAAGTGTAAATTCAAGTCTCTAATCTGCATTCAGTCCCATATCAAATGACTGTTTACCCAGGCTATAACTGGCTTCAGCTTGGCTCAGCATCAGTAAGATGGGTTCATGTTTTCATTTTCATTTTCACTTACAATGATGCAGTTTGGGCAACAAAAATTGGCACAGCTTACATCTGCTCTTCGGAAATACGTTTCCTAACTCCTAGTCCCACCTGGAGGTTCTGAAACTAACAGCAAAATCCTGTGGACAGAAAGAATTGAGATTAATGTTGTCCAGACAGTTTGAGGACCTAAATATACTCAACTTTAAATACGCATATGCATACAAACTGAGCCTTCTGTTCGTCCTCTGTGCTCACTTAATGGGTATTTCAGTAAGTTTTCAGAGAGCTTGCGGATGGTTTACTGGATGTAGTTTCTAGAGTAATGCCAGAAACCATGGATGCAGTGTTGTAACCAATAAAAGGATAAAAAAAAAAAAGCCTGCATCTTTAATGGCCATCCAGACCACTGCCATCTACTGTGCTGCCTCTTTTTACGTCTTCTTGTGAGACTGTACATTGATCTCCACCAACGCCATGTTTGCTATTGTCTGAAACTGGCTTTAGAGCTCAGAAGTGAACTCTGAACTCTGCACTTTCCTCTGGTGGATGTATTGCCTAACAACCATACCAATGTAAAGGACACATGGGACTATGTGGGCAATGATGACAAATGGACATACCTATTTACATACATAAAAGAGGCAAAAATGAGGCCTTAAGCTTATACTCTGCCAGGCTGTGTTGACTAATGTTGGAACTTCTTTCAAAAATAGTAAACTAGCCTGAATATCTCACAGTGCTGTGATTATCATAAGCATAGGCTGTAGGGTACAGTGTAAACACATCTCTTTATGTTGTTGCAGTGACACACCTGTACTTTGGGAGGTAGAGGTACACTGGATATTTACGTTGTAGCCTTTAAAGCAATGAACACTTCAACCAAAGAAGCAGATAAAAAAAAATATATAATCAATCTCATATATTATTGATAAGTTGTTTTTGTCAGTTTCTAAGCCTTCATGTGAAACTTTAAAGTCCATAAATGTGTAAATATATATGTGTAAACAAGATGTGAGCTGTGTCACCACAACATCTACAGCGTGTTTAAGCAGTGTGTACACCCATGTATTATGATTCTATTGATGCTAAGCCAAGACAATTAAAGCAGGTTTACTGTTTAAAACACTTAATTGGCAAGACTGAATGCCAATCAAGTGTTTTCCCACTGCAATCAGGAGTCGGCTGGAAGTGGGTGTCAGCAGGTTTTTTGACCAGTGTAGGTTTCTCTCACTCTCCTCGTGTTTACGCAAACACTGCCTTTTGTGCGGGTTTTGTTTGTTTTTTTACTTACATAAAGTGTTGCTGCCAAATTCTTCTATATTTCTTAGAAAAGCTTAGAAAGGCTTTGATAATCCCTATTTTAATTATTTTAAGGTTTCATATATGCCCCCATATAGACAGAGACCCTTCAGATTGCATGGGCCCAGATAGCAGGCATGTTTGGGCCAAATCTTATGGCTCAGCAGTGGCAAGTGTTGTATGGGCCAGAAATGGACCAGATGTCAGTTGCTGACCTGCTTGGATTACAGCAAGTTTCCTGTGGGTCACATGTGGTCCAAATGTTAGACATTGGTGTGGACATGGATTACGACAATGTCTTTGTGGGCCACATCTGGTGGTGATTTTTTGCTCTATGGATGCTAGGTACATTTTCTTTTAACATCGGGGATTTGCTAAATACTTAGCTTGTGGGATCATTTCTCTGCATTGCACTGATACTACTGTCTTGTGTTATTGCTAAGGGAAGTATGACAAATTAATGTGTACACATTTTTTTTTTTTTAACATCTTGCCCAAAGTTGTAGCATGGGCTAAAGGGCAAATTATCAAACCGATGAGCTCCAGATGAGCATAAAATCCAATGGAACCCATTCAACAAGTGAGCAAACAGTAGTAGCAGTCACAGTGTGTACCCACTGAACACATAAATTGCACCCTTTAAGAGCCACTCACAAAGCAATTTGAGGAAATGTCATTTTAAAGTTAGCCAAACCTCTTGAACTCCACCCATGCTGACTTCCGTGAACACCACCCAGCCTGTGCAGAATTTATCTCTGATTTCAAGCTGAAACACATTAAAACTCTTCCTCAGATGACTTCATCATGAAACCAGAGCTTTTTTAAAAGCATCATTAACTATGACGACTCTGGGCTACGTCTGTCATATGGAGCTGAGAGACTATTGTGGCTGTTTTTGCTTTCCTAAAACTATACAGTAACACTGGAGACATTAATGCTTTAGAATGAATGTTTCACTTTCTAAATGTTATGTAATTTCACTGCTTAGGGTCAGTCTTTTGTGGACACTAATTTAAAAGCAAAGTGTTGAAAAATAAGGCAGGGCCGCTGGCAATAAACTCTGTTTCATTATGTTGCCTGAATTTGTGTAAGCGGCTCTCGAGAGCTTATAGACCAGGTGCTGAGGTCAAGTTAGAGGGCAGCAGAGTGAAGAGTGAGAGTTCCTTTTTTGGGTAAGGCTTTCACCAGTAAAAAGTAGATCCCCCTTAACAATTTTTTTTTTTTGCTTTCTGCCCTCCCCAACAATCCACCCCCACCCCTACCCTGACATGAGGACGCCATCCCTGCCATTCCAATCAGTCAGCCAAACATTTGCTCAATTGAACCTAGCCACCATGAAGGAGTGGCAGCGGTCATCATCTGCTCGGCTGCTACACCCCCACCCCTACACCACCATGGTTACGCCACACTTGTCATGCCAGCAGTTCTGAGGTTTAAGGAGCAGAGCACCAAAGCTCATCTGCTCCATTCAGCTGTAACCTGTGTGACAACTGTGCCTCTCTGATGGGGAAAAAGGAGTTTCAGACCAGAGGAAACACTCACTCCTGGACAGACACCGCTACCAGCAACCTCTGAATCTGATCCTCTCTTCATATATATTATTTTTAGAGCTTTTTGTTTTATTGTGCTGGGACAGAGCCCAACACCTTCAGGCTGAACCTGTACACTTCAAAGTTGAGGTAAGGGAGAGGCAGTTTGGGTGTGTGTGTGTGTGTAATTCAACTGAGGATATTACCTCATAGAGGATAAGCTGTGATTGAAGAGGTCTGACAGAGGTCTCTGCCTTTCACTCCATTACTCTCGGCTTCTTATCAGTGCAGCTTTTCTGTTCAGGTTCAGAGAGGAAGCTTTGACAGCCAGGCTTTACAGCCCCCTCTCCGCTCCCTGCTCTGTCGCTCCTGACAGAGGGGAAGAAAGAAAGAAAGAAAGGCAGAGAGAAGAGGTGGTGACTTCATCCCTTCTCCTAACAAACCCTCCTCTTTCCCCCTCCTTTTCTGAGCTTTCTTTTTTTTCTAAGTCTTTTGCGCAGCACAGTCAGGCAGCATGCCAGCAGTTTTCATCTTGCTGCGGTCCCTGGTTATCAGGCTCCTCAGTAGCAGACTGGCAGGCTCACTGGCACAGTTCATCAGGAGAAGCCTCTCGACGGGTGTTGCCCACCTTGGCACAGCGTTGCGCCACATCTGGGACCGCATTCGATCCCAGGAGTCAAAGGAAGCCATCCTGGGCTGTGTGTTGTGCATTCTCAACATGCACAAGAAGGTGGAGAACTGAGTTCTCTCTTCACTTTCTGTTCAACCCTCCACTTGCCTGCTGAACAGACTGGAAAAGTGTTTAGTGAGCAGACTATTCAAAGGGATGTAACAAACTTTTTTTCTTTGCTTATTTGGACTTAAGTGATTTTTGTTATCTTACTGGGACCTTGGTCATGTCTGAAAGCATTGTGAGGAAGGTGCAGCCCTTTACCATTGGGACAAAACTGTCAGTTCCCCCTGTGCCAAAATGCCAGGAGTTTACACAGAGTTATTTACCCAGCGAGACTCTGGATAACTGCGTGTTACAGCACAACCTGAACTCTCTGTACCTCAGTCGATCCCCGGTCTGTACAAATGGCCCCTGTGTTGTCTCACCGATTGTTAAGCAAGCAGCCCCCGTGAAACACAACCAAGAGCACATGGCAGCAGAGGACCACCTGAACCAGAATGTTGCCTCTCCTTCTTCGGTCTCCAGGTCCATTAAGAAAATCACAATATCTGGGAGTACAGACACATCGGAGAGCAAGAAGGCGGCAGGACCAGCAACACTCTCAATTACAGGCTCTTCATCAGAAAACAACAATAACAACAACAACATTAGCAGCAAATCAGATCAACATCTACCCAGGATTGTTGGAGTGAGCTGTGAGAATAAGCCCAGCTCTCAATTAAAGGTACAAAACACACATTGCAACCGCAAATTTTAAATTTTAGAAATTAATATTCCACTAGGTTGTGATTTAATTCTGCCATATGGTTAGTCAATTTTATTACTTAAAATGTATATTTTAACAGATATTTTTAGATAGGCTACATATGTAGTGTAACACAGTTTTAATTACACAAAAAAGAAATATAACAATATTATACCGAACAGTGTCCTTTTTTATCTTAAAACGTCTTTATTACATACTACTGTATTAAAATACAAACGAACTAAAACAGTGGAAGTTATAGACAAAAAAAACGGTTAACGTTCGACTTGTTCGGGCATAATTCGCACGTGCTCAAGCCGGACACCATAAAAATAGTTAGGATAATTTCGATCATTCCTACCTCCGATTTGTGGGAGGGCCTGTCCAACTTATTCTTTTTTTATTTATTCTTTTTTATTTTTTTAATCTCAGCCGCTCAACATTGCTTTATTTTAGTGTTTGTTTTATATTTACTTTTTAGGTTTTGCTCAGTAAAGACAGCAGTGATGAATGCCAGTCGGCTACCAGGGCGAAACTGAATGGAGAGAAATATGTCCAGGTAAGACGCCAGCTAGTTCATATCGTTAAAGGGATGTAGCATGTGGGTAGCTTTAAAATATATCTATAAATATCTATCTATATATTTAAATAGATAGATATGTAAAGCGTGTATACAAAAAGCAAAAGTTTACTTCTAATCATAAACAGTCCAAGATATTTTTCTGTTACTGTGTGCTCGTGTGCTACCTACCTTTCTTTGAAACTTCATTTTTGTTTTAGGTGGTCTCTATAGCTAACTGTATGTTGATTGATCTTACAGAGATGAGGAAGTGAAGTCATTCACTGTATTCGCCAAGTTTGAACAGTTACTATATTATGTTTTAATCTGTTACGCAAAGGTGAACTTGAAGTAATAGAGACGGACCTGACTGTTTTTGAATGACTGAATCCTTAACACTCAAAAGAACCTGCTTTAGGTCGTACTTTACTAAATAAATAGCATGCGGTGAAAAGGGAAACGGTATACTGTAGCAGGTTTGTTTTTTTTTTATTGCAAATTGGGATTTGGATTTGGCCTGTTCCTTGTTGAGGTATAAAGTGTGTGTTGTGGATGAAGTGCTCAGTGACAGCAGACCTGGAAGAGGCAGGGCTCACTGGAAAACATGAAGTCAGGGAAGATGTTAACAAAAGGAAAGGCTTGCATAGGTTCTCTTTGCAGGTTGGTTGTAATAGCGCACTGGCAGAGCAAATGAAAGTAATTTATCACATCATCTTTAATTATGTGACATCAGCACTGTTTTGGTTTGCTCTGCTTTTGCGCTGTTAAAAAAAAGATGTAAAAAAAAAAAATGGTTATGATCATATGTAAAAAGATGGCGGTGCCCTCAACTTCGGAGGTGGGAAGAGGGACTATGATCTGCCCAATCCCTTTAGAAGTATTGTGTTTACATGTAGAGTTTTTACTGAAAAACATCAGACAGACCAGGATCCATCCATTTCTGCTTCCTTGTTTTTGCCCAGATGTTTCCTGAAGGGAGGCCAGCGGGAATGCTTGTCCATTAGTGAAGTTGTGCCAGTCCTGCTCATTTCAGCATGCAATAGTGCTGACACTAGTTATTTTGTTTTAATGTGGCCTTGGAATCAGACTGACACATGTTTGTAGTGTATTTAGATGGTAAACAGAAATGTCCCTCTTTGTGGAGTGATTATAGCTGGAGAACTGAATGTCATTCTTATGTCGTAGGTTTTATCAGAAGCAAGCATTATCTTAAGGACAACGATGCAGTCAAAGGTCATGTTTTTAACACGTTTTGTGTGAACTCCCACAGATTTCAGTGCCAGAACTCAAGAAGACAGAGCCTCAGAGGAAAGAAAGTTACCTACGCACACAAAATGAAGTGTTGGCACCTGCTACATCTCAGAGTGACTGTTTCACTCGGCGCAACTCACTCTTCAATAAGGAAGTATTACAGGTAAAATATGCCATGTGTACACAGTATCCAGAATGTGCACAATTTGCAGACAAGGATATTCTCATTTACTTTAAAATTCAGCCTCTATAAGTAAGCAGCTTATCAGAATCTCCAATCTCCCCTGATGTTGGAGGGGAAAAGGAAAGAAGGTGGAGTGAGTTCATCTCCAAAACATCAAGTTATAACATCAAGTAATGCTGTTAGGATGAAATCAGAAAGGAAGTTGCCTGTCGCATGACCCTCAAATGAGAACAAAATATGTACTGGTTCTTATTTTGTCTCAAGAACTGTGTGAGCTGTGTTCAGTTGAGGGAGGAGAGGGAGGGGAAGCCGCCACAAGCAATTATTTAGGGATGAGATCATTGTTTGGCTCCATCTCTTCACGCCTATGGCTCAGAGAGACTAAGCCAAGCAGCACAACTGGTTGTGTTATCTCATCACTGTGTCTACCCCAGCACACATAGACATTTTTCAGCAAGTTTGTCTGAGGGACTTTTTGTCCAGCCGTTGGGTTTGTCATCAGAAGTCTTTCAAGCAATCAATCGAAGTGATAGGTTGTTTCTAAATGCAAAAGTTTCATTTTAGATGTGTCAGCTGAAGCAAACATGGATGTGTTGAAAGCAACACTGTAGCACGTTGTTAACATTAACAAGCTTAGCAACCCTTTTGCTCCTAAGCGGTGCTGTTTTGTGTTTTACTTTTTTGAGAACAGGCTTTAAATAGCCAGAAGTTTTTGTGCGATTTGGTTGACTGCTATTATTGATGAAAATGTATTATTAAGGTTTTACGTTGCTATGAAAGTGGAAGTGAGATTTCCAGAGAGACACTTTTAAAGGCCCCTAATGGTTCAGGCTGAGAGAGCAGAGCAGGTCACCACATGGAGAAACATGGCTTTAAGTACACCCGTCTGTCTCCGCGGCTGATCTGCAAAATATCTTGCCTTTCACCATTTCATTTCCGTAATAGAAAAAGTTGAGAAACATTCAACTCCCACTGTACTGCCAGTGCCAAGTTGCCCGACTTGAGAAGCCAAAACATTTGCATGTTGATAGACATTTTTTTAAATAGAGAAGATTTGTAGACTTTGCTTTTGTTTTAACTAAAAATACCAACTCACAGAAAATTGACAGGATCCGCAAAATAAAGATATTGTGCTTACAGATTCCTGTCTGTTATTTTTTTTTCTTTATTCATGTCTTTATTTTTTAGACTGCAGTAATCTTGCAATGTTACAACCAAAGATTTGAAAAGATCTGAGGTTATTATCATTTGAACTGCATGTATTAGCTGTTTTTTATTATTATTATTCTTTTTGGCCAGAAGAAGGCCTTACTGTAAGTTTTCATAAACAGACCATTGTTGTAGAGAGTTGACAGGAAGAAACATGGGAATCATAGACTTCCTGCATGAGGTCATTATAATGCCATGGGAGCCAGTGTGAGCAGATATGGGCAGGCCTGTTTTGTCAAGCTCTTCTCCTTCTGTTCAACCCAGAAATACCTCTGCAGCCTGGGGGCCTTGTTAAGTTAATGACCTCCTTCTCTGGGGAAAAGTGACATCACATGTTAATCGAGAGCAAAAGGTTGTCTGGTGGATGTGTCACGTGATCTTGATGTTTTGTTGATTCAGAAGAAATAGGACTACTGTTGAGTGCGTTATTCATTGTCAGTCCTTCTAAATTCCTTTAGAAGCATTGCTTTGTGACACTCTGCACTGTAAACACAAAGAGCAGCCTGAAAATTAAAGCGAGTTTCTGCTGATTCTATCAGTCACATGACTCATGGTGGCTCAGTTTGACAAGTAGAAGAATGAAGTTGATTTATTAGTCCATTCAATTTTTGCAACTAAGGTGGCTCATTGATTTCTACACTACGTTCCCTCCAGAAAACAAACATACACTTTCAAACACTTTCTGATTTTGCGCGCCTGGTTTGACCTTCTCACTCCATAGAAGCGTTACCAGACAAGGCAGCAATGCAAGACAAGGCCTTATGCAATGAGTCCAGGGCCTGGCCAAGAGCAACTTCTGCTCCTTATAACATGACACTGGAGAACAAAGCTGTTCTTGATGTTCCTAACATTCCGTAGTGTTCTCAAACAGGGGAAAAGGATGTTGCTTGCTTGTCGGATTAGTAAAACAAGAATATGACGTCCACATGTGATGACATTCAAATATGAAGGTCCATTATTTTTTCACAGAATAACACCTACTAATGATAGAATAATTTCTTATTTAGTTTTGTCTGTGTCTAAATTCTGTGTGTAGGCAGAGGCATGGATTAAAGGCAAGCTGCAGGATTTAAAGGATGGATGCAATATTCAGTACTGCCCCCTGCAGGACTGGGAGGAAGCGTCACAGACACTTCAGAGAGACCTCAAAGACTTTGAGAACACCCTGATTCAACTCAACCAGGTAACCAAATTGTTCAAGACATTGCTGCAACCTGAAAAAAATGTAAATATTACAGAGTTAACTGAGCAAGCACATCAGAGCACTGCATTTCCAAAAGTAAATGTTTATTTTTACAATTTAAAACATAATAGTGATTTAAATGCAACCATTAATCACTGTCTTTAACACTGTACAAGTGTGTCATATTAAATAGCACGTAACATAATGGTCATGTAGGCTCTTCCAGGTGATAGAATAGCAGACCCTCAGTATTCCAGATGGCTCTGTCAGGCCCATAGAAATGTTTGGAAATTTTACATTGGTCTTAATTTATCTCCCTTGACACTTAGAGGAAGAACTGAGTTTTTCTAAGGGTGTACCCAAGATATTCATTGCATTTTGATGTGTTACATGTGTCAGACCTGCTGCTCCATCTGTGCTACAACTTAAATAAACAAAATCCTAATATTTCAAAAGATGGGTGAGCAGTTAATCTGCAAGCTGAACCCCACATCTGATCTGGTGAAGAAGCAGCTCAGCCAACTCAGGGAGCAGTGGCAGACCCTGAAACAGATGGCCGCAAATCAGACGCGTGCCCTAGGTGGAGCTAAGAGCCTGCAAGAATTCAACAAAAAAGTGGACGAGCTGGAGGCATGGATCAAAGAGAAGGTAAAAATGTCCTTTCCATTTCAGGTTTGAACACTAACTGTAAAAAATTCATATAACAGAAAAGAGAGAGACACATGTACTATAACTGATCAAACTTGGAAAATCTTATAGCATTGTTTGCTTTTCAGCTTGTCAGATATGTATCTCATTAATGCCTCTATAGTGTTGCATTCAGTGCTGGTATATCTTCTCATTTAGAAAAACATATATGAAATAGGATGAAAATGAAAAAAAAAAGTCTTTTTTCTTAAACCATTTGAAATTTTTTTCTCTCTTCCCTTTTACCTAAACAGAACAGCAAAAGTTGAAAAGAAAAGAAAGAAAATTAGAGTTAATGAAGCACTCAAAGTGTAACAAGTAAACAGAAAACAGTCAGCCTAGAGGTAAATTGCAGTCTACAGACAGTCCCATCAACGGTTGTCAAGATAATTGGCACAAAAACAGCACTTGCTAATACAGGAAATTAGCTCAGTGTCCTGAAGACATTTTTTGTTTGTGTATACTCACTGGTGTAAAACATCTGCCTGTCATTATCAAAAAGCAATCATCAAGTGCATTTTAGGCCTGTGTTTATTTCTCTGTTCCTGTCGGTGTCTGGCACAAGGAAACTAATGATTGAGAATGTACCTGCAGGAATGTAGTGGAGGACATTGCTTATAAACCCTATAAAACATTTATCCTTGGAGTAGATGTATTCTCCATTTATTTCCACTCATCTTTTACTCCCTTCATCCTTTACTTTCTGTTCGGCATCATCCTTGGTAGCCGTGGTGATGCGGTTTTATCCTTGTGCCTCTAAAAAAATATAAAAATGGTTGGGTTCCTTACAAATAAGGGCTATAAACACTGACTTTTATGTGTGCCAGCAGGAAGAGGAGCAGTCTCTGGTGGATGTCCTAGGGGTAAATGTTGACAAAATGCAGTTGACCAGGAGAATTTTAGATTTAAAACAGGTGAGTCCTTTAAAACAGAAAAAGTAAAAGATCCATTAAAAAAAACACAACTTTGAGGAAAGCACTATTTAAGCTTAATAAACTCTTAGAAAAATAATAATAAAAAAAACATAAATTATCATGTTACAAATTTGAAGAAGCTTATTTGTAGTCTGTCCATGACTGAGTCCCCCAGGATGTACTGTAAAGGCAGCTGAGGTCATAGCTGGATTGTGTTCTGTTTACCTGCAGGATGAGCAGCTACATAGAAACCTCCACGAAGAGATCAACAACTTAGCCCTAAAACTGGAGAAGCAAGGGAAGACAGATGGCAAAAATATCTCCAGCAGGAGGAAACACATCAATAAAATGTATGCTTTGTTCCTTAACTTTCACCGATATGCTGCATGACACGTATCCAGTCTAAAGATTAAACAATAATTGCTCTGTGTGCAGGTGGTTGAAGGTCCAGTCTCATCTGAAAAACTACCATGAAAATCTCCATCTAGCTCTTGAAGTAGCTTCATTTTACCAGCAGGCTGATAATACCTTGTTAGCTATCAACAACATGGTAAATTGCCTGAAAGCTCAATTATTATTCATTTTTTGTTAGTCCTTAGATCTACCTAGAGCTCACTGTTTTTACCCTTTCTGTCAGAGGAAAAGCATATCTGCATCCAAAGAGCTGGAAAGCTTTGGTGACAGAGAAATACGAGACATCGGCGGTCAAATCATGGTGAGAATAGTCTTTTCACTTTAAAGTAGCACTGCTTTGGCACATCCTGAAATGTGCTGTAGAAGCCTTCTCCAGCTAACCTACATGCCTGTGTGTGTGCTAGATGTTAGACGTGACTAGGTCTCAGCTGTCTAATCTGCATCCTGCCCTGGCTGCCGGCGTCACACAGAAGCACAGTGAAGTAAAGGACTGCTGGGCACTTCTGCAGAGGGATTTTAGGTATGTAAGCATTGATACTACAGACAGCTTTGGTGGCCCAGAATATATGCCCCATTTGACTTAGTAAAGGGAACTCTCACACTTTCCACTAAGATGGAGCTGCATTCTTTTTGTTATTACTCTGCTGGTACCCTTCATTAAGAGTATAGAGTGTCAAATCTGAAAAAAAGTTCTCCAAATAAGAAAAAGTTTTTTCCCTTTTCAATTAACTTAGTTTGAGTTAAAAATGAAGGATTGGTGAAAGATAACCAAAGAAAAGGACTTTATGCAAGAGCATCATTAAACACCCACTTTTGTGGTTTCTGTGCCGCTCTGGAATTTGGATCATCATAATAGGTGAATAATGTGTTGGCAGGGTGTCAAGTTGGCAACATGTTTCGCTCTCTTCTCACTATTAAAATCCTGACATCATCTAAAACAGGCTGCTGAATCGGAGAAAGAGCATGTTTACAAGAATATTTTGTAGCTTTTATGGAATTTGTAAAACAATTTATTGTTAGTTTAATAGCATACAGTAAGCATCCAGACTTTTTAATCATTAGATTTTTAGACGATCAGAACCAATATCAACTTAATGAGTACAACCATATTTAGTCACATTGTTCAATTTGGAACCAAAGCACCCCCCCAAAAAAGAAAAAAATTCTGATCCATACTATATGAACTACAATTTATTACAAACCTACAGCATGCACAGTAAAAGGTGCCTTAACTTGAAATAATAACACTTGCGAATTTTCACTGCCAATATGATATCAATGCAGCCATTTGGTCATAAATAGACTAGCAAAATAATAATAATATATTTACTCTGCCTGGCTAAAAAGAAAAAAAGGGTTAAATTGCTTATGGTTATAAAGTTAGGGAGTAACAAAGGTCTACAGTTCTGACATTCATCTCTAAATTCTGCCTTCCAAACATTTCCCAGGCAGAGACGCTCTCAAGGCGATGGCCTATTTTTAGAGTCAAAGTTACATAATTTTTTCAGTACTATCAGCTACAAATCGTTACTTTTTAAAGCAAATAGCACAAACATTGGTGTAAAAACCCAGTTCCATAATTCAAGTTAATATTTTGTTTTTGAGGCCTTGCTGTCAGAACTGTGGTGATCTCCTGCTCCGCTCACCCTACAGGAGTGACAGGACAACACTCTCTCTCTCTGGCTCCACTTTCACCAGGGAAGATGCTGACCTCCTGACACCCGCCCGAGAAGCCCAGTGCAACATGGGAACGGAGACACATGTGATCATGGGAAAGGAGGTGAAGGAGGAGCAGAATCGCCTGAAAGGCTGTGTGGTGAGTGGCACTGGTATTTTGCTGGGACTCTGGAGAAGAGAACAACTCCATCAGAGCTGGCAAACGATGAGATAAGCCCGTTCCGGCTTTACGAAATCTGTGGCTACAGAAAGTGACGCATTTTGTCCTTTTGGTTTGGAAAAAGCCTGATTAACAACTTAAGCAGGTTTTTCCAAAGAGCCAGAAAAATGAGCTGCAGAGCTTGTATTTCTAGTTTTTGTAACAACTATTTAGCTTGTTTTCCAGCCTACCAGCTAGTTAGCTGCACTTAAAAGTAATATCCTATTTCCCTATTTAAAGGAATCCCTTGATAGCATGGTTAGGATAAGTACCAGCCTGACTCTAAAACTCAAAACAACAGTACCGTATATTATAGGTCAATATATATTTTGCACTCTGTTTTCTGCTCCATAACTAATAAGATCCCCTAGTCTACAAATTTTATGAATATTGCCCTTAAGGAGTAACAGGAAGAGATTCTGAAGGTGTTATTTGTCCTGGCACAAGAGTTACATAAGTTTCCATTAAAATGTCAAATCATGACTGTTCAGCCTGGTGGAGCAGTGGGCCAGAGTAAATATGTCTTTCCCTCAGACCCAAAAATTCACTTTATGTTAGAATAATATCTTGGCCTTTAACCACAACCTAAAATACAATCATCTAATTAATACTGTATTCGCAGCGGGTTTGTGGTTCACTCCTGGGTTACTTAAAAATCAAAAGAACATGCGAATGCCTTGGGAATGACATTCCTCATCTTTAAAGCCAAACTGAAACTTTATTGAACATGTGGGTGCTCTCGGAGTAGCACATAAGTGCTTGTTAACCTACAAGGAAATACTCTTGTCGTCTTTTTTGAAAGCTGAGCATCCAGAAAGTATGTGGTATGTTAGAAACCAATAATTATGTGTATATTTAGTTTTTCAAGTTAGCACATTAAATCTCCTTATAATTTAAGTGAACTGTTTGTGTTTAGGTCAGAGTAATCCCTTAATGCAGTGGTCCTTTTTCTCGTCAACCTCCTTCACTTCTGGAGTTCCCGCTGGGCCTTTGGCCTCATTTTGCCTAATGAGAAATTTTCTGATTGTTGGAGGACAGAAAACGTCACTTTTCAATTTCCTTGTTTTAGAGTTTTAGTTTATTTCCCTGCTCGTGTTTTTTAGCTTTTACTGGTGGCCTTACCACCTGTAACAGGAACCCATCAGACCAGTAAGCCTGAAAGTTTCTCTCTCCAGACACTAAGCTCTTTGCCACCACTGTCCTTAGTCCTTTCACTGCAGTTAGTCGTCTTTATTGCACTGGGAGCTGGGAGTTGCCTGAGTCTGTGGGAGCCTCACTTGTTACTATTTATGGTAGGGTTAATAAGACACTCCAAACAAAACCCTGGAGCCCAAAGGCCAAAGTCAGTGCCAAGCACAGGCACCAGTTGAACAGTAAAAGTAATTTGTCACATATTTTCTCCCCACTTGGACTAGAACCCAAGTGTGCTGAGCTGATTTCATTAGATTTAGATCCAGCTACACAGCTATATCTGTAGATATAGATATAATTTTCACTGTACTGTACCTGCAGTTGTACTTCTGCACACATTCACACACTTTGGAAATGTTCTCCTAATGCTCAGTGTGACCCAATTGAAAGTGTCATCGTGTTAGTAGTACGGCCTCTTGTTTCTGGAGATAAACATGGCTATCGTCTGTTTCTCTGGCTAATTGCAGCCAGATGTCGGGGCTGGAGACCAGATGGGCTTGGTGGGCTTGCTAAATGATAGTTCTTGACTGACATCACTTCAGAGCACACTGCAGAAAGTAGCACATTAAGAGAGGTCATAAGAAAAAAGATATACTTGGAAAAACACATTTAACACATTTAAATTCAATCTAAGATATATGTATATATATATATATATATATATATACATATATCTTAGATTGAATTTAAAT
>JBAMHW010000018.1:9719423-9738112 GCA_037177495.1 Rhadinocentrus ornatus
CATATATATAATTGATCCAACAACCTATGACGTTCTACACAATGACATTCATTTGAGTCAGGTGTGGTAAAGCAGGGAAACATTATAAACCTGCAGGACTGTGGCCTTCGTAGGGCCAATTTGAGTAGCCCTGCTTTTAATATTCCTAAAGTTTAACAGATTTTTTTTTTTACTCTTTATTTATTTATTGAAAATCATTTATCCTACAATGATACAATTCCCCTATGGGGTTATTTTTTTAGGTTCAAATTAAATTTTATATATACATTGTAAATTATAGATAAATTTATAGAGTGAAATGTAGAATATTTTTCTTTAAAATAAAGAAGACAAGAAAGTATACTTTAGTGGTTAAAGCAGCACTACTGAACTTTTTTGCCCTTTGGCTCCCCATTGTAAAAGCTAATTTATCATCTGTTTTTCATCCTGTCTCTTCTCTGAGCTTTCTCCAGCCAGTAAAAGTGATGTTGACTCTTGCCTTATCTCTGGCTCTGTCACTTTTTCCTCTTTCTTTTCCTTTCTTCCTCTGATAATATCTTCCTACATTTCTTTGCTGAACCAGCCAGGATTCACATTCCAAATGGCCAGTGTGTTGATATTCAGTTACTGGTGTGTGTGATGGGGTGCTGCAAAGCAAAATGCAGCTAAAAAGTGATGCTTAAATCTGGAAAGACAAAGTTTTGAAGTTTCTTAAGATTCCAAGATGCTACATGGCAACAATAGCACCAGGAATGTAAATGTCAGTATGCCATCAAAACGAGTCAGAAGCCCAGAGTTTTAATGTTGGAAGCTTATTTAATGTTGCTTTAAATTAGAAATTCTCAAGTACAGAGAAGTACAAAAAGAAAAGAAAAGAAAAAGAAAACCAACAAAGAAAAGAAAACACCAGAATTCACTACCCCGCACCTCACACGTCCCTCCTTACTCCCAGGATCCCCTTTGCTTTCTCAGGTTCATAGTTTTATGTTTCTTACTTTGTTTCAACCACCAGCCAGCAACTGTAAACCAGAAACATGTAGCTCTCTTTGGAAAACCCTTCTGAGAGTCCTCTGGCCAACCTTTTAATCACTCGGATGGTTGTAAAACTGGCTTAGTTGCTGTAAACTTCTTGAATTTATTTCTGCACATAGACAAGGTCTATAGCCGTGGTATTGGCCTTGCTAAAAACTCCTCTACATAGTTCTAACAGAATCAAATTAGATGGTCATGGAAATCATTGTCTAATGCTGAAAAAACAGCTGCTTTAATGAGATCTGGGCAGAGGGAATTTTTAAAGGGTTATATTTCATCTTCAATGGCTCTTTTTCATCAATAGAGTAGTATAACCCATGTTAGTGACTTTGTTAGACTTTATGTGTTCATTCATATTCATTCATGTGTTTTTTGTAACTTACTTTGAAGTTGTAAATAGAAAATCCCTGTATCTCCGACTTAGTTTGGATTATTTAATTTAAAACATCTTACCTTTATTAGGTTGTCATTTACAGGAGGAACCATATTGCCAGTCACATGACAACACTCTTGTTAGCAGTAAGCTACAGAACCACGTTCTTGTAAGAGAGGATGAAATTCTTCTTCTAAAATGTTTTGGCTGTTTATTCAGTAAATCATTGACAGAAACAAAATATTTTCACTTGTCTTGTTATTGATCTTTGCTTCTTTTCCACATAAACAATTATTCTTTCTTTTCCACAGAGTATTGTTGAAAGTGAGAATGGTAGGCGAACTCAGAGCAGCCAAAATCAGGAGCAGCAATCAGAGAAGCACGCTTCCTCCCCAGCGAGAGAAGGCTCATTCTGCATAGATGATGCTGTCGTAAGACATCAACTGAAGTGGCAAAGGTGACAGAGCAGCCTGGCTCCGCTCTCTGTCTGTGACTCACTTAATAAAAGATCTTTATGCACATCATAACTGGAGTCACATGTCAGTATTTTCTTTGTAGCAGGAAGCCCAGAGCTGAGCCCAAGCTTGGGACTGCCACACGAGGCCACCCACAGCTTCACATACAGCTCCAGAAGTTCACTGTGTCTGCTGACAAGGTGACCAAACTCCTGCTAGGCACTATCAGAAGTCGATTTTTAAAACAACATACATTGATGTTCATCTTCTCTTAGATGCTATCTTAATGTAAAAAATTTAGGCTCAGACCACTGCTGCAGTGTGTTAATTATGTTAATTATCCAATATGTTAATTTTCAACTATGCAACCATGCTTCACATCAGAAATGATCAACAATAATAACTTGATATTCTTACAAAATAACCAGCAGTGTAAGAGCCATCAGTATTTTGCATATCCTTTTTTTTTTACCCCAGTAATTGCTTCTTAGTGGGTTTATTGATTAAAATGAAAACCATCACTCTGACCCTGAACACTGTGTTTCCTGTGGCTTTGGAAGCTAAATAACATCTGTAGTGGGCTCTTTACATTGTTCATGGTTTTAACTTTTTGAGTTTCTCTCTCTGCTCTCCTTTCCATCACAGACATTGTCCTGGCTGAAAGACAATGTGTCCATGGCAACACAGGTGTGTTCAATAGCCAGCTTTGAGGGTCTGGAAGCAGCCAAGAGTTGTCAACATACTCTTGAGCAAGAAATCCTGAACAACAGAGCCAGGATAGAGGTGGTCAAAAGGGTAAATCAACGCACATCGTCATATTCACAGTTTCTGGTAAAACACATGAATGATTTGAGTGAAAGTTTCCCCCTGAACAGGGAATTTTTGGCAGGCCTGTTTTTTATATCAACTCACATAACATGTGAGGAATATATACCTCCCAAAAACATCAGATATGGTTTATATTTTCTTAAACATCACTTGCACTCATCAGTTTCAAACCCCTTCCTCAGGAGGGCCACGGGCTGGTCCGTGCACAGCACCCAGGCAGCGCTAAGATTGAGGAGTTTCTCAGCCAGCTGGAAGTCCTGTGGGAAGAACTGAGGAGGAGGCACCAGAGGAATGCTGTGTTTCTGCAGGCTTCGGAGGAGCTGGGCTTTAGGGTAAAATTCAGAAAATATCTGAAAATATTCCCCTCTTTAGTCATACTGTTCTGGCAGACGTTTATAGCCATGATGGATTATTCTGGTTCAATTACTGTATATCAGAACTGGGATAAAGTTTGTGTTGTAAAATTAACAATCATAGTTAAATATATGCATTTTTTTTTATCTTTGCTGCCTTAATTGGCAGTGCTTCAAGGTATACTCATAACAGTATATAATCCAGGCAGTAAAAAGTGGGCTTTCACATAATTTGATTATTAGTTGGAAAGAGGCTGCAAATCCAGCTTGATGACTTAGTTGGAAACCGTGAGTACTTTTAAGATTTAGGTCAAAGCACAGTCTAAGTCTATTAAGTATACCTATTGTTGTCTTGATGAAGTGCCATTAGTTGATGTCTGCACTAAATTACTAGAAAATGAAAGCAGTAAAACCTCTATATCATGGCAAATACACACCCAATTTCTTCTCTTCTATTTTTCATAGATTGTGAAAGTACTCCAAGCCATTGGCAGCCTGGAGGCCTGGCTGGAGTCTGTTGAGCTTTCCATGAAGGAGTCTGCATTAGCTGGAGACCCTGAAACAATGAGCATGGCTGAAATGGAGAGCTGTCTGCTGGAGAAAGAGGTGACAGCACGCAGCCTGGAGCTCAGCGCTCTAAGGCAGGAGGTGGACCGCCTTCATGGCCACAGTCACCCACATACTCAAGGACTGCCAGCACACATGGAGAAGGTGGAAAGAAAGTACGTTTTACAGAAAAGGAGATGGAAAGGTCAGGGTTATCCCCCTGATGCTTGTCATCATGGAAGATTCATGTTATGGATGTGAACAATCAGATGCTGCTGGTATTTGCCAGCCACTGTGGTCAGGAAATAAAGTATGTCACTGTTTCCAACAGGTTTGGGCTTGCCGTGTTTGAAATCCAACATGGAAGAGTTGATTCATTAAATTGCAAGTTCACATTTTAAGACAAACAATTTCACCCCATAAACCACAAAATATATAAATATCCACAGATCTCATAAGTTGCCATTTTATCCAAGTTGGCGAAAAAATACTCTCCATGTGCTCATTAATTGCACAGCTCAAGTTTATTCATTTGTGTGTCATGCAGCACTTAGCGAGGTCTCCCCCTCTGTTCTGACATGCACTTTACCCACAGCTTGTCAGAATGTGTCAAAGTCACCCGTTCCATGTTTGCAAGATGACGCCTCTCTCTTTGGTTGGCCCTTAAATGACAGGATGTTGCCATGGACACTTAGTACTCTTAGTAAAGCCTTACGATATTGGCTGGTTTACTGGACATGCCTATGTGTATAAACACAAGTGCAGACTCTGTAAAGAACACTAAGCTGACCAAAGAAAATAAAGACAGGAAAATGTCTCAGTTTAAGTGTTTCCAGGGTGGGTTGTTTTACAGGGCAGAGATGGCCCCTAGTGCAGTCTGAGAGACCATCAATTCAGGTAGCGGCGCTCACGATACAGCTGTAAAACACTTGGTATGATGTCATTATTTAACACTACAAAGAAGTAACTTACGGCTCATTTATTCTGTTAAACATACCCTTTCAAACCAATCCCTTTATCATTTTAATACGTAAACTCTCCACAGACAAGGTATTTTTGTGCCCTGAAGTACACGATATGTTTATGTGACAGATGATATATGGTTACATAAACAGCGCTCATGCATGGTAACAGTCATCCAGTGTAATGTGGCTCTGCTGAGTTGTATGTGGATAACAGTTAAGGTGTAGCTTCTAGTTGAAACAGTCTTGTTGGTGTTTTTGTTTTGCAGGTACCATCGAGTCCTAAGTGCCCTGACCCAGCAGAGCTCAGAACTGCAGGACACGCGCATGTTGACTGAGTTCCTGGAACGTGTGGAGTTGGAGGAGAGTCAAGAGCTCAATGGTCCATACAGCCTCAGCCAGGTGAGAAACAATTTAACAGAGGTAGACCTTGAAGGTCAGCTTGTCTTTTTAGCTTGTAAGATGTTTTTATTGAAATGTAGCAGATTTTAGTATCACTTGAAGCTTTATTACAGCC
The DNA here is from genome assembly GCA_037177495.1 of Rhadinocentrus ornatus. NCBI lineage: Eukaryota > Metazoa > Chordata > Actinopteri > Atheriniformes > Melanotaeniidae > Rhadinocentrus > Rhadinocentrus ornatus. Next base: position 9,724,469 of record JBAMHW010000018.1, read on the forward strand.
TCCGTTCAATGTAACCTCATTGACTGACATTTAAATGACGATGCTCAAAGTATGGAAAATTAAAAATTATTCAACCTTTTAAAACCTGAGCTCAAACTATGAGAACAGATGGTGCCAAACTGTGTCAAAATGGCAATTTTGGAGATCTTGCCTTATCTGTACTAAAACCGCTCTAATTATTCTCTGCTTCAGTTTATCAAAGTTCACCCTTGGAGAAATTGTGTTTTTTTCTCCTTTTTTTAACCCTATCAGGCCATCAAACACAAAGTTTCTACAGAAAATAGATTTTTACATATTCCACAGATTATTTTCAGTGAAATGACTTTCAACAAAATCATCATAAATTCTTTTTAGGAATGTAGTCCATCATTTGTCTTTTATGTCCCCCTTTTTGTTCCTCTTTTAAAATGCTGGACCAGTCACTTGTCTCCTTTCCTCAGTCACCTTTACAGTTGTTTTTTTTTTCTCTCTTTATATCCAACAGCCTCTCCACAGTAAAATTTCCTCAGCTCCTACTCTCCTTGAACTCCAAAGTAGTGGTAGTGGTGAGCCGTTGATTGAAACTATGGGGGACCCTGTGGAGGAACTTCGAGAGGCTGTAGAGATGCTTAATGATACTGTGAGAGAAAGAGGTCAATCTCAAAGCCAAGACAAGCCCATCCAGGAGCTGCTGAGCAAGGTAAGAAGATGAGAGTGAGTTTATATTGACCTCTCTGTTGAAAATGTCTAAATAAGGGAGCTTTAGTACCAGTGTTTGCTGCAGTACAAGGAATAATTATCTTAGATGATGCTAAATGGTTTTTAAAATCCTAGACCTCTTAAGAGCCACATCTGGTTTTTCTGTAGCTGTGTTCTAAAATGGACCACAAGCAATCCCCTATTCCCCCTTATGTGAGGGTTTTTGATTTGATTTATTTTTGGTACATATCAAAATATCCCAGACTCAGATGGTTGGAGGGGAGTTTATGAAGCTATTTTAAACACAACTTTGTAACTTGACTGTCATTGGAAAACAAATCATACATGGTAAAGTTTGACTTAATGACAATCTCAACTTATAATGACTTTGTGCCCTGCAAGCATGCCAGCTTGGCAGTGCATGTGGAGGAGTGCTTATGCTACAGCAAGGAACTAACTCTGGACATCCTGGAGAAGGAGACAGACATGGCCATGCAGTGTGAACCAGACCGATGTGGTGTAGAGGCTCTGCAGGAGAAACAGGACCACCTGGAGGTGAGAGGAAAATGCTAGCTCATGTTGAGAACATGGAACATCTGAAATGATTCATCGCTGCTTATATGATCCAGTATTCCATTCTATTGGCAATTTGGCTTCAGGTCATTAACCTTTCTTGCCCTTTGAAATGAAAAGAGGAAGCTCCTTTGTCTGACTTGCACTCACCAACACACTGTTCCACAGTCTGTTTCCTGTTGTGCTGATATTTTTTCACAACAACTCAAAAAAGGAAAAAAGGGCCAGCCCACCCTGCTTTGAGCTGCGTTTAATTTATTATACAAACCGCACTGTACAATCGCACACGTAGACCGTGCTAAAACCTTTAAATCCACACAGGATATTTATTTGTGCTTGTGTGAGTCACTGTTCTGCTAACTCTCAGTGTGTGTGTGTTTATGGGTAAATCTGGTAGGGTGTGTATGAGTGTCCAAAGGTCAGAACGTTGGAGATGTGAAGTTGGGGATGGTTAAGCTTGGCGTGAGTCATTTTTGGGCAGTGTTATGTTTATCACGCACATACACACATGCACACAGCTGTCTGGACTTGATACGATTGAAGAGTAGAAATGACCTAATCTCCCAAACTGAAATAACTGTGCCGTCAGCAGACAGGCATCCACAACACAGTGTTCTTGAGGCTTACTGTAGCTGAGAAGCATTATGAAGTATTGCTCCCACAGAGCCCTGAACGCTATTAATTATTGCCTGTCAAAAGGAGAGAAAAGTGGTCAAGATTGCAAGTTTGCTATATCGTGGCACCCATATGTAGACCATATGGGCCTCTAACTGAATAATATGCATAAAGCAATGGAGATGAGGTCATAGCCAAAGACACAATTGGTACAAGCTGTTTAAATGATACTGGAATTGATGAAGATGGATAGTTTTTGATAAGTTTTTTACTATGATTCCCCACAGATTGACTATGAAGTCATCAGGGAGGAAGTAAGGGAGATGGAGAACCAAGCTCATCGGTTAAAGGAGGTGTGCCCAGAGAGAATGCACCTTCTCGGGGCAAAGATCCAGGCTACGCTACAAGCCTGGAACGACCTGGGAAAGTGTGTGTCAGAAAACAAATCACGTCTGCATGAGTTTGTGCAGCTCCAGGACTTCTTCAGGAGCTACCTTGCTATGATGTAAGCATGATGTGAGACTGCTGGGACCCCTTTCTGGGCCAATTTCTTTTGCAAGCCACTTTTTGAGAACATCTGCACATTACAATATCTTTCAAGGAAAGAACAGGATGTTTTCAATGTCAAGCACAGGTCCCAAGAGATATGAGGAATTTAGGATGTGCTGAGAGGGTTGGAGCAAGTTTCCTGGGTGTGACAGGGCGATGAGTGTCTTTCCTATCAAGCAGAGCCTGGTTTTTCTCATGTTTTGTGAAGGTATGGTTTTTCTCACAGCTTCCTCACACCACCTCCTTTCCCCACTTGCCCCTCTGAACAGCTCATGGACAGAAGACACCAGGTCATGTATTTTCTCTGAAACTGCCTTGCATCTTGGCAGAGATGGGCAGAGGCCACTGGCGGCAGAGCTGGACTTGCAAATTGAGCAAAAGTTTGAGGAGTTTGACAAATTGACAATAACAGGAAAGACTCTGTTCAACAAAGAACACCACCTCTTGCAGATGGTGAGCAAGGATCCACACTTCCACCTTGCTGTGATCCTTGCATTGCTAATTTTATCCACTTTTCTATAACTGATAATATCTTGCAGGTAAGAGAACGGATGGAAGAGCTAAGAAGCATGCTCGGGTGGATCTCAGTGCACTGGAGGGCTCAGAAACAACAGTGGCTACACAAAAAGAGCAGACAGGAGCTTGCACAAGATAACATTTACTCTGAAGCAGCAATGTGCCTTTCAGTGACAGAGGTAAATAAAAAAACAGGATTGCTGTTGGAGCAAATTTAGTGGTACATGAGGAAAAAACAGTGCCCTAAAATATGAACTCTTTTCACACTGCCAATATAAATAGTAGCTGTTGTACGTTTGTTGTGCCTCACCGTTTTGTTTCTAAGACATGGAAGCCAAATCTTGTGCAACAGTCAACAAAGCTAAATGTAAAATTCTCGACACCAGATTTCATTCCACAGTGTCATTCCACTGCGAATACATTATGCCGACCTGTTTGTGTCCATAAACAAAGATGAACTTGGTAGAATAACAAGGGGTCCTCTAAGCTGTGTGATCTTTGTTGAAAATGACCTTATGTCCATTCTTTAACATCTCAAAGAGAAGTCATAATCATGAGACTACTCCCCAGTCACATTAACACACAATCACAGGTTGAAAGGGTGAGTCAGCGATTGACATATGAATCCAGCAACTCTCAAGGTGCTAATGACCTCACGAGGGTTTAAATATCTGGGGCTCCTCACCAGTCAGTCAGAGATGAAGAAACCTTTCTGGTAAAAATAAGACATCTTTAAGAAACTCAAGTCCAGTTATTTTGATTTTGGTTTAATTTAAGCATTTATAGATGATACTAGAAGAAACCAAATTATTGCATTAGTCTGCCCAAAACCAGACTTTTAAAATGCTTATAGAGGTGATCAACTGGCCATAATAGAAGCTCTTAAAACTGGAATAACACAACTAGATAATCCAGTTGGAGGTGGAATAACTCCTGCATGTACACATGTAACCACGTGGGGTAGAATAAATCATGACCTGTCTGACTGGCACTCTTCACAAACACTAATGATCCATGATGAGCACTCACTGACAAATTTCTTCTTTATTTTCTCTCTTATTCCACGTAGAGTTCAGCTCCTGAGCTTGAGACCCTGCAGTCCCAACTGTCCCTAGTCATCAACACATGTGAAGACACAAGAAAGGCAGCAACAGAAAGCTGTCCCTCTCCCCTGCAGTCCAAACACACTGAGCAGCATGAGGAGAAGCAGTCAGAGGATGGGTATGAGATCATGAACAGTATTGGACCCCTGGGTGATCATCCAAAGGCAAACATCATGGTGCTCAAGGAGAACAGCAGCCCCCCTTTGGGGGGAGCAGTCAACCTCATCTTTAGCTTTGGTAACCCTGATGAGATAGTGGAGGAGACCTCTGAGCCTGTCCACAGGGTGAGGACCGCACTTCACAATAAACACCAAAAGTCTCCAAACACTGTTATGAGAGTAATACATTTCCTCCACAAAACTCTCAAGCAAATAATAATTACAACTCTTCCTGAAAGTCAGGGCAGTACCAGTCCTTCCCTGTAACACCACTGCATGGAACCTCCCTCCACGACTGTCATGCTGGTCATTCCTCCCTTGTTCGGCCTTCATATCTTCCTTTTTCCTCATTCTCTCCCTTAGCCCACTGTGCCTCAATCTTCTGCCTATAAAAACTTTTGGAGGCGCTGCCAGGGGCTTTTGGAAAATACTTTGGGTAGTTTAAAGCGAAAGAGAAAGATTTATCGGCAAAGTGCAAATGAGGTAAATTGCGCAGTGTGAACTGGATTTGCATGCAGTGTCTCAAAGTGTGCTGGGACTGCATGCTGTCTGTAGCTGTTTTCTGGGGAGGGGCATTGTTTACTAACCTGCAATAAGGTATGGTACAGTAAGTCATGCAAAAACATACCATATTTATACTTGCAACATCTTCAGAGTCACTGTGGCTGGAAAATGAGAAGAGAAAAAAGGCGACACAAATTTTACAGTTTTTTTACTTTATGACCATTATGTCGGGATATTTAATGGGATGTGAGACCAAAGGCTCCACTTTTATGATATATTTGCACAAATTTTAATATAAGTAATACATTTTATTTCAAATACAACAGAAACACTATCAGGAAACATATCAAAATGGGTTTTTTATTTATTTTTTTTATTTTAATGTATACAATGACGTTAAACCAAAATATATACCATTGCTTATTATTTTATATATATTTAGAATGAAATTATTGTTATTTTAGAAACTATTTAAGTGGTTTGTACAGTGGAATTGAAGGCTAGTTATATTTTCAGCTTGTCATAGATTCCAGCTTTAAAAGGATAATAGATTTTTTTTTTTAACCAAGCTTAAGACATTAAAAACAAATTTGTGTTTTTTGGATTTGCTCAAGTGAATATAAACCTGTCTGTCATCATTTTGCCCTTTAAGTTTGTCCTTTGTAAACTTATATGAGAGTTAAAATTCCCACCAGAAAAATGAGACGGTGACTCAGTGTGTTTCTAACTCAACTTTTATCTGACATTTAAAACTTTTTCTTTGGGGCACAACTTGGTAAATGGAGCAAGAATAAACTTGAAAAGTACTGATGACAGGAACAGAATGAGGGTAATGAGTAAGAAAAACACTGCAGTGCTTTCCCTGCTCTGATTGTTGACAGAAGCTCTCTCTTCTCCTGCCATTTCACCCTAAGTCTGATGTAAACCTGGTCGTGTTTGACTCTGCCACAATTGTGTGAAATAAGTGACCTCATCCTCACTTCCTATGAAGCTGTTCTCAAAAATGGCTCCCAGCAGGAGTGTGTCCTGAATGCCAGTAGTGCTGCATTCATGAGACAGAGAACTAGCTCTGAACCTTATAGAAAGGCCCCCAGACTGCACAACATGATTTATAGTCTGGGGCTTATACAGAAACGAGAGATTAGTCACAGAGTTGAAAGGTCAAGACATTACAGCTGTGTATGACGGCATGTGCAGCCACATATGATATTGATTAAGTCTGCAAATCTGCAGTTACAATAATGTTCATGTTCTTTTGTCCTTTCGTTGGATTCTTTTTGTCTTTCATGAGATTTTATTTACATTTTCATGTTTGTGTATGACTCAAAAATTCCTCAGTCCACTGTTTTGTGAAATGTGTGGGACAGTTGTCATAGTCAGTTTTGCAATCATGTCATCATTCGTCTGTAACACATCTGTAACATAAAACAGCTCCTGTTCTCACAGAAAGCTGCAAGGCTTCAGCCTGCAGCATGCATGTGTCTCTCTGCGGTTAACCATTTACAATGCAGCATCAGTGAAATTAGCACTCACACACATACCTAATAATATTTTCTTTCTATTCTTTTAGGTAAGTACCTACTTGCATGTCAAGGATAACAACCTGGCAGGGGCCCCTGTGTATGAGAGTATCACACTTCCTCACCAAAAACGGCGCTCTGCAACCTCAGGTTCCCCTATCCTATTGCCATCCTCCTCCTCGCAATCTTCACCAATGCCTGGACCTCAGACCAACAACTTAACCTACCACTCTTCGACGGGCAGCAGCTCCATCTTCAGCAGCCTCAAGAGAATGGGCAAGAAGAGAAAGAGAAAGAGGGATGCTCGCAGACATACTATCCAGAAAATCATGGGAGTGGATGAGCAAACTGAAGGGGTGCAACTTTATGACAATGAGACAATCACATATGACACACGTACGTGGCCGCTGAAGGAAGTTCGAAGAAAGAAGAACACACCGAAGAACAGAGATGAGATAGAAGCTATGGCCTACATGAAGAATCCTCTGCTGAGAGATATTGACAAAGAGTGTTCAGGGGAATATAGCATAACGCCATATGCTGTATCAGCAGGGCCGACCGCTTTACCCTCAGCAGGTCAGGTGAAAGGTCACTGTAGATTCCTCTCTTTGGGCTCTGTGCTTAGCTTTGATCTACCTAAGGACATGACCCTCATCCCAAGTATTCAGGATATCATTACTATTGCTCCTTCTGAGTCCAAAAAAGGAGAAGGGACTGATCCAGACCCTCACTCCCAGAGACACACAGTACTGAGCTCTTTCAGACAGACACGACCCACACCTGCCATCACTCAGAGTTCAGCTGAAATCAGCCCCTTTGAATTACAGCAAACAACAGCTGTAGCAAAAGACCGACCTGATGTGGAAAAGAGTTTCCAACCTCCACCTGCTCTTTCTGAAAATCTGACTGCATCATGTGATGATGCATCTCAAACCCAGTTCACTCACTGTGAGGATGCAGAGCAGAACAAACTGTTCTCAGATATTAAATCTAGTCCAAATGAAAAAGATGGGACCACCAAATATGCACAGCTGCCTATTTATGTTAACCAAACCCCAAACTGCACAGTTGCTCATAAACATGAGTGTCTCAATGTTCATACACTCATTAGAGACCTGAATGGACATCAGTATCATAAATGTGCAAAATCCCAGTGTGTGCTTGGAGAGTGTTCTGGACTTCAGTCAAACCAAGCTTCTCATATGAGAGTAAATCTGAAGTCAACAATGAGTGTCAGTGTTCGTCAGGACTCTGTAGATTCTGGAATCTCCACCTCAAGCAGCTTCAAACTTTGCACTGACGCTCCATTTCAAGAGAACATTCAGCCTAAAGTAGTGGTGGGGAGGCTCATATCTCTGGAGGTGGGGGGTATAGACTGCACCAAAACAAGCGAGAGCACTGTTAGATCAAGTCCATCTCCAGACTCAACAGAGTCCATTCACCTCGATCACCAGCAGTTTGAGGAGGAAGAAGAAGAACTGGAGGACATCTGGAACCAGACAACAAACTACAGGCAGAGCATCTGCTCAGACATCATGTACCAGCCCAACCAGGAAGACTTGCTAGCCTCAAACCAAGCTGGAGAGTCACTGTCCTGCTCACCTACAACTAAGAACCCAGCTGTACTTTACAGAAACTTGATCACAGCATCAGCACCCAACCTCCTGGTAGCTGAATTCAAACTGCCATCCCACATTCAGAGCTTGTTGGGTTATGATAAGGAACAGAGGCCCAAAGATCACCTTCCTCCACTGGCTATAGGAGACAGGAGGTCCTGGGCAGCTTTTCCTAACAGGGAACCAGCCAGCAAGACTTCAGTGACAGTGAACGAGACTGCATCTCATCCTGTGAAGCTGCCAGATGTTGGGGACAGTCACAGATACTTTTATCAATACAAAGAAGAGGAGGAAGAGGAGGAGGCAAAGGTGGGGGAGGAGGTGGAAGAGCACACAGGTTTCTCAAAGGTGAGGTTTGAATTATTATGATGTCACACAATCCATGAGAGTAAATGAAAATTTAAGAAAGCACAACAAAACAAAACAGCTTCTTTGTTCTCAAAGGTTAAAAGTTGTCCTGGCAGGTATTCTAACTCACACACATAGAAGACACCATTAAGAAATAATCAAATTACTGTTCAAGAAATCATCCCCATGGCAACTGTTAGTAGAGTTCTAGTAGCAAAGACAGGTCTCAAAGCCAGGATAAATACAACAAATATTAAGCAATACGCATGTATATGTAACAGAAATAACTAATAAAAATGTTCCAAAAGTGTTTTTTTATGTAATGTATAATTATTTTAGCCTCTCACTGGGTTGCAGTGTCAATATGAATAATTGATGCTTTTTTCATCAGTGAAGACTGTTACACTCTCCCCTAATAGGACCAGTCCATGAGTCTCCTGTCAGTTTATATGGGTTCGGATAGGGACAGTCAACACAGAGTGGCCTCACAACGCCTGGAGGACACCAAGAAGTCAAGGGAGCTGGAGGCCACAGGAGGGCGCTGTTTCATCCTGGTGAGACTAAACTGAAATATTTGAGTCTCTTGTCTAATTAGTAACACTGCTTGTATGTTCTCTGGGTTTTTTTTTTTTTTTTTGTATTTGACTGTTATTAATTCATACCCATTTAGAGTGGAAAGCCTGAGCTGCAGTCCATGGAGGGGACCCTTGAGAGGAAGCACAAGCTGCAGCTGGGAGGAAAAAAAGTAAGGAACGATTAAGCCACCACAGTCAGCAAATGTAAAGCTCTCAGTCAGCAGCACACACTCTTATCTTATTTTCACAGGCAGCCTCCAGAGGCTGGAACTCCTACCATGCTATCCTATACAGACACACCTTGTGCTTCTTCCAGGACAGAAAGGATACACTGCGGGTAAGCAGAGAGTAGTGAGAAATAAAATTTATAGTCAGATAGTAATATGGTAAATAATGATCATTCTGCCTCTTAGAGTTCTGCATGTGGCCTTCCACTGAACCTCGTGGGAGCCGAGTGTTCACCTGCACTAGACTACACCAAAAAAACCAACTGCTTTCGTTTACGGTAATAAATTTCATAGATTATACCGATTAAAGGGCAATGATGCACAGTCAGTTGTTTTTTTACCTTTTTGACATTAATAATTGTTTTTCCTGCTCTTAAGGCTCCGTGATGGGTCTGAATATCTGTTTAATACATCCTCACGCTTTTTGATGAAGAAATGGATCATGAAAATACAAGCAAGCACAGGTAAATACGATTATGCCAAACCTTGCTTGTGCCACTACTAAATGAATGTGTCACTGATGTGATTAATTTATGTTGTTTATAAAGGTCAGAGTGAGTCACTGTCTTCAACATCAAGCATCACTCCTGATCAAGACCTCTCCATGTTCTTGTAAGATGGTCAAACAAATTAATTTTAAAAAAAATATTTAAAAATCTTTACAACAGTTCTATATAACAAAAACTTTTTAATCATTCCTATGTCCCGACAGAAAGCCTTCCATGTGCTTTGGATGTTACAACCAAGCCAGTTGTTGCTGCTCCTCTCGATATGACGTCACCCACACGTTCCCCAGGCACAAACCACCAGGCATCTCCCAAACCAAAGAAATTGTTGTCCTCACCAGGGAGGAAAGCCACATGCAACACAGTCACCTAAAAAGAATGGATAAGCAGTCTGTCTTCTCACCCTCAGATGCAGGATGCTGTGGTAAAGCCAAAACCATCTACTTTACATTCACTCATACTATCTATCATTAGCCAATTTTGTTTAAATGATTTCATTTAGTGTTGAAGTGCTTCATATTGCTTTAAAAATGCTCCAAACAACAAAGTTGTCAGTAAGTTGGGTACCACTAGGGGTTGCTAAGGCATTATTTTTGTGTGCACTGAGAAAATTGAGCGTCACATGACTGAACAGAAACGTGTTACAAGATTACACATTTTGTTCTTCAGTTTTTCTTCTCTTCATTTGACACCCACAGATGATGATGAAGCTAGTTTAAAGCAGACAGTGACTCACAGAGTCCCTGAAAGATTCAGAGACAACACTCCTTCCTCCCCTCACCCCCCTGTTTTCAGCAGTCAAGACTGGCTCAGCTCCAAGCACCGCTCCCACTCTTTTACATCAGGTTAGTCTGTTGTTCTATCATATGCAATATGTTTAATCTGTAATGCCTTTAACATATAGATTTTCTTATTTGTTTAATAATGTTCTATATTTTCTCCTAGCAACTTACCAGAAGATCAAACCCATGTTGCAATCCACTGGAGGAAAAGGCCTGGGAAAAGGTTCCAATTACTCTGTGACGCTGGTAGTCGGAGAAAAGCCTAAAGACAGCTCGTCAATAAGCAGAAGCTCTGAGCCTCCACTGCTGGCCTTCGCTGGATGGCAGCAGGACTCATATGAGGACTATTCTCTGCGAAGCTATTTAAGCCTGCCGCAGCCTCGCAACAAATCCGTCTTCAAGAAGTTCTTTGGGAAATAAGTTTAATAAGTGTTGATTTTGATAATTAAGGATTTTACAAATTTCTTTGAATGTGCAGTGCACATATTAAGCAAAAATAAACCAACATTAACTGCTACTACTACTGACCATATTTATGATCAAAACCACAGCTTTTTTTATGTTTTATATAAATCAATTCAAGGGAAGTCATGATAATTTGCCTTTTTTATTAAGTTGTTTTGCTTTGTTTTACTTTTTTGTTCAAACCAAACGAACAATACTGTATCAACGTGCACTGTGTTGTTGTGGGTTTAATTAATTTTATCACCAAACTTTCCACTTCTTTCAACCCCTATTGGGTCTGCAGTTTGCCTTCATACTCAGCCGATACCCTCCTATATCCTCTGTTATGACCAGGTAATAATGATATCCTGAGTGCAAAGTTTCAACTTATCAATTACAAATCAGCAGTTCGATACTGCTTGATCTTGTTTGATAGAAGTATTTCTAAAACATTAGTTATAGCAAAGACTAAACGCATAATAAAAGATACAAAATAAGAATTTGCTTTGGCTGTGATTAAAGATTTATTTTGCTGGACTGTTGTGGTGAAAATGTTACTTATTCAAGCCTTGTTGTTATCTTTGGGGGCTTTGAGGGGAAAAAAAAGAGACAAGAAGAACAAAGAAATAAAGACCAAGTTAGGCGAAGAACATCTTCACATCATTAGATTTGTTTTTGCATATTAAAACCTGAAACTATCAAGAGACATGATTCTAACACGCATAATCAGCATTGCTTTTAGACTGAGGAACCAGGGACTTTCTGCAGACATGGTTGCATAATGAGTTCTATGCATAAAGCATTTGCAAAATGCTGCTGTTTAGCCTTGCAAAATATTCAGTGAATCCCTACAAGATGTCTGAGACAGATTACTTACAAAGCAGATGAGAAAAGGCATGTTTTTTTCTGGACAGAATAACAGAGAAGTTGCATTTTCAGTAGAAGATAAAAAAAAAAAGGACATGCTTATTTAAAAAATATAGATGTTTAGTCTTAAAACTGCAGGTGAACACAAATTTAAGAACTTGTAAGCACTGGCAGGCTTTGAAATGTGTTGTTAATGGTTTGTGTCTTAAAACATCAAATTTTAGTTATGGCTGCAAATCCTGCAGCCAGAACTGCCACCTTGCATGTAAAGCAGGTGAAAGAGTTGGCTCAACTGAGAGAGATTACCACAGATGAGCTGTCAGTTTAAGTGCAGTGAGGCTTAAGTGGCAGAAACATTTGTGCATTGTTTGGGCCTGATAGTAGCTGAAATAATAAAAGGTGGAATAACATGCACCATGCACTGATCTAAAGTAAACAAACCTCACATCCTAAATGCTGCATGACTCATCTTCTCACTATACAGCACAACACACATTAGTTCAGTTTGTCTATAAAATCTATATGTTAGTGTACTCTGTAAGGCAAACTAATGGTCCACAATGACATCCAGGGTGTAACTGGCACATTTACTTTCACTATACCTGTTTTCTTTAATATGCATTGACCACACACAGCTTTTTTTTGTGTGTGTGTGTGTGTGCGCTTCCCTCTCCATCATGCTTGGAATGATAGCCACAGGGACAGCCTGAGGGATGTGACACCAGCCAATCCATTGATCACAATGCCCCAGATCTTTGTGTCCGTTCTAGCCCCTGACCTCTAAACAATCGGTTGACAACTCCTCCTGCTCCCTTTACCGCTGTAGGGGGTGGTGGAGTAGCTTTGGCTGTCCCCTGCAAAGACAGCGATGCACTCACTGTGCTTGCATGTCACCACACAGAAGCTTTCTCACTGAGTGTGTGGGGTCATGTAGCACAATGCAGGCAATTGATAATTGCAATGGATACACACTTCTCCACAGTCTGTTACAGTTCTCCTGTCTATCCACTAAAGACTGGCCATGACATTTCCTCTTAAAGGTAAGGCAAAGTCCATGCTGAGTTTCATAGCTAAGTGACTTGCCGGGTTGCCAGTCATTCAGAGAGATCCAGAGATCACAAGGAACCATCAGCACAGTGTAACAGGAGAAAGATGTCCTGGGGCTCAGACCCCTCCCCTGCTGTTGACTGAAAATGGTGCTTGTGCCTCTGGCGAGATGCATGACTCTTGACACATGATAGATTTCCACAGGGATGGTATGTCAGGGGTCTGACATCACGGTTGCACTATCACACACAAATATGAAATTACTCTAGCTTTTTTAAATACTTTTAGTGGTTTGTGTTTTGTTGAGAACATGAAGAGGTTTCCTTACTTTTAATTATCTTTCAAAGTTCTCAATGGGTGCTCAACCTGAAGGCTCCAGCAGTAAAATTGCAGTCATTTACTGGGCTTTGAAACCCAACTCCATCTGCCTCAAGCAGCCCCTGGGAACCCATGAAGGTGATGTAATGGGAAGAGCGGTTGAGGAACTGTCATTGGTGGGCAGTAGGGTGGAATAGTGGTTAGGAACACAGATCAAATGGCTTAGTTTCCGTAGCCAATGTATCCCAACCGACATTAACTGCCCACTTGTCAACATCAACACAACTACAGTTATGCTTATTAGCTCACTGATATGTGGACTGGCTATGATTTTCTTTCCCCACTGTGGTGTGTTGCGACACAGTTGTTGGGCTTAAGTTAATAAAAACTTTAATCATGGTGTGGTTTTACCACAGCTGTATTAAGTCTTATCCTTCTGCATAATACAATGCATGACTGTGGAGGTGCTGGGAATTTTACGAAATTAGGGAAAGCTTGTTTGGCATTTGTTGTGTGATCGTTTGTGTGATTGTTTGGTTTAATGAGCTAGAGGCAAACTAAGGGAAATTAAGAGTTCTATTTTAGCTTTCTGGGGAAAATACACTGCTCAAAAAAATAAAAGGAAGACTTAAACAACACAATGTAACTTCAAGTCAATCACACTTCTGTGAAATCAAACTGTCCACTTAGGAAGCAAC